>OY986435.1:114242693-114565193 GCA_963920525.1 Dichetophora obliterata
CAATGAGTTAAAAAACTGTTCGAAAGTTTTGCCATCGATAACAAGAATTTGGCAACCGCAACTTAACTTCGAGAAAGGTGCCATACACAATAGGCATATTATTACGAAATAACCAACGGCATGACATTGGAAGGTGACGATTTGCTCATGATGGTGGAATAAGTTTCTTGAGGTTATTTAATTTCAACATTTCAATTTAACTATGTCCTTATCAATAAATCGGTAAATGTATAATCTGCGTTTTCTTCTATTAATGTGGCAAGACGTCCCAGTTCATTTTTTGAGCTCGCAACTATTGGCATAAAAAAATGCTTAATTTTGATCAAATCCTTTTAAAAATTAATTTAAAATTAAATAATTAAATATTAAATCTGAATATTTAAAAAATACATTAAAATTTTATATAAAATTTCAACTATCGGACAAGAATATTCAGCCGCTTGCAAGCGTATGAAATTGAACAGCTGATCTGATACGTATCGTTTCGTAATATCATTTTTTTCAGATAAACGATAAACGCTGTCGGATTAAATACGAAAAACGAAAAATCATAATACCGCATAACAGCTTACAAGTGTTTATCGTGTATCGTATGTATTCGTAATAGGGGGGGTTAAAAACGAATAATTTTTAACTTTTAAATTTAATATAAAGGGCAATAGCAACCCATTTTATTTATATTACACTAAACTGAATAATATATTAAATTACTTTTGTATGTATTTATATATTATTTTGTATCATAGCTGTTAAATAATTATTACTAATCGTATTTATTAGCAATTCGATTTTTTTTAAAAAATGTGAAATAATTATATACAATTCTTTTCTGTTTGTAATCGCAATATAATAACAATCAAAAAATAATTACGATTACTCCAGATGACGAAAATAACAAAAAGAATTAAAAGTAATCAAGAAAAATAATCCAACTACTTTTAGAAATTATTTATCGTTACCTTAATATAGAAAGGCCCTAACTCATTTTTTGTTACTTTACAGGAGATGGAAAAAACTTATTAAAAATTATAATTTTGCGGGTCCGAATTTTCTTGAAATGGAGTTTTTATTTAAGACACTAACCAATTCAATGCTGTAGCAATATTTTTGCAGCAATTTTTTTATAGCAATTTTTTTTGCAATAATTTGTAGATAAATTAATTTTGGAAAAAAATGAGTTAGGGCCTTTCTATATTAAGGTAGCGTTATGATTCTTTTTGATTAAATCAAAATGTTCAGTCTAAAATACTAAAAATGTTGTTAAATATTTTGATAAACAAACATAGATATGTTAGTACTTTAAAATAAAATTCTTAAAATAATGAAACAGAATGAAAGTAGTAGTTTTACTTTATTGAGTCTTTAATTATGCCCCTATCACCGTCTGCGAATCAAATGCTTCACTCGAATCGAATCATTTGACGAATTTTTCTTTTTGTGGTATCACTGTATGCGAACCTATTTATTCGCCTCTGATACGGTGCTGCCAAAGCAGAAAACATAAAAATTCGCTTAGAAACGTCAAAACTCAAATTTCAATTGAGCCGCGATATACACAAATAATAAAATATTAAGCACGGAGCTATTCTTTGGAGAAATTGAGGAAACAAAAACTTTGTGCAGACTACGACACAGTATTAGGGATAAATCCAATCCGCTAGAGATTCCTGACGACCTGTGAGTATTTTTATATGCCCGGTTGATCTTCATTGAAATATTTAAAACCTCTTAAAGGTTTCAATCCTATTTTAGGCTTAACAAGGAAGCCTTTGTCTGCAGTCAATTCGAAGTTGTGCGATTCCTCCTATTTTGAAGCTAGCTAGTACTCTACGATTTTTTGCTGAGGGTAGTTACCAAGAGAGCGTTGGAAACGATTTTGAATTGGGTCTTGCGTAATCAACGGTGTCCATATTTTTAAACGAAGTTGTCGGAATTATTGAGCGTAATCTTTGCCCTGTATGGATAAGAGCAACCATGACAACAGGAAAAAGAACAGGCTCGGAACTTTTTTATGCAAAATCAGGATTCCCGTGAGTTATCGGTTGCGTCGATGGCACGCATATTGGTATTGCTGGCATTCACACCATTACTTAAACCGAAAGGGATATTTCAGCATAAATGCAATGATCGTAGGTTCTATATTATGACATTGATTTAAATTTCTAACCACTTTATATGCAGGCTTGTGACCACAATATGGTCACAGTCGGTACCAGGTTGCCAAATTCTTATTATCGATGGCAACACTTTCGAACAGTTTTTAACTCGTTGATTTCACAGTTGCTTGTCAAGTTTTTGTGTTATTATCGATAGCCACTGTTATTTGGTTTGGTTTCGGAACCTGTCAAAAGTCAGCATCTGTTAATTACTTGTTGCAAGCTGGTGGCGTTGTGCAAAAGCGAGAAATGGAGGCAGCGTAAGTTTTGGAAATTTGTCTTATAGAAACATAAAAATTACAAACAAGCAACAGTTCGAGCGGTTGGCAGAGCTTATGCTGGTATTGCCGTACAACGAACAGGCTGTTAAATTTTTTATTTCGTCCAGTTCATAACAAAACTCTTCTTTGCTTAATCGGAAATAACTAAGAAATCTGTAAAATTTATTCATATAAGCAATTTTTTATTCTATGTTTGTATTTACAGTATTATATTTCTTTGAGTTTGGGAGTTCCAAAGGGTTGGATTTGTCTCTGATTTACTTCTTATATGCAACACATCAACATCACCGCATCCGTTTTCGACATTATTTATATCCATATTTATTTGTTTTCTTTCTATAAATGGCTTTTCCAATTTTAAACTTATTGAATATATAACATTTTTAACATCAGCTATTTTCTTTTTGACAGCTTGTCATTGTTTTCTTTGGCAACTCGTTGAAAATAGCAACTTAAAATTGGTTGCGATACGAAGTATCAGATAGCAGTTCGGTTGCTTTAAAGTTGGGTTGCTTATTTGGTTACACAACTCTGTTTGGTTGCCCTACGCAATAGGCCTATTAATATATTTATCACAAAATTTTTAAGTTCTTTGTAAAGAGATTGCGTTAATGCATTTTTTGATAAGAAAGTATTGTTAAAAAATGTCTCAATGTCATAATTGTTCTTAATGTTTTTGTCGAATTTAAAGAAATGCCTACTTTTTTATATTTTTGAAAATAAAACCATATTCATTTATGAGGCTTAAAAAAGTATCCATAAATTTTTCCTAATGACAACACTGCTTGGAATGATTTCTATGGGTGTGTGTCAATCGGAAACTTTTCAGTTGGATGATGATTTTGACAGTTGGTAGGGCAATTTTTGGCATTTGTGATGTAAATATATTTGTCAAAATTTGTGCCAGCCCCAGAGGCTACTGTAGCATAAGTATGGTTGCACAGTGTAACATATCACGCTCACATTGTATGCACAATACCAAGCGTCTAAATCGCCGTGGGAATATGCTGCCTCAGCATATCTCACCTGACTTGCATACATTGGATGTGTCTGTGTGTGTGTGCATGGCTACGCTGTGCAGCAATAACAGCAGCATAAGAAAACAGAAAATAAAGTTCAGTCATAATAAAGCACTACAACCTGACGTTTCACTTAATCATACGTTTCTACATAACATGGCGATCCTGCCAGTGTCACAACAATTATAAACAGGTGATTGACAAAAACCTTCAAGACAAGGAATCGCGAGACATGTATATTGTTAACTCAAGTGATTTACATATTTAAAAAGTTTAAACAATTAAGAAACCTTTAACGCTAGAGTCGCGAAACTAGTGTATTGTTAACTGAAGTGATTTACATAATTAAAATGTCGTGGTGGAAAAAAATCCTTTCCACTATTCCATTAATCTTTGCCGGCTACGAAGTGGGCAAAACTGTGGAAGAAAAAGACAAGGACGAAATAATAATAGCAATGTGAACATTGATAAAACAAAAATAAACAATGAACAAACTTCATTTAAAAGTGACGAAGTTAACTTAGTGGAAATCATACTACTAGTAATATCAACAATGATATTAATCATATACATCATTAAATTGGTACGAGGAACGATAAAAAAGGGACTCAATGGCATTGCACGCGAGCAAAACAGAATTTAACATCGATCTACAAGTATAAGCAACAACAACGAATTTAACATCGATATACAAATAAAACAACAACAACAACAACAAAAATAAGAGCCAAAGAAGAAATATACCAACAATACGAGGAGTAATAAGTAATTATATTATGAAAACTATTTAAACGCTAACAATTTATTGTAAAACAATTTATTTAATGATTATGATTAAATAAGGAAAATTAAATATATAAATATTTATATATAGGCATATATTAAAATACATTTTCAATTATATAATGTGTGACGAGGAATATGATATTTTATCAGTTTAACCATTAAAACTTGAAAAAACACATTTAAAAGGTCATTTACAATTAACTAACCCAACAAGTAGAAACAAGACAACCAATTTAATTTCATTTTGTACGGTGCTTTGGTTTAAAGTCAAGCATGTTTCTTAACTTCACCTCACTTTCTTTAAACTAAGTTGTTCTTCATTTAAATATGGAAAACAACAATGAAGTGGGATGAAATAGTAGAAAAAATAAACGAGTACAAAATTAATTTTGACAAATCACTCAAGTGTTTAAAAATTAACAGAACTATATCAAGAGAAACATCAGACAAGCATACAAAGATTTTGATATTTAATTTTAATGGCATTCGAAGCCTGTTAAACGTTCATTATACAAAGTTCACACATGAACACAAAACACAGGCAAACCAAATTTTCTGGAAATTTAGAGATAATTTGCTTAAAATTAGCACACAAAGGAAAATTGAACTAAATATTCCAGTATCATTAGATACAGAAGTGCATCCAGATTATACATTCATATGTTCATCAGACGAAGACCAAACGATAACAATGCCACAATCGGTGGTTGAATTTTTAAATACCGCCACGAAACTCATCCCAGAGTTTGATGGTAAACATGAAAATTTAAGAAGTTTCTTTGACTCACTACAGTTAGTGAACTCAATAAAAGAGAATCATGAAGCCACTGCCGTTCACTTAGTCAAAACAAAACTAAAGGGAACGGCTAGAAATCTTATTAGTAATGAAACCACTTTGGCAGCTTTAATTACAAAATTAGAATCAGCTGTCAAGGGTGAATCTGTAGCAGTGTTAGCTGCAAAAATTAATAATGTGAAACAAGACGCAAAGTCAGCTAATTGCTATACTAAAGAGATAGAAGAGCTTACAAAGTCACTGGAAAATGCGTACATCTACGATGGATTAACACCAGAGTTGGCTAACAAGTATTCGACTGAAGTGGCAGTCAAAGCAATGACAAGCAACTGCAACATCAGCGAAGTACAACTTATTATGAAAGCGGGGGCATTCATCAATATGAATGATGCCGTATCAAAATTTGTCACGAGATTCACTGAAGCAACAAGGCAGCAAAACGCAATTCTTAACTTAAGAGGTAGAAATTTCTCGGGCTATAATTTCCGTGGGCGATCCCGTGGTCAATGGAATTATCAAAGCCGAGGACGTGGGCGCGGTAACTACAATAACCGGGGTCAAAATGTTCACTATAATAACCGCAGACCACAAAACGCCCATGTAAATAACAGTAGACGATATGTGCGTGTAGCACACGATGACGCGGAAAACGCGCAGTCCCCCAGTACTCCATAGAAAGCAAAACAAATACCAGTAAAATCTTTAACATCAATTTAAATTTAACATCCTACATCTCAATACGAACATCATTTAACGAGGATGTGTCAACATTCCTAGTTGATACAGGGGCAGATATTTCTGTAGTTAAAGAAGGGCAAATAAAATCGGAAATAATAGACAAATTTTCAACAACTAGCCTACACGGTATAGGCAATGACATAACGCCCACAATAGGTAAAGTTACAGCAGATTTAAAAATTAAAAATCCACTGGTTCCACACGAATTTCACGTCGTTAAGGACGACTTCCCAATTCCATCCGATGGAATAATAGGTCTCGATTTTGTTAAAAAATACAATTGTATACTTGACTACCAACAAAGTCAAGACATATTATTCTTAAGACCAGATAACTTTTCTGAGATTTCAGTTCCAATGCAAAACTCGCCAATTGTTAATGCGATGTCGATACCAGCAAGGTCTGAGGTAATCAGACAAATATTCATACAAAGTACGGAAAAAGAAGTGTTAATACCAAATAAAAAAATTCAAGATGGTATATATATTGCAAATACAATTGCAACTAGCAAAACAGCGTACGTTCGAGTGATAAGTACAACAACTACAAATGCATTAATACAAAATGTGCATATTAATACTGAAAGTCTAAACGACTATGAAATAGCTTCAATTAATAACAGTCAGAACAGTGACATGAAGTTGAAAAAATTGTCCAAAAATTTTCCAGATTTCGTAAAATCAGATTTATACAAACTCTGTTCTGAGTTTGTTGATGTATTCGCGCTCGAAACAGATAAACTTACAACAAATAACTTCTACAAGCAAAAATTACGTTTAAAAACTGATGAGCCTACATATATAAAAAACTACAGAATTCCGCATACCCATAAAGCAGAAATAACCAAACAGGTCGACAAATTGGTCAAAGACGAAATAGTAGAACCATCAGCTTCTGAGTACAATAGTCCCATACTATTGGTACCGAAAAAATCTATTCCGGGTAATTCTCAGAAAAGATGGAGACTAGTTGTATATTATAGGGCGGTTAATAAAAAATTAACAGCAGACAAATTTCCGTTGCCAAGAATTGATGATATTCTTGACCAACTAGGCAGAGCAAAATATTTTTCTTGCCTTGACTTAACGTCTGGTTTTCATCAAATAGAACTCGATGAAGACTATCGGGATATCACTTCTTTTTCGACTGATAAAGGGTCATTCCATTTTAAACGCTTGCCATATGGTCTGAAAATTGCTCCAAATTCATTCCAACGATTGATGACGATAGCATTTTCTGGTTTAACACCAGCACAAGCTTTTCTGTACATGGATGACTTGGTTGTATTAGAACGTTCTCAGAAACATATGTTAAATAACCTAAAAGAAGTGTTCACAACGTGCCGAAAATACAACCTGAAACTTCATCCTGAGAAGTGCTCATTTTTTAGGACCGAGGTTACATATTTGGGTCATAAATGTACCGACAAAGGCATACTTCCTGATAATAGCAAATTCCAAATAATTTTAGATTACCCAACTCCCAAAAATGCCGATGACACCAAAAGATTCGTTGCTTTCTGCAACTATTATAGACGATTTGTTCCAAACTTTGCTGAACATTCCAGGCTCTTAACGAGACTCTGTAAAAAAAATGTAACCTTCGAATGGACCATAGAGTGCAAAAATGCTTTTCAATATTTAAAACAATCACTTTTAAGCCCCAATATATTAAGGTATCCGGATTTTGACAAGCAATTCTGTATAACAACAGACGCAAGCAAATACGCATGTGGTGCAGTGCTTAGTCAAGAATATAACGGATATCAACTGCCAATTGCATACGCCTCAAGATCTTTCACAAAAGGCGAAACAAATAAATCCACCATAGAACAAGAACTAGCAGCTATTCATTGGGCCATTGTCTACTTTAGGCCATATATTTATGGTACTAAATTTTTAGTCAAAAGTGACCACAGGCCTTTGTCGTACCTGTTTGCCATGAAGAATCCATCCTCAAAATTAACGAGGAATATGATTTTACTGTGGAGTACCTGAGGGGTAAAGAAAACCATGTCGCAGACGCATTGTCGCGAATTGACTTTAAAGACATTAAAAATATAAAACATACAGCCAGTCGCATATTAAAAGTAACAACTAGGCAACAATCGCGGCAACCGCAGAAAAAACAGGAATTGAATAATTCAAACTTGTCAGAGAAAATTAAAGTGTATGAAGCGTTCAGTAGCAAAAATAGAAAAAACAGCGCAAAGCTAGCAATTAAAGGCGACTGTATAAAAATAAAAAGAAATAAAAAGGTGATCACCAAGAACATAAACAATCTTATCACTAATGGAAAAATTGACATAGATCAATTATTTCCACTGCTTGAAAAATTAGCAAGTGATAACGGATTAAAAAAGCTGCAGCAGTCAACAAGTGACGATATATTTGAAAAAACCCGGGTTGCAGAATACAAAATGAAAGGAAATGAAATTCTGAAAAAATTAAAAATTGCACTGACACAAAATACTGCAAAAGTACCATGATGATCCAATCACTGGTGGCCACAGTGGGATCACACGTACACTAAAAAAAATTAGACAAGCGTATTCCTGGAAAAATATGACGCAAGATGTTACTAAATATGTTAAGAAATGTTGCAAATGTCAAAGAAATAAAGCCCACAAAATTATCAAAGAGCAAATGGTAATTACTGATACCCCTGCAACTGCCTTTGATATAGTTCTGATAGATACTGTTGGACCTTTACCAAGATCGGTAAATGGAAACGTCTATGCCGTCACAATAATATGCGATTTAACAAAATATTTAGTTACAGTGCCAATTGTAGATAAAAATGCGAAAACCGTCGCAAAAGCAATTTTCGACAATTTTATACTGGTGTACGTTCCTATGAAAAAAATAATCACGGACATGGGTACCGAGTATAAAAACCAACTATTTGACGAGATTTGTAAACTGCTGAAAGTGGACAATGTACAATCCACGGCTTACCACCATCAAACCCTGGGTACGGTGGAAAGAAACCACCGAACATTTAACGAGTATGTTCGATCATACATTTCAGTAGACAAAGCAGATTGGGACGAATGGCTAAAGTACTATACGTATTGCTACAACACTACACCATCAGTAGTGCACGATTACTGCCCATTCGAACTAATATTCGGCAAGTCCCCAAATAATTATAATTTTTTTTAAACCCACAAGTAGATCCAATCTACAATGTTGATGCATACGACAAGGAAATCAAATTTCGAATGCAAACAGCCCATAAAAGAGCTAAAGAAATAATTCAAAAAAGAAAGAAAAAGGAAAAGATCCTTTACGATAGAAATATAAACAGTCTACAACTATCAGTAGGAGAATTAGTACTGCTTAAACAAGAGGGCCATAAGTTTGATAGTTTGTACAAAGGTCCATTTAAAGTAGTTAGGGTCGACAATAAAAATAATGCGATTATCGCTGACAATAACAAAATCAGCACAGTACATATTGACAGACTAAGAAAATATATACAATTGTAATAAAGCACTAAAAAAAAAAAATTAAATAAAAAAAATTAAATTAAATAAAATAAAATTTATACTCCTATTTCCTAGCTTCTATTTTATAGTTTCTATTATAATAAAAGATTATATTGATCGTTACGCCATCTCTAAGAAAACCTTTAAAACTAATTCCAACCCCCAATATAATTATATAATCTTTTGAATCCTTAAATCTTTTGAATGAATGAAAAATAAATATTAAAACTAATCATAAGAATAAATTTAAATTTTTTTTTGTTATCAAATAAATAATAATTCAATCTAAGCATAGTATAAAATATAAATTAATAAAATACATTTTTCATAAATAGGTACAAATAATATGCAAACATACATAACAAAAAAAAAACCCAATGTAATAAAAATAAAAATTAGAATTAATTATAAGAATATAAGAATAAATTAAAAATTTTTTTGTGAAAAAAAATTGTAAATTCATCCCCCAAAAAGGGAGGTGTAGCATAAGTATGGTTGCACAGTGTAACATATCACGCTCACATTGCATGCACAATACCAAGCGTCTAAGTCGCCGTGGGAATATGCTGCCTCAGCATATCTCACCTGACTTGCATACATTGGATGTGTCTGTGTGTGTGTGCATGGCTACGCTGTGCAGCAATAACAGCAGCATAAGAAAACAGAAAATAAAGTTCAGTCATAATAAAGCACTACAACCTGACGTTTCACTTAATCATACGTTTCTACATAACACTACTACAAATTTTGACAATCGCAAGGGAATTTTTGACACACGCAAGATTAAAGAAAAAGAAACCAACACGTCAATTTCCGCGACATATTTAATTCTATTGCTTATACTTGCAACTTATTGCGTAAACTTGTAATATTGTAAACTTAAAAAGCTTAAAAAATAACAAAATAATAAAATTAAAAAACCGAAAGTGCTTGAATTTGTGTGTGCGTGTCTGTGGGCCAACAATCTCCCGGTGTATCAGCAAGTACAGCAAAGTTAAATTGGCTTTCTTTGCTGGCGAACGTCTTCCAAGTGAAACCACCACCAGCAAAAGCAAGTGCAGTGAAAAATTTGTTGCTAGTCAACATCCTCCAAGTGCCACCAGCAGCAGCACAAGCAAGTGCAGCGCAAATTTCTTGCTAGCCAACATCCTCCAATTGTCATCACCAGCAGCAAATGAAGCGCTTCCAATTTATTTAATTCACGCCGGAGTATAAGGGCAGAAATTTGCCTCTGAGACATGCTGAAGCACCAGCTTCTGAAATATTGGAGAGTTGACAAGTCAATTGAATTGTGCTGCATTTGCTGGTGCTGTTCGTAGCGACTCTCGGAGAACGTTGGCAAGCAAAGTAATCAAGAAATTTGCGCTGCACTTGTTTGTGCTGCTGGTGATGGCACTTGGAGATGTTGGCTAGGAAGAACTTTGCACTGAACTTGCTTGTGCTGCTGCTGGTGGCACTTGGAGGATGTTTGTTAGCAACAAATTTTGCCTTGCACTTTCTTGTGTTGCTGGTGGTGGCACTTGGAGGACGTTCGCCAGCAAAGAAAGCTAATTTAACTTTGCTGCACTTACTGATGCACCGGGAGATCGTTGGCCCACACACACGCACACACAAACTCAAGCACTTTCGTTTTTTTTATTATTATTATTTTGTTATTTTTAAAGTTTACAATATTACAAGTTTACGAAATAAGTTGCAAGTACAAGCACTTCAATTAAATATGTCGCAAATTAAATAAAATGCAAATTAAATAAAATATTTTCGCTAAAACACGACCGAAATGTGAAACGTCAAAATTTGTAATTGTCAAAATTTCATCGTCCATTTAACACAGCAAAAAAGACAAATTTATTTCAACACACACAAATTTTAATCAACTTGATTTTTTCTATCCTACCACGACTGAAAAGTTTCCTTTTGACACACACCCTATGGTATAATTATTCTAAGATAATTTCACCATGATGTTTCAGGGATGTTTTGCATTGCTT
Source organism: Dichetophora obliterata (assembly GCA_963920525.1). NCBI lineage: Eukaryota > Metazoa > Arthropoda > Insecta > Diptera > Sciomyzidae > Dichetophora > Dichetophora obliterata. The sequence continues at coordinate 114,253,951 of OY986435.1, forward strand.
TTCCAACGTCTTTTGTGGTATACCTTTTGTTACCTATTTTCTTCCAATAATATACAGTTTAACAGTAATCGAACCTCAATCGCAACTGGTGAATTTCTTCAATCTACCATAAACCAGGGCTGTTTTCCGTTGATTTTACGACCATATAAATGTTTTGTGTTAGTATTGGAGCCAATTTAAGGGAAAATCAAACATAGTGCTATCCCTCTCCAGCGGAGTTTCCCCATCTCTGATGCAAATGACGAGTAGCGCTTGACAAACGTTTTGTTCGCGATGAACTAACTCTTCGATCGTTCAGGCAGTGGAAAAGCTCGGTAAGAAAATGTTAGTTTAACGTACGTTTATTATACGTTTATTTTATGCACGATGTACGTAGAACTAAAAATTTTACAAACACAGCTACGAATGCTATTCGTTGTTTATACGTGTTCGCTTAGAATATTTTTTCGGTAACGTACTCCATACATTGTTCGTACTAACACTGTTCGTTCAGAATTCATAATTACAAAATCGTATTTAGGGACTTTTTACGTACGCTGTTCATTTAGAATACGTATTTACGAATTTATAACGCGCGCTGAACCTTTTTATGATGTGCACCACCCTGCTAAACAGCTGTAACAAGTTTACATACACAACGAAACGAAATTTGGAGTTTACCAATACACTCTTACGCTGTCATTTCATGGGAAACAGTGTCACGTTTCCTTACCGTATTTGCGGTAGATGCGTCATGTGGCAAGGTAGCCCTTGTTGCGCATCCCTGTCGTCCCTCTGGCAGCACTGGTACGCTGGCGTATTGCGCGGCTAAGGCTCGCCGGATGGGGTGGTGTTCTTGCTAGCCTGGTCCGACAGACGGAAACTGCACACGAATGAAAAATCGTACCAGTTTATTTTAAAAATGACCGCCTGGAAATAAAACCCGATAAACCAAACAAAAAGATTTAAATCTCGAAGGAAGATAAAAAAACCGATTATATTGCGCGACCGAGCTGAAAATTAAGAAGGAATAGAAACCGGTTGCTTGCTGTTGCCACGTTGGCACGTCCCTTGGGTCGATCTCTGATGTGGGTCGATCGCCCTTGGCTAGCCCACCCCTTCTGGCCTCAAAAGAAGACCAGCCATGGTGACCCTGCGCCTTGGTTTAGGTCACCCCAAGTACTTACATACTCACTCCACCCTGTCTCGTCTACGCCACCTGTTCCCCTTTACATTAACAACTCATATTTTACCTGTATTCAAATTATATTTATTATAGTAATACAAAAGATAATCAAACCTCCTTTTTTTATATCTATGCTTATACTAAAACAGTGATATATTAAATTTAATAGTATAGTTTTACAGCCGAATATTGAAGAGTATGACAAGGGATCGTATTTCTAAGGAGATGAAAAGAATACTTAAGATTTTTTTTTCTAAATTCCTGAAAAAGTTTAAGCATTAATGCGATTTCAATATGCGATATTTTTCGATTTATCAAATATTCCGGAAATTTTAAGATTTTTTTATCATAAATGCATTTAAAAAGCTGTGTTTTTTTTAAATAAAATTCCCTTGGAAGGGCAGCTATTTCCATATATTAAACCTCTTAAACTATGAAACATTTATAAATACAATAATGGTATTCATTAATGATTGTTAAGTCCTGCTAAACTGCTAAATTGTTAAAGTTAGCAGCTGTTGATGTGAACGTACCTGCTAAGACATTTTATAATCAAGTGCTAAACTGATATGTCAAAATCAGCTGTAAGACTTCTACAGCTTAAAATTGTAAAAAACTGAATTATTACAAAATCAAACGACGGCGTTTATTTGCACTTGGCTAATAAATAAATAATAAAGCTTAATTAAATAGAAATATAAGTTTCTTACTTCAACCATTTATAAATAAATAAATTACAAATATTTTGCAAAAATTGTTTGCAAATGTTAATTTGACAACTTTCAATGTAGCAATAGATCTGTGGTTTTAATAACCCGTGTAACCAGTACTCAGTAACCAAAAATGTATTTTTATTTTTATGTTACAGTGCGTTAACACTTTTGATGCATTTGCTACTCAGAAACTTTGAAATGTCTTAAATCTCTACCAACATCTTTACAAAGTTTTCACTCTTTTATTAAAAAAGGGAAGTTTTTAGTCTTTGAAGCTGCAAATCATAAATAATTTGGTACTTGTTAAAACTCATTCACAAAACGATTCATCACTACACTCAATAACTTTGACGTTTCAGACTTAACAAATGGTATCTGCTAAGCAAAAACACGGTGCTGAGCTTGTTAACTTGCTTTTCCCATACAAAATTTTGACAGGACTTAACAAATTTGTTAAGTTTAGCAAGTTAGCAGGGCTTAACAAATGTAGTGAATACCATTATTATAATGAAGCTTGGCATTAAATGCAAAAAGGTAGTTGAGAGCCAAAAAAATCTTTTCCTTTGTATATTTTAATGGATACCGTTTTAGCTTAGTTTGTATTTAATTTTTAAGAGGTTTATTTTAAGTTAGACTCATTTAGATTAGTTTTATTTTAAATTAGTTTTCCATTAGATTAGTGCAATTTTACATTTGTTTTCATTTATGTTGGTTTATATTTAAATTAGTTTGCATTCATATTAATTTTTGTTTAAATTAGTTTTCATTTAGATTGATTTACATTTTAGGTAGTTTGCATCTATATTAATTTTTGTTGAGATTAGTTTTCATTCATTTTGATTTTTATTTAAATTAGTTTTCTTTTATATTGGTCTTAGTTTCAATTAGTTTGCAGTTATATTAATTTTTGATTAAATTAGTTTCCATTAATATTTATTTTATTCGAATTAGTTTTCATTAGTTTTAGCTTAATTTTAAGTTAGTTTTTAATTTATATTAGCTTTATTTTAAATTCGTTTTATTGTTATTAGTTTTCTTTTAGATCCGTTTGAATTAGTTTTCATTAGTTTTAGCCTAATTTTAAGTTAGTTTTTAATTTATATTAGCTTTATTTTAAATTCGTTTTATTGTTATTAGTTTTCTTTTAAATCCGTTCGAATTAGTTTTCATTAGTTTTAGCCTAATTTTAAGTTAGTTTTTAATTTATATTAGCTTTATTTTAAATTCGTTTTCTTGTTATTAGTTTTCTTTTAAATCCGTTTTATTTGTGTTCGTTTTATTTTGTTTATATTAGTGCTCATTCCTTTTATTTTAGTTTAATTTCGAATTATATTGCTTCATTTATAGGGGGTTAGAGTAGGTATGTTAAAAAAAAACCCATCACCAATACCAATTAATCAATTAATTTAAATGCGTAAGGCAATACAATGGAGTAATGTAATAATAATAATTATAATAATATATTAAGTGTAATCAGCGCTAATGTAACGAAAACTATAAAAATGTTTTTTCTTTTTGCGCTGAATCATGCAGCATTGATTTTTCTTTTCTCTTTAACTTTGTATTTTAACCCCCTTACAAACACATTGCAGACCAATGAAGCCAAAATGCACCCTGCCTGTTTTGCAAAAATCTAGCATCAACCAACCCAACACACCCACACACCGAAAACATTTGTGGCGTGCAAAGTCGGGGGAAAACGAAAAATCAATTGCAACACGTTCAGCCTATAAAGTTTCAATTATATCAAAGTCACTTTATGTTCACCCAATGAAGGTATTAAAATTTAAAGAAACTAAAAAAATATTGACGTAAGTCATCAAAAAAATCAAAAGCTCAAATACCAAGTTTAATGAAAATTGCACCAAAACTAAAATGCAAAACTGGATTAACTCCTTTGCCGCGTATTTCTTATGGCTAGAAATTAATGCACATCATCAACCGTAACGTGTTGCATATTTGTTCGTCTTTGTTTTAAGTTGTGTACAACTTTGCAAAGTGCTAGAAAGCAAGCTGTTTTGTTTGACTGCTATCGCGTCAAATTTGCGTCAAATAGTTTGCCCAAAAATACGACAATTATTTAAAGTTAATCTTTGACACGCTTACAAAGCCCAGGTAACATATCTCAAACCTGGCGGTGATGGCCGTGTACGCTGCAGTTGTTGGCGTATGTGGTATAAGTTTTGTTGGTGCGGTTGGTGGTTCTCGGTAGCAGCTGCCAGGCCGCGAAGCGTTGGCCACTTCTTGGTGAGTGCTACTGTCTTCACGATGTTGATGGCCGGACTGTCTGTCGGTCTGTTTACTGTTGGTTATGGGCGATGGGGCTGGTGGTGCTGGTGGCTCTGCGGCCAGTGATACGCTTACTACTGGTGTCGCTGCTGGTGGTGACGATGATGTGGCTGAGCGTGTCTTGGCTGTCCGCTGTTGGTTTTGGGTGGTGGAGCTGGTAGCGTGGTATACTACCGAATGATCCGGGTGCACAGGCTGGGTGTTGACGATGGTGCTGGTGGCCTGACACGTGACGACGATGATGTTTGTGACGATGATGTAGGTGGCGGTGCCGCTGCTGGGGTCGCACGTGTGTGGGCTATGACGGTACCCAATCATTCGTCGTGGAAGTGACGATGTGTTCTTCGTCGTTTTCTGTCGCAACAGTGGAGTTTCAGTTTAGATGGCGATGTTGTATAGCTTCCTCTTGTAAACTATTTGTAACCTTCCTTGCTCTGCGTTGCCGAGTTTCGTGGTATTAATATTGCTGTTCGTGCATAGATGTCTATGGCTTGCTTGCTTTATTCAAATGTTTGCTATTTTTGGTCGCGTTTTTTGTCACTTTAGCACTCGACTAGTTTGTGCAAAATTGATATCCTGTTTAACTTTGGAATTTACAGCTACTTTTTTTTCTATTAGCTGCCAAGAGTTGAAAAATGTGCGACTTGTCACTATTTTCGTTCAGAAATTTTAGCACTTTAATGCACAGTTCGAATTGAATTTTTTATGAAAAACAGTCTTAAAATGTTTTAATTTTATTTTAATACCACTTTTTATTAGGATATCCAACGTTTTAATGGCTTATTTAATGCTTGAAAAACACGTTGGTTCTACGAAAAGTTTAATGCCGACATCTTTGCTTTGCACTCTTTTTCCTAATCTCGAACCGCTCCCAGCTAGACAGCTAACTGTTAAATATTCCGTATATATGGCATATACGTAGCGACCTTGACGTTAAAGTCATATAAAATTCTCCATACATTGTACGTTAAATTTGTTCTACCAAAATACTATATATATGGACAGACGCTCATCTGTGTGATCTGGCATCTCTGTCTCACACACATGTTTTAGCCGTAAAAAAAAGTTTAGCTGAACTGCTCAAACCAATAACAAATTCCATAATGAAATTATGAAAAACTTTGTTGGTTACTTATCAATGCAGCTAACGACCGTGCTCCGCTCTCTTAGCATAGCCCAGTGGTTAGAGCATTGCCCTTGCATAAAAAAATCCACGGTTCAATCCCAGCATCTACACACATTTTTTTTTAATTTTTGTATTTTTTTAATAATTACAAAATATATGCATATTACATTTTTTTACATATTTCATTTAAAATATAAAGTATTGTCTGTGCTATTTTTTGCAATGTATAAAAACTTGTAGCAAATTGCTGGTTGGTTGGCAAATGCAGTGGTGCTGCTTTGTTCGCAAAATTTATTGTAGAGATAATAGTTTTTGTTGCTGAATTGCTGCCGTTAATATTGAAAGATTCTTCTTTCTGCTATTGTTGTTATAGAGGAGTTGTCGGTGTTATTGAAGAGCTGCAAGAAATTGTAATAAAAATATAGTAAAATACATTTTAAGAAGAAGAATTTAACATAACTTTTAACCTGATTTTTTTACATGTTTGTTATATGAACATAATGCGTGGTGCTGCTGTGTTCGCAAATATTACTGTGGAGATTATTGGTGTTGCTGTTATTGCTGCCGTTGGTATTGAAATAAATTTGTTGTTGATTTATTCAAGAATAGCTCAGCCACCTTTACCTATTCAAGAATAGCTATAACTCTATCTTTTTTATTATTTTTTGCGGATTATATTGAGATTGGCTTCCTATATCCAAAGAAGCTTTATGCCTCTAAAGTTGGAAAAATGGCCTACAAAAGTTGCTGTTTTTTTTAGGTGTTCGAACGAAACTACGCATTATGGGTATCAAAAGAAAGGTAATGAGAGTATCTATTCAACGAAGTATTAAAATTAAAAATCCAAGCATAGGTTTTTAAGATATAACTCTTCTTATATTTACAATTTCTCTGAAAAAGGAGTGGTTTCCCTTTTACGCAAGCAATACATTGAAAAGATAATTAGTAAAAAGATAATTATATCCAGAAGTACTGTAAAAAGCGAACCCGGTGTTTGACTTAAGGAGGGTTGTAATCCCTAAGAAGCGGCCGATAGCCACCTATTTGAAAGAGAAAACTAAATTCATACATAACTCGATATATATATGTATATACATATATATATTAACAAGTGAACAATTTGCGATTTGTAGTATAAAATGGGTTATATCTTAAAAAGTTATGCATGGATTTTTATGTTTGATACCTTGTTGAATAGGTAATTGACATAACGTTGTTATGATACCCATAAAGCGAAATTTTGCAATAAACCAAATGCGAGCTGCCTAAAATTTGGATTCAGGATGCCAAAATCTATATAATCCGCAATAAACAACAAAAATTATTCTTGAAATGTTAAAGCTTGTTCGTCTATTGTTGTTGTTGAGGTGTTGTAATTGTTATTGAAGAGCTGCGAAAATTTTTAATAAAAATATAGTAAAAAACATTTTAAGAAAAATAATTTAACTTAACTTTAAACATGATTTTTAACATGATTGTTGTTGCCATGTTGATGATTTTGTTGACTGCTAATGCATAATATATTGCAATAATATTATGCTAATGTATAAAAAATAACGTTTTTCCAACTAAGAACTATGGCAGAGTTCCATTTTGTCTGATATTCCTGATATTGTCGATGCTGCTCGCATTTTTTATGTATACATTTTCCGATTTGCCGTCTTATTTCTGAAAATAAAAATTCATTATATTATATATTTGCTTTAGTGTTAATGCTTGCAGTATAAAAGATGCCGGATTCGATCCGAGTGCAAATGAAAACACATTATTTTTTATGACAATTTGTTTTTTATTTATTTTCATGACCTTTTTAATTTAATGTTAATGTTAAGAATTATTAAAGAATAGGATGTATGAAGTAATTTAAAAAATAAGTATATACAAAATTTATTGTGAAAAAAATCTGTGCATTAACAATTAAAATATAGCAGTAAAAATTAATATCAAGTGCAATTGTTAATAATTAAAATATAGTAAATAAGTGGAGATCAAGTGCAAGCGTTAGTAAATAATTAAAATATCAGTTACAAAGTAAATGTAGTTCAAGTTTAATTATATAATATGGAAATAAATGATTTTATTATATATATTAAATTAATTATTTCATTATATTAATTAAAAGTTCACACCCATTTAAAACAAAAGGAACAAAAACACAATTACTGATACAGTATGAGTTAAATTAAAGTAAAATTAAAAACCGTAAACAAAAACTATACAAATTAATATATATATATACGAATATAGCAAGCAAAATAATTAGTAACTAAGAAAAATAAATTAATAAAAATATTTACATGCAGAAACTTAGTAAAATGTAAATTAAAAAATAGGGTTAAATCCACCATCACCATAAAAATATATCAGTTATTATTGTTAACTAAATCAGAAGTAAATAAAGTTAGTACATTTCGAAAATATTGCAATAGGACTAATCGAAGGTAGTCTTGTTACAGTGTTTGATTGTAGCTATTTCGATCTTTGAATTTTTATTTATTTAATAATTGAAGCTTTAAAATTAACCCTTACATAGACCACGCCATCTGCGCCACTTAGTATGAATTCATACTAGTGTTCCACTTTAGGGTTAAGAAGTTAAATTTTCATAACAGTCTAAAAAAGTTAGTATAGAAAAATATCAATCACTGTAACACCGTTATAAGCAATCTAACAAGACTTCCTCGAAATACCATTTATATAATACAAAACATTTAATTACCGCTTATTTTGATTTTTTTGGAATAATGGTGCTGCCTCTGCCTATGCCTGTTATGACTTAGGTCTACGTACCTTCGTAGCCCTTTATGGAATTCCTGCCGTCCTTCACTTTGGAAAACATCTGAAATATAGAATATAAAAAAAGAACTTAGCAGAGAAAATGTAAAAGTCAAACCGAAAAGAGTTTTGTTTATTAAATTCATATCGATTAAAGACTGCTTTCCCATCTTTCCATCGAAATTAAAGTTAAAGCAGAACTCGTCTGTAAATAAACTTTTCAGAACATCGTTAAGAGTTCCCGACGTGCCTTTAATCTTGAAAAAGTGAGTCTTCTGTAAATTTTATATGTATAATAATAACGAAAACTCAAGTTTTTTGCGTTGTCTTACCATTGCCTTCTCGTACTCAAGACTTTGCAGTTTTTCCTCCAACTCAATGTATGCATCGATGGTCGAAATTGGAAGACTTGATGCAATTTCGATGCCAATGTCATCATCGACTTCCCCGGTCATTCGGCACAAAGATTTATGCACACGTTTAATTAAAACCTTGCATTCGCGCACCATAACATTTTGCGCCAGTGCTTCACTTCTTTGAATATTCTAAAAAAGTTACATATTTTAGGAGTAATGTTTTTATATTAAAGAGAAGATTAAAAAAATTTTTTACAGTGGATATAGATGATCACTACAAACAGTTTAACATACAAAATGTAAAATTTGAAAATTTTAAGCTAATATACTTTTAAAGTGTGTCAACATGTTACCCATGTTGGTAAGGATGAAGTTTTATAACTTACAATATCTTTATTGTTTGCTTCCACTAAAGCAAGGCGGTTATCAATGTTTTCTAAACTTCTCTTGAGTTCAATTTGGTTTGCCAATATCATTTTTTGGTTGCTTAACACAGATTCTAAAAGCGCTGCCACGTCTGAAAATTTTTTAAATAATATAATTAAAATAATATAATAATGAAAATAATATAACATGAAAGTACCTTTGTCCGTCGAAGAACTTTGAGAAGGACCATTAAAATGAAAGGCTGTTTGGAAGACTTTCCGCTGGATTTTTCCACTGTTCTTGACATTTTCGGTTTGGATTTCTACGGAAATTTAAATTGGTTATTATGAAATAAGTGGTAGATAATCTTACCTTCAATAAGTGTGTTTGGATCGTCAAAGTTTATTTGGTCCACTGTAAAAATACAATTTTAAATAGTGAGTGAAATTTAATGAAATTAATGAAATATCATTAATCCTAGAAAGATAATCATATTGTGATGTAAGTAAAAGATAATCATGCGTAAAATTGAAGCAGACTATCTTTCTAGGGTAAAAAGAAAAATATGAAATAACAAAGCTTATAAAATAAAAAATAAAAGAATTCAATGAAATAAAAAAGAAAAATTATAACAAAATAAAAATAAATAAAATGGAATAAAAAGGCAAATAATAACAAATTAAAACATATTAAATGGAATAAAACACTTCAATAACAACGTAATAAGATACAAAATTATATACAAAATGGAAGAAAATGTGAGTGTAATAAAACCTAATTTAAGAAATCATGAAATACATGATGTAATATGGGTATTAACAAAAATTTGTTGGAGAGTGGAATACAAAAATATTTATACCTAATTTCACTTTTATTTAATTTAACTAAATTAGTACTAAGGTCACTACCTAATAAAATACCTAATCCTGAGAACGATTGTAGTGGTTCTTGAAAGTAATTTTCAACCGTTTGAAAACTATTTCCAATAACTACATCCTGACCACCTTCTTCTTTAATATCTAAAACTTTTAAAGGTCCTGTCTTTTGGCTAAAGCAGTAACGGTCGTTTTCTTTCATAATATTTATATCAAAAGATCCTAGTTGAGACATTTTATGATATCCTAATCCATCCTTATTCTTTTCTTCCAACCTTAAATAAAGCTGCTGCAAAATTTTGTTCGGTTTCTTTATAATTTTTTTTAAATGCTGCATATAATTTTCAAATTTGTATGCAGAAAAACTATCTAATGTTCCAAACTGTTTACAACAATCTACTAAATGCAGCAAGCCGTGTATATTAAAACTTACTAAATGATCTCCGAAAATGTCTCCAAATTGCTCTACAAACTCTTGTAAAATTTCCTGAGCTACACTACATTCGGTGCTATACGTGGTTTCACACGAAAGAAGTCTAATACTTATATGTAATAAAAGAAAATTGTAATAAATTTCGCTACTAATGCTATCTTTTAATACATATATACCTAGATATAACAAAAACTGCCTAAACTCTGTCGACTTCCAATTGCATATTTCCTCAAAATTCCTGCATACGCGACCAAATTCTGAAGGAACGAAATTAGAAACATAAGTTATTCGTTCCTTCATTTGTGATAAATTTCCAATTTTTAAATATAATTTTACTAACTTCTTTACTACTCCTAAGTCTACCAAGTGCATGGGGTCTAACGGAAATTGTGAGACCATACCAATTTCAGCCCTTTCTAATACATTTTCATTGTGTAAAAAGAATTCGCTATGATGAACAACATCTACTCTATTCTTAAAAGTAATATCTGTTCTAGAAGACGAGACACTTTTAGAAAAAGAAACTCTACGATGACTGTAGCTACCTACCTGACAGCATTTGGGACAACTATTCTTTCCTGTAAATGACTGAACACCTGTAACAAAAGCTCGAGCTGGAGAGTCGCAACAAAATAGTCTTACATTAAAATTTTTTATAGATCCATCTACCTTTAGACCATTACTTTTTAAAAGTACTACCTCGTTAGAAAACTCTTTTAAAAAATCATTTGCATTACTAGGTTTTTCCTTTCCAGAAAAGCAGGCAATCGTAAATGGGCTTTCTTGCGGAAAACCAACAATTGCCCCGAGAATAGGCCATAAAACCCTATTAGAACTATGAAATAGTTTTAAGCCATCAATTCCAATGTCAATTGAAACCTCGGTGCTATCTTTTAAATAAGGAAAGGAATTTTCAGTAAAAAATTCCTGAATTCCTATATATAAAAATTCACCATCTGGCATACTTTGCACCTCCACTTTCTTTCTACTTGTTTTAAAAAGACCTTTGGATGATAGTGGCAAATCATCATAGCCCATTCTATTTAGGGTTTGAAGTAAATCAGAAACAATGTTGTGTGAAACTTTGTTTCTGATTGCCCAAGACCTTAACTCTGCTAATTTGTCTACCTCAGCTGGTTCATTACAAAAAATATCACCACCACCACCACTTAAGTCATCGCTATCGCTACCACTATTATCGAAGTCCACGTTTGTGTTGTCAACCATTTCCACTTCTTCGTCCACATGCATATCAACGTCCACTTGCATCCCTATGTTAGATGCACCTTGTCCACAGTCTGTCTGTCCACTCACACTACCACTTCCTTCCACTTGTGCACAATTAAGAATTTTTTTATATTTTTCCACATTAGCAAGGAAAATTTTCTTTTCTTTATTAACAAGAACGCTTATATTTTTTTTTTCCATTTTATCAACACTTTTACTTTTCACTTTTTTATTTATTTAATTCTTTTATTTTATATTTTTGGAAACTTCCTTCGCGTGCAATTTATTTTGCTCAATTTGTTTGACGCTATTTTTTTTGCCGTTCAGCTTATGTTTGACGCGTAAAAAAGCAAGCTATGCAATCACATATATCTTTCCTTGTTTTGAACAAAATTATGAAGTAAGAGTGTATTAGTGAAGAACAAATTTTGTTTCATTGTGTTGGTAACCACGTTAGAGCTGTCTAGCTGGGCTGTTACAGCAACATCTACCTAGGGTTGCATTTTTGTCTAATTCAATGATTTTAGGTACTTTCGCAGTGTTGCCACGTGTCATCGGTTAAGGTGAGTTCGCATTCCTTTTCGAGGCATTTAGACGGGCAAACTACCGATGTTTTTCCAACTTCGCTCCTTATTCGGTGGAATCGACCATAACCGAGGGGAGTAGGTAATGGTTGGTTTAGACTTTTAGATGACACGTCGAAAAATGGCCGTTAACCGACGCTTGTTTCGGTATTCCCATTGGCTACCGATTCAAGCGCGTGTCGGATCACGCCATTTTTCAGACCGGTTTATTCGCGCTGAAACTAATTTGGCCATTGTTGTTGGTGTTTATCCACCTCAAGCATGTTTATCGCCATTTTGTTCGCCCGAACGTTCTCGAACCTCACCGAGATGCCACATCTAAATGTAAAAAAAATTGTGTGCACTGCCACGCTAGAGGGCGCTAGTGGAAATACCATGGGTATTCGTAAAATGTATTATTCCCTATATGCAGGTGCCCATGACAACAGGGAAAGTTATATGTGTTTGTATTTCTAGCTCTTTAGCGGTCAAAAAATAAATTCAACAAGAAAAATAAATATGCAACACAAATCGGTGCAGTCAAATGGAAGTTTTTGAAAATAAATTTAAAATAGTGCATAAGAAATTTAATAATTTTTATTTTCAGATTAATTGTTTAAAAACAAGCAAATGCTGCTGGCGAAATTGTGATTTTGATGTTATGTGCTGCTTTGTGCTGTTCATGCAGACTTATTCTTTTATAATTTGTTGGTTCAAATTTTATAATGATAAATATTCGTAATCGTATAATCATAAATATTTTATTAAACAGATAATGCAAAAACTTTAAACAATTGTTTTTATAATTTGCATATAACAGACCAGAGCTCTAATCTATTGGCTAGGGGGTGTTTTAGACACAACGGCATAGGGTGAGGGGCAGGATAGCTTACAAGTTCATTTATAATTGGTGTGAGTAGTTAAGCTATATATTTTTCGTATTGTTAAAACATGTGTGGCAGAAAGGGGTGCCAGATAACACGGATGAGAATCAGAGATGCAAACATTGTGACATTTTGATCACTGCTTGAACAATGGTCACAAGTTTTGTATGAACAATGGACGTAACGGAAATCGTGTGTAGTGCGCACCGAGTTAAGCAACCAAACTTATACTTATACCGAGTTAAGCAACCAAACGTATACAAACTTATTGATTGCACTGTAACTATGTTTATTGTTATTCACCACGCACAATGACCCGTGGTTATATATTAAGTTTACATTACGCACTTTCGCACTAAGCTAATGTTCTATTTCTTTCACTCGCGCACTTTTAATGTTTATTATTTTTGTTATATACTTATATGCATTACGCACTTTCAATGTTTATTATTTTTGTTATATATTTATTTTGCACTAAGCACTTACGCATTAAGTTTATAATTATTTTTCACTCCCGCACTTTTATTTAAGTTTTTATTTAACAAAATACCGTTGTTTGGCTTTATAAGCACCGAAATTGGAAAATAAAGATTATTAATTCTGCAAGCTTTAAATCAGCTTGATCTTTTTACTTTAAGCCTTAGTGCATTTTATGCCGGCTGACTTTTAAAAATAAAAATATTAAACATTTAGTGCCAGTGGCGTTATTAAGCGCCGGCAAAAACTTGAGGCAGGTCCTTATTATTAAAAACAAAATTTTTTAACAAAAACCTGACATGGCGATCCTGCCAACTCACGGCAAACAAACGTTACCAACGACGGAACGATCAGTACCGGAGTACGTGCCAGAAGGCGCCAACACCAACGCACCCAAGTACGTTCCATCCAGCTGCGCTCAACAGCATCCTAAGCGGCTTACGATTAAGGATTACCAACGGCGTCAGGAGCAAAATAAAAACGAACGGCTGACCCGAATACCAGCAACGCAGAAGCCCAAACACAAGAGGAGCGGCAAGCTGGTAAAACAACGTAAGGCCATTGCCACTAGAAGTCAATAGTGATCCTTCACCACCTTGGCACATCGCATCCGAAATCTGGAAACAAATCGATGAACTGGAAGCCCAAATGGATAGCCGTCGCAAATAATAAAAGAAATTTTTACATTCTTTTCTTTGTTTTTATTAATTGAAAATTATTTATATGAATACTTTAATAATTTTTTTTGACAAAAACTAAAAAGCCGACGGCAAAACATAAGAAAACACTTATTTTACATTTTATTAATTTACTGAATTTAAAATCGAATTTAAAGAAAAAAAAAAAGAAGATTAATCCATTTTTTTGGTAACGATTATAAAAACAAAAAAATTTTTTTTTTTCGCTTTCACTAGTAATATTTAAACTAATTGCACTTTGCTTAAACTCAATTATTTTTCTTTTCATATTATACAAACACAGCACGCACATAGTTGCAAATTTTTTTTGTTCAAGACCAACTTGTTGCACTTCTTTGCACTCACACACAAACACTATTTTTAGCAAAACAAAATTTTTTTTGCCAACAACAACATTTGTTTCTTTCTATATATTTTTTTTGTTGCTTTGTTACATTAAAACACTACACTTAACTTGAATTAAATGCATATATTTAGCGAATATATGCTATACGAAAATTACGCGCACGATAAATGTAATTATAATAATGGTATTCACTACATTTGTTAAGCCCTGCTAACTTGCTAAACTTAACAAATTTGTTAACTCCTGTCAAAATTTTGTTTGGGAAAAGACTTAGCAGCTTGTTAGCAAGTTAACAAGCTCAGCACCGTGTTTTTGTTTAGCAGATACCATTTGTTAAGTCTGAAACGTCAAAGTTATTGAGTGTGGTGATGAATCGTTTTGTGAATGAGTTTTAACAAGTACCAAATTATTTATGATTTGCAGCTTCAAAGTCTAAAAACTTCCCTTTTTTAATAAAAAAGTGAAAACTTTGTAAAGATGTTGGTAGAGATTTAAGACATTTCAAAGTTTCTGAGTAGCAAATGTATCAAAAGTGTTAACGCACTGTAATATAAAAATAAAAATACATTTTTGGTTACTGAGTACTGGTTACACGGGTTATTAAAACCACAGATCTATTGCTACATTGAAAGTTGTCAAATTAACATTTGCAAACAACTTTTGCAAAATATTTGCAATTTATTTATTTATAAATGGTTGAAGTAAGAAACTTATATTTCTATTTAATTAAGCTTTATTATTTATTTATTAGCCAAGTGCAAATAAACGCCGTCGTTTGATTTTGTAATAATTCAGTTTTTTCAATTTTAAGCTGTAGAAGTCTTCCAGCTGATTTTGACATATCAGTTTAGCACTTGATTATAAAATGTCTTAGCAGGTATGTTCACATCAACAGCTGCTAACTTTAACAATTTAGCAGTTTAGCAGGACTTAACAAATTTTAATGAATACCATTATTATTAAAATAATGCGTTCACTAAATTACCTTAGTGTATTCTTTGGCCGCGATCGATAAAAACAATTTCTTTTTTCCTAACACACTACGCGAAAATATTTACGACCGCCATTATATTATTCATTCATTAAACTGAAACGTCAGTTTTACTTTTTCTTTGTACTCTTATTCGCAATCAATCATTGCAGACACATGTTTAAATGTTGGCATGCATGATTTATTTAGACATTGGCACTATGAATCACAGGGTGATTCAAGTGAAATAAAAAAGTAAAAATTTTAATGTTTTGATGTCATGACATAAATTTATGGACATAATTGAAGAAAACATAATATTTCTTGAAAAATTAAAGAAAAATTTAAGAAAAAGTAAAAATCGACTATAAAAAAGTTAAATTGCAAAAAATTGAAAATTTGAAAAACGAAATAGTCAAATATGAAACTTTAGAAGATTGCAAACATTTTATATTAGAATTTAATAAAATTTATTATGAATTACATGAATTCATAAAAAATTTAACAATACGAAAAGAAGATAAAATAAATTTGGATTTACCATCGGTTTGGGAGGAAGAAAGTAATTTGCCAAAAATGTCAAACTTTGACATATATGTAGTAGGTAAAAATATACCAGTTTTTAAATGAGTTTATGAAGAATTAGATGATTTTATAGTGAAAGCAGAATTGCTTCATGATTTAATAAAAGATGAAGATAAGGCCATTTTTATTAAGTATGTATACAATTTTAAATAAACAACCCAAGTTAGAAGCATACTTGGACGTTTGAACAGACCTTCGACATTGATTGAATTAAAATCTTTATTGGTGAAATCTTATCCCAATCCAAAAACAGTACAGCAATTGCTAAATGAATTTAGTTCTATATCACAGAATAATCTAACAATTTCCGAATATAGAGAACAAATAACAGAATTAGCAGAGCAATTAAGCAATTTAGAGCTACAAATCTTAAGGCGAATTTACACATTTCACTCAAAACGATGATAGTGAACGTTGAACGATGACAGTGAATCAATTTTTAATTTAAGGCGAATTTACACGATTCACTATCATCCTTCACTTTGGATGAATCATCTGATTTGTAAAATGTTAATTGAGTTTCATCTTTAAAATGAAGATGATTGTCATCCACATTAAACAGTGAAAGAAGTAGAAGGTCTTCCTACTTTTGATGAAAGTGAAAGCAAACCGAACTGATGTGTCATTCGTACTTAAACACAATTGAAAGGTGTTAACATAATTTAAAGCAGAAAGTTTATATTTTTTTTTTATTTAATTGCTGAATAGCTTTTATTTACTTAATTTTTTAAAAGTCAATAAAATTAATCAGCCAGAGAATATATTTTGACATTCAACACCGAATCATCCATCAAATTTCAAATTTACACTTTGAATAATGTAAATTAAAAATTGATTCACTGTCATCGTTCAACGTTCACTATCATCGTTTTTAATGAAATGTGTAAATTCGCCTTTACATTCAAAGTGTAAATAAGATATTTGATGGATGATTCGGGGTTGAATGTCAAAATATATTCGTTGGCTGATTAATTTTATTGACGTTTAAAAATATTAAATAAATAAAAGCTATTCAGCTATTTCAGAATAACAATAATTTTTACCGTGGAAATAACGGAAATAATAATAATAATGTTATAAAAAATAACAACAGAAGTAATAATTTCAATAGAAATACAAATTTTAGAAACAGCAACAATGCGCAGGGAAATGGATATGGCCGGGTAGCAGGAATTGTTACCCACAGAGGCCAAAACTGATCCTACAACTAACTAAAAATTTAACATATTTTATTATATTAAATAAAACCGTGCAAAAATACTAATGAGAATCTGAAATTCCTAATAGACACGGGAGCAGATATTTTTTCTATCTGCAAGAAAAGAAGCGTAAATAAAATAGAAACAAGAAATATTTCAACAATAACTGGTATAACTAATGAAAGTATAGAGTACATAGGCACATCATATTTAAATTTTTTAATTGGAACGGAGGAAATAACACACAATTTCCACATAGTAGAAAATGAATTTTCAATATTAAAGGATGGCATAATAGGGCATAATAGATTTTGAAACGTACACAGTAACATTTTTAATAAATGAAAAAGAATTAACATTACCTTAATAATTTTAAATTATAAAAATTTTACAGTACCTGCTCGATCAGAAGCAGTGGTCCCTATAAATATTAGGGTAAATGAAGATAGTGTAATTCTTAACAAAGAAATAAATAATGGAGTCTTCATTGCAAATAGAATAATACCTGCGAATGGCGTAGCACACGTGAAAGTTTTAAACACGACAGAAAAAGAAATAAATTTAGAGGATATAAACATAGAAACAAAACCATTAAAAAAACTACAACATATTTTCAAGCAAAGAAACTAACAAATTTAAAGCACATAGATTACAAGAACTTTTAAAAACATTAGACATTGGATGCAACGAACTGGAGGCAGAAAAATCAATAATTGACATTTTAAAACAATTCCAAGATGTATTCCACCTTCCCGGAGAACCATTGACAGCGAACAATTTTTACACGCAAGAGATTCATACTACTGATTCAACAGCGGTATACATAAAGAACTACAGACTCCCACAGACACAAATGACAGAGATCAACGAACAAGTAGACAAGCTTTTAAAAGACAACATTATTGAACACTCGGTTAGCCCTTACAATTCGCCACTTTTAGTTATTCCAAAAAAATCGAATAATGATGAAAAAATGGAGATTAGTGGTCGATTTCAGGAAACTAAACGAAAAAATAGTTAACGACAAGTTTCCCCTTACAAAAATAGAAGACGTACTAGACAAATTAGGAAGAGCTAAAACTTTTCGACGTTGCACATGACTGGCTCCTTCCACCAAATACGATTAAACGAAGACTCACGACCAATAACTGCCTTTTCAACAAATAACGGACATTACCAATTTAAGCGCCTACCTTTTGGACTTTTTGGACCTTTTGGAAAAAAAAAAATCGTCCAACAGCTTTCAGCGCATTCTAACAATAGCATTGAATGGTTTAGATGCTGAAGCATTTCTATACGTAGACGATATTATTGTGTTTGGATGCAGTTTAGGGCATCACAATGAAAATTTAGCTAAAGTTTTTGAAAGGATGAGGAAATTTAATTTAAAACTAAATGCACACAAGTGCTCATTTTTGAAACCAGAGGTTGTGTATCTAGGACACCTAATAACAGCTAAGGGCATTAAAACTGACCAGCAAAAAATAAAATAATTGAAAATCACACTGTGTCAAAAGACACAGATGAAGTCAGAAAATTTGTTGCTTTCTTTAATTATTATAGGAGGTTCATACCCAAATTTGCAGAAATAGCTAAAGTTTTGAACTCACAACTAAAACAAAATGTTAAATTTAATTGGACTGAAAATTGTCAAAATGCTTTCGACACGTTAAAAACAAAATTACTCAACTCACCGATACTACAATACCCAAATTTTGAAAAACAATTTGTACTGACAACAGATGCCTCAAATTATGCGTTAGGTGCTGTTTTGTCACAAGGTGATATTGGTTTAGATCTACCAATATCATACGAGAGCAAGTCTCTCAACAAACACGATTTAAACAAATCAATAATAGAAAAAGAGTTATTGGCCATACATTGGGCGATAAATTTTTTCAGGCCATACCTCTACGGTCGTAAATTTTTAGTAGTAACAGATCACAGACCTTTGGTGTCTCTGTTTTCCCATAGAAACCCGTCATCAAAGATGACACGTATTAGATTAGACTCATGCGATTACAATTTGGAAATTATATACAGGAAAGGCAGCATGAATACTAATGCTGACGCATTATCTCGCATAGTACTAAACAGCGATTCATTGCAGGCTATGATTCCGACAGGAACGGATGATAGCAAAATACTGGCTATAACAAGAAGTATGGTTACAAATAAACATACACAAAACACTAATTCAGACAAAACAAGTGACATTGCTAACAAGAAGTCTGATCAACTTTTTGCTTGGGAATGCACATCCAAATCGGATATAAACTGATAGAAATTACAAGGGTACCCAAATATATATAAATTGTAGTGTAGTAACACAGTCACTATTACCGTACCAAACGATACAAAAACAGTGCAACATTAAATTAAAATCCAACAACATTTTTGATGCAACTTAAAACCCAAAAATTATGACGGGCACTAAGAATCAAAAATATCGTAACAAATGTCATTCACACTTCTAAAGTGCTGAGTTGTTTTTATCCCCTCTTGCTGCTTGTATCGTTTGGATACTTAATTCTCTGCTCAAGCACAACAACAACAACGCTGTTGTTAGTGCAATGCAATTACAATATGTGCAGTGCACTGGAGTACATACAGCGAATATATTATGTTACTCCAATGCAACTGACCTGCCGAATTTTCAAGGCTATCAACGCCAACATTGCTGTTGTTGGCTATTGGAATGTGGCTGGGAACCGATCGACTAACGGGATCGATTGGTAACCCATCGTGAAAATAAGGGCGGAGTCTAAAATACTGGCATGAATAACTTTAAGAAAAATACTGTTTTTTTTAGTATATAAGAAAAAAAGAAGAACCAAATAAAGAAGAATTTAATTTAAAGTCTAAGACAAGAGAAGTCTTTAAATTTTACGTTTCAAATTAATTTCACTTGAAGTGCCGGCTAGGCCCAGAACATACTAAAGCTGACGAGCTATATACGTAACTCCGTGGCGCGTCCCCAAAATATAACTCAGATAGATACCAACACTTGGCGATCCTGCCGCTTCCCTGGACCTTCAATAACTAGGACGAATTTTCTGAATACTAAGCAATCAATACATTTTTTTCTTTCATGAGCGATGAACGAGGAATTTCATAAAAAATTCGATGATTTACTGAAAAAAATACAACAGTTTCAAACAGAAGTCAAAAATTCAGAAACAGCGGCAACTTTGCCAAACACAGACGAGGCTCCATTATATATTCCGACACCCATACTGGTCCAGGTAAGAAGCTCAGAATAGAAGAATATAAGCAACGTCAACAATCAAAACGGCAACAACCAAAATCTGAACCCCAACAGGGAAAAAGGAAACACACTAGAAAGGGCAGGTACGTCCGCCAGAAAGCAGAGCTACACGAACTATACAGACTCATAGCAATCGTAAAAGGACAACAAAAAAGGGACATTGCTAACAAAATAAAAGATCTGAAATACAAAATCAAACACAAAATTAATTAGAATGCAATCTTCAACAACAAACTCAACTACAACAATCTGTTTCGCTTGTGAAGCATCAGTACAACACATAGAAGAACACCTTAACTCACACCAAAATATAATAGACGACGCCAACGACAAGTTACAAAAAGCAGAAACACTCCACAATTTTATCTACAAGAATCCAACATACACAGAACACAGGAAAAATATAGACAACCCAAAACTGAAGCACCTGCTTTTTTCACAATACTAATAAAATTTTGTTGTTTTTTTTTTTAAAAAAACATATATTTTTTTATAGATATTCATTATGTAAACAAAACAAAACAAAACAAAAGTACTTATATAAACAAAAGTAAAACAAAAAAAAAAAAAAAAAACCAAAACGTTAAATATTGTCTAATATATTCTTTTTTTTTTTACTATTTCTATGATACCAAATTTCAGTCAACTAGTTTACAACGTCACAATGCTTGACAACAAAAACAAAGATTACATAACGATAAATGAAAATATAGAAAACAATTTAGGTTCTTCTATATCAAAGAAAGAATTTTCTACCATAAGCACAACAGCTTTGATAACACTTGCAGTAATCCTAATTTTATTTTACATCGGTTACAAATTAAATAACTACTGCAAACAATATGTTCTAAAACACACTAACCGTTTGCAAAATCCAGTTTAGTTCAATCAATCGCTTACGTATGCCACACTTCATACTCCATGAAAACTCTACTTAAAATATATAAACAATTGAAACAAATAAGAGCAAATAAAAAAAAGTCCATTAACAGGGGCTACACTTCACAAACTGTTAAACTCAAATCATCACAAATAAACACATACATAAAAAATTTCAACGCTCATTTGAACGCAATACCACAAAATCTTGACACAGCTCGTTTAGCTGAACAATTTTATCTACTACATAAAGAAACAATTTCTCTATTGAGTTCAATGTCTATTAACGAAGAAACTCCACCACAAACTGCAGCAACCATGACGAATACTGCAACTTTCAATTTAGAAACTATTCTAAAAATAGTTCCTACCTTTTCAGGTAACTAAAAGGAATTAGACAGTTATCTCAAAATAGTAGAATTACTATATAACTCTTTTAACACTGCAGACAAAGCAAAGCTTATTGACTTAATCATTAGCGTAAAATTAGATACAAAAGTTCGCACAACTATAGCAAACACGAGTAACGTAACGACACTAGATCAACTCAAGGATGTTTTGAAATCATCATACAAATCTACATTGACCACATCCCAAATCCACACAAAATTGTCAACTTTGACACAAAAAAACAACAATATCACCCAGTACAAAGACAAATTAATATCTCTCATATCGGAATTAAACAACATACAAATTTCAGAACTAACAGGTGATGCAACGCAACAATCCGTAATCATCAAGATGAATGAAACTTATGCTTTAAACATATTTAAAAATGGTTTAAATGATGACCTAAAGAACACAATATTTGCTGCCCAACCAAAGTCATTAACAGATGCAACAAACCTAGCACTCGAGCCAGAAAATAATAACAAAACAAACAACCAATTATTGTATTTCCAGAATAACAACTACAGCAATCAACGCAACAACACTCAAAACAAAACAACAAGATACAACTACAACGGATATCAAAATAACAACAATAATTCAAGAAACCAAGGTCAAAGAAACAACAGTTTCAATAGAAATCAAATTTTAAACAACAACTATAGAAGAAACAGTAATGCATACAGATATGCACAAAATAATAATAACACATATAGAAACTCACGAAATAATAACAATAGTAATGCACATAGATAAGCACAGAATAATAACTATGCGAATGCACACCGTAATTCAAATATGAATAGAAGACAGAATTACAACAACACAAACCAGCGCGATAACAGAAGAATGTTCGCTTTTGAAGCTAAAAATCAAGGAAACGACGAGCGCTCGGATGTCGAGGAAGATCATCCGGGACAGCAAAATTAAGGATATATAACCTATCGGATATCAAAACAAACTATATCATAGCAAAATGTCATAACTCCAAAAAAACACTTACTTTTCTTATCGACACAGGAGCAGATATATCTATCTGCAAATTAAACAACATTGAAGCAGACTTGAAGATGGACACTAAATGCAAACTCACGGGAATAACAAATGAACAAATAACCACTCTCGGCAAAATCACTTTAACATTAGATTTTCAACATAAAACACTTTTGCACAATTTCCACGCAGTTGAAGACAATTTTCCGATACAAACCGATGGAATATTAGGCAGAGATTTTTTATCTAAAAGCGCATGCAAAATTGACTACGAGACACAAACATTGACGATAGCAATAGAAGACATAGACATCGTGACACCGTTACACTTTAATAAACACGTGTATGACACAATACGTATACCACCAAGAACAGAAATGATACATCCCATTTCATTAAATTTAAAAGAGGATAGTGTAATTCTTAACGATGAAATACTACTACTTACTTACTTAGTTGGCGCTACAACCGTATGTCGGTCTTGGCCTCATCTAAGAATTTGCGCCAGCCATTTCTGTCTTTCGCTTGCTGGCGCCAGTTGGAAATTCCAAGCTTCGTCAGGTTGTCCTCTACTTGGTCTTTCCAACGAAGATGCGGTCGTCCTCTTCTGCGTTGACCGCCGCTGGGTACCGAATCGAATGTTTTCTTCACTGGAGCATCGTCTTTCATGCGCTGAACATGACCAAGCCAGCGAAGCCGCTCGATTTTAATGCGCTTGACTATGTCGATGTCAGCGTACAGCTCATACAGTTCATCATTCCACCGTATTCGGTACTCGCCATTGACGCAGATTGGTCCGTAGATCTTACGAAGAATCTTTCTCTCGAATGCTCCTAAAGTCTTTTCATCTAAACTGCTCAGCGTCCAGGTTTGTGATGCGTAAAGTAGGACGGGCATGATGAGCGATTTATAGAGCGTGATTTTCGTTCGTCGAGAGAGGGCTCTGCTTCTCAATTGCCTACTGAGCCCAAAGTAACACCTGTTGGCAAGAGTTATTCTTCGTTTGATCTCAATGCTGATGTCGTTGGTAGAATTAATGCTGGATCCCAGATAAACGAAGTTCTTCACAACCTCGAAGGAGGTATTGTCAACGGTAACGTGGGTTCCAAGACGCTGGGACTGTTTGTTTGTTGACACTAAGTATTTCGTCTTGTCTGCATTCACTGCCAGACCCATTCGACTTGACTCTCTTTCTAATCTGGAAAATGCTGCACTGACTTCGCGCGTATTATGGCCAATGATATCGATGTCATCAGCATACGCAAGCAGCATAACACTCTTGTAGAATATTGTGCCACTACGTCTCAGATCAGCAGCTCGGATGATCTTTTCCATCATTAGGTTGAAAAAGTCGCACGATAAGGAATCACCTTGTCTGAAACCTCGTTTGGTAATAAATGGTGGGGAGAGGTCCTTCCCGATTTTAACTGCGCTGCTGGTGTTGCTCAGTGTCATCCTGCAAAGTCGTATTAGTTTTGCAGGAATACCAAATTCAGACATGGTGGAGTACAGGTGCTTCCTTATTGGGCTGTCGAAGGCGGCTTTGTAGTCGACAAAAAGATGGTGGGTGTCGACTTGTTTTTCTTGAGTCTTCTCCAAGATTTGTCGTAGCGTGAAAATCTGGTCGATGGTGGACTTTCCAGGTCTGAAGCCACACTGATAAGGTCCGATCAGTTCGTTTACAATGGGCTTCAATCTTTCACATAAAACGCTCGACAGGACCTTATATGCGATATTAAGAAGGCTTATCCCACGGTAATTGGCACAGATAGTGGGATCGCCTTTCTTGTGGATTGGGCAGAGCACACTGAGATTCCAATCGTTCGGAATGCATTCTTCCGACCATATTCTGCATAGAAGCTCGTGAATGCATTTAAGTAGAGCTTCGCCTCCGTTCTTAAACAACTCAGCAGGTAAGCCATCAGCTCCCGCGGCTTTGTTATTTTTAAGCCGAGCTATAGCTGTCAGAACTTCATCATAGTCGGGCAGCGGAACCTCAACGCTGTCATCCAAAATTGGGGTTTCCGGAATATCATCTCTATTGGCGGGATTGTTGTCAGCGTCGCCATTTAGAAGCATAGAGAAGTGTTCCCTCCATAACGTCAGTATACTCTGGACATCTGTCACTAGATTCCCGTTTTCATCCTTGCAGGAAGAGGCCCCGGTTTTAAAACCATCGGCAAGGCGTCTTATTTTTTCGAAAAATTTTCGGGCCTCATTCCTGTCACCATACATCTCAATCTTCTCCTGCTCGCGCTTTTCTGCCTCTCTTTTTTTCCGCCTGAAAATATGTCTCTCTTCCCTCCTCTTTTCTTTGTATCGCTCCTTAGCAGCGCGCGTTACAACCGACTGCAGGGTGGCTTTGTAGGCGGCGTCTTTCTCTGCAGTGGCGTCGCGACACTCCTGGTCGTACCACTGGTTTCGGCTAGGGCGTTGGTAGCCAATCACCTCTTCAGCAGCCGCACGCATGGAGTTGGAAATGTGAGTCCACTGCGCGCATATATCATCGATTGGAGGAGTGCTTTGAAGCAGGAGTGAGAGTCGAGTGGCAAAAGCATCGGCTGTCTGTTTTGATTGCAGCTTATCGACGTCTAGCTTTCTCTGTGTAGGGTTGCGTGTATTCTTAGCTGCGCATAGACGTGTACGGATCTTGGCTGCAACAAGATAGTGATCCGAGTCAATGTTTGCACCACGGATCGTGCGTACATCCAATACACTGGAAGAGTGCCTTCCGTCGATCAAAACGTGATCAATTTGATTCTTGGTTTTTTGATCAGGGGACATCCAGGTGGCTTTATGAATATTGAGATGCTTGAATCTAGTGCTACTTACGACCATGTTTCGTGCTGCGGCGAAGTCAATCAGCCTCATTCCGTTATCGGAGGTGTTGTCGTGGAGGCTGAACTTTCCGACTGTTGGACCAAAAATATTTTCCTTGCCCACCTTAGCGTTGAAGTCACCAAGCACGATTTTTACGTCGTGACGGGGGCAGCGCTCGTAAGCATTTTCAAGGCGCTCGTAGAAAATTTCCTTGATCTCATCGTCCTTGTCTTCTGTCGGAGCGTGCGCACATATTAGGCTTATATTGAAAAATCTAACCTTGATGCGGATTATGGCAAGTCGTTCGTTCACAGGTGTGAATCGCAGGACGTGGGGCCGTAGTCTCTTGCCAACTACAAATCCGCATCCAAACTCGTGCTTCTCCGCATGGCCGCTGTAGTAGATATCACAGGGTGCATGCCGAATGCAACCCTGTCCCTTCCATCGCATTTCTTGGATAGCAGTGATATCAGCTTTGTATCTTTCCAAGACATCAGTCAGTTGGATAGAGGCACCTTCCCAATTAAGGGTTCGGACATTCCAGGTGCATATCCGTAAATCATTATCAGTTTTTCGTTTGCGGTAGTCGTCATCAGATTTGGGGATCATTTTTCTTCTATTCTTGTTTGTTTTCATTGAAATTGGTTTTTACGGGTGGGCTTCAAACCCGACGCACAACCTATTTTAAGCCTAGGGAGGCCCGCCGCTCAGATTAGCCGCCAAACTAACGGTTGTCAGTTAAAAAAAACACTTACTTTTCTTATCGACACAGGAGCAGATATATCTATCTGCAAATTAAACAACATTGAAGCAGACTTGAAGATGGACACTAAATGCAAACTCACGGGAATAACAAATGAACAAATAACCACTCTCGGCAAAATCACTTTAACATTAGATTTTCAACATAAAACACTTTTGCACAATTTCCACGCAGTTGAAGACAATTTTCCGATACAAACCGATGGAATATTAGGCAGAGATTTTTTATCTAAAAGCGCATGCAAAATTGACTACGAGACACAAACATTGACGATAGCAATAGAAGACATAGACATCGTGACACCGTTACACTTTAATAAACACGTGTATGACACAATACGTATACCACCAAGAACAGAAATGATACATCCCATTTCATTAAATTTAAAAGAGGATAGTGTAATTCTTAACGATGAAATACAACCCGGTGTATTTTTAGCGAACACAATAATACCAGCGACCGGTAAATGTCACGTAAAACTTTTGAACACAACAAACTCCGATGTTAAACTAACCAAATTAACACCAAAAACAGAACCACTTTCTAACTACATTCAATTCAATCATACTAACACATTTAACAAAACACGCTTCAAAAAACTAGCCCAAGAACTACAGGTAGACACTAATCACCCTTTAACAGACATTTTTAGGGATTTCCAACACATTTTCCATCTAGAAGACGAAAAACTAACAATAAACAACTTTTATACACAGACATTAACTACAAATGACACAACACCTACCTACATAAAAAATTACAGACTACCTCACGCCCATAATGAAGAAATCCATAAGCAAGTACAAGAATTACTAAAAAATGACATCATTGAAAACTCAATAAGCCCTTACAATGCACCGCTATTGCTAGTACCTAAAAAGTCAGAAGATGACACAAAAAAATGGCGACTAGTGGTAGATTTCACTGACAAGAATAGAAGACGTTTTAGACAAACTTGGTCGAGCAAAATACTTCTCCACACTCGACATGACAAGCAGTTTTCACCAAATACCTTTAGATAAAAAGTCCAGACCACTAACAGCCTTCTCCACAAATGATGGACACTATAAATTCAAACGACTACCTTTCGGATTGAAAATATCCTCTAATAGTTTTCAACGCATGCTCACGCTTGCATTAACTGGTTTAAGCTCAGAAGCATTTCTTTATGTCGATGACATAATAGTTTTCTGTTGTAGTCTACAACACCACAACAACAATCTAATTAAAGTTTTTGAACGACTATCTAAATACAATTTAAAATTGAATGCAGCAAAATGCAAATTCTTGAGACCAGAAGTAGTTTACCTTGGACACTTAATTACACAACATGGAATCAAGACTGACCCATCAAAACATGACACAATAAAATATTATCCGACTCCGACAAATGCGGACGAAGTACGACGTTTTGTAGCTTTTTGCAATTATTACAGACGATTCATCAAAGATTTTTCTAGCATCGCGCAATGCCTAAACAACCTATTAAAGAAATCACAAGCATTTAAATGGACGGAACAATGCCAACAAGCTTTTGACACACTAAAACAAAAATTAATTGAACCTCCAGTGTTACAATATCCGGATTTTTCAAAATCTTTTATTGTAACAACTGACGCCTCAAACTTTGCCTTAGGTGCTATCTTATTACAAGGAGAAATAGGTAACGACCTTCCTATTTCATTTGCGAGTAAAACACTTCAAAAACACGATTTGAACAAACCCGTGATAGAAAAGGAATTATTAGCTATTCATTGGGGCATAAATTTCTTCAAGCCATACTTATATGGTAGAAAGTTCATTGTGGTTACAGACCACAGACCATTAGTGTCACTATTCAGCCATAAAAATCCATCATCAAAAATGACAAGGATAAGATTGGATCTTTCGGACTATGATTTCGAAATAATATTCAAAAAAGGAAAAGTTAATACTAACGCTGACGCTCTATCGCGTATAAAAATAGATTCAGCAACATTAAAAAAATGATTCCCTCAGAAGAGGATAAAAAAATAAAGAAAGCATTGATTTTAACAAGGGGTATGAAAATGAAAGAAAATGATAAAATTAAACAAAATGAAGAAAATGAAGCGAATATAATTATAAAAGAGAGTAGCATGATTTCAGAAGAGCCTGATCAACTTTTCATATGGGAATGCACATCGATAACTGACGTCAAGAACATAAAACGCTTAAAATTTGAAATAAACAAAAATAATTTGAAGAAAAATATAATTGTCGACAATAAACATGATTTCGTACTAGTGCGATGTGGTGATAATCCAACGAATCTAGATTCGACATTTGAGAAACTATCATCTCAAATGTATAAAGAAGATATAAGAGAACTAGCGCTAGAGGCAAAAGATGCCATTTTTGAAATAATCGATAAACAAACATTTAAGAAAAAATTCAATAAGCTGCAGCATAAAAGAGAGAATAAATATAAAAAATCACTTAAAATACTAATATACGAGACCCCACGAAACATAAAAAACAAAACAATGTAAAAAGAATTAATAAAAGAATTCCACAATTCACCCCAGTGAGGACACTTAGGAATCAGAAAAACAATACTTAAGTTAAAACAACGTTACTCATGGAAAAACATGAGACAAATGATTAAACAACATGTAAACACATGTGAAAAATGCACACGAAATAAACAGATACGGCACACAAAAGAAAAGATGAAAATAACGGACACTCCAACCACAAGTTTCGAAACAGTGGAAATCGACACTGTCGGTCCACTTAAGATTTCAAACGGATACCGCTACGTGCTGACAATGCAATGTCAACAACTAATAAATTCGTTATTGCTCATCCTATAGAAACCAAGGATGCAAAAACAATTGCACAAACTTTGGTAGAACAACTTATACTTAAATTCGGTTTATTTAAGTATCTAAAATCAGATCGCGGAACAGAATTCACAAATGAACTTCTTAAAAACATATGTGAGTTACTGAAGGTTAAGCAAATTTTTTCGACCCCCTATCATCATGAGACATTGGGTTCAATAGAGAAAAACCATAGAACACTTAATGAATATTTGCTATCATTTGCAGACGACTTTGAATGGGACAAATGGATTCCATATTATACGTTTGCATATAATTCAAGTCCACATGTCGACACAGAATATACACCTTTCGAATTAATTTTCGGAAAACTACCTTCCCTACCAAGCGATTTGATTGAAAAAACAACAACACGGTATAATTTAGAAGATTATTCAAACGAACTAAAAATAAGACTAAAAACCGCATTAAGCAAAGCTACATACAATACATGATAAACATTGCAAAGAATAAAAGAAAAACACAGTATGATAAAAATGTAAACGTTTCAAATTTTAAAGTAGGAGATCAAGTTTTTGTAAAACTAGAACAAAGAAAAAAATCACAAAGTCCATACAAAGGACCATTTGTAATTAAAGAGATAAATGGAGTCAATTCCATAATAGAAATAAATAACAAACTAAAAATGTATCACAACAACATGTTGAAAAAATTCAACAATTAGACGAAATTTGTACTATTAAAGTAAATACATTTCTTTCCAACAACAAATAATATAAATAAGCCATTATCAATTAATAATCAATTATTAGATGTAACATAGAAACACTTATATTTTTGAATTTAAATATTTAAATTTTAGTTATATATATTTTTTTTTACCACTAATATTATCCGAGAATTGTTCCATAAAATACATACGAATACATAAATATATATATATATAATATAAATATAAATATATATATAAATGAATTACTACCATACATATTAAGATTATTCTTAGTTACTACAAAAATTAACCTTAAAACAAATGAATGAAAGAATGTATGAATCCGTATACTTATAAGATAAAATAACTGCATATTAAAGTTCAACTAAAATATTTTGTAATATTATACAAATTAAACTACTTTATTACATACTAGCCAGAACTCCCCTTTATCTTAAAAATTTAACTTCAAAAGTGAAATTTTCGCTTGAGGATTGGGGTGTAGTGTACTTACACAGTCACTATTACCGTACCAAACGATACAAAAACAGTGCAACATTAAATTAAAATCCAACAACATTTTTGATGCAACTTAAAACCCAAAAATTATGACGGGCACTAAGAATCAAAAATATCGAAACAAATGTCATTCACACTTCTAAAGTGCTGAGTTGTTTTTATCCCCTCTTGCTGCTTGTATCGTTTGGATACTTAATTCTCTGCTCAAGCACAACAACAACAACGCTGTTGTTAGTGCAATGCAATTACAGTATGTGCAGTGCACTGGAGTAAATACAGCGAATATATTATGTTACTCCAATGCAACTGACCTGCCGAATTTTCAAGGCTATCAACGCCAACATTGCTGTTGTTGGCTATTGGAATGTGGCTGGGAACCGATCGACTA
Organism: Dichetophora obliterata; assembly: GCA_963920525.1. Taxonomy (NCBI): domain Eukaryota; kingdom Metazoa; phylum Arthropoda; class Insecta; order Diptera; family Sciomyzidae; genus Dichetophora; species Dichetophora obliterata. The sequence continues at coordinate 114,284,537 of OY986435.1, forward strand.
ACGGGATCGATTGGTAACCCATCGTGAAAATAAGGGCGGAGTCTAAAATACTGGCATGAATAACTTTAAGAAAAATACTGTTTTTTTTAGTATATAAGAAAAAAAAGAAGAACCAAATAAGGAAGAATTTAATTTAAAGTCTAAGACAAGAGAAGTCTTTAAATTTTACGTTTCAAATTAATTTCACTTGAAGTGCCGGCTAGGCCCAGAACATACTAAAGCTGACGAGCTATATACGTAACTCCGTGGCGCGTCCCCAAAATATAACTCAGATAGATACCAACACAAAATAATAGAGAAGTTATTGCAAGCTGCAGCGATAATCCATCGATCACAGAGCTGACTTTGGAGAAACTGTCGTCAAAAATGCATAGGTTAAATATAAACGAGCTCGCGTTAAATAAAAATGATAAGATATTTGAAACCATAAGAATGGATAAATTTAAAGAGATATTTAATAAATTACAAAGAAAAAATAATGAAACTTTAAAAATTTTAATATACAATGAACCAACAAGAATAATTGATAAAGATATACAAAATAAATTAATTGAAGAATATCATAATTCGGCTCATGGAGGACACATGGGCATTAGAAAAACCAATTTAAAAATTAAACAAAAATACATTTGGAAAAACATGAACAAAATGATAAAGAAATATATATTAAATTGCGAACAATGTAAAATCAACAAACAAACCAGACATACACAAGAGAAATTAACTTTGACTAGTTTTCAAACAATATCAGGAACTAGTTTTGAAACAATATCAATAGATACTGTAGGGCCTTTGCGATTATCAAATAATTTACGTTATATTTTAACTATGCAATGTGAGTTAACGAAATATGTCATTGCTTGTCCAATGGAGACCAAAGACGCAAAGACTGTAGCCAAATCCTTAATAGAAAATGTTATTTAAATCTATGGTCATTTTAAAGTTTTTAAATCAGATTAGGGGTACTGAATTTACCAATGAATTGATGTCCGAGATTTGCAAACAGCTTAACATTAAACAAGTATTTAGCACGCCTTATCATCATGAGACCTTCGGTTCAATAGAAAGAAACCACAGAGTATTGAACGAATTTTTATTAAATTTTTGCAAAGATGATGAATGGGACCACTAGATCCCATACTTCACATTTGCTTACAATACAACACCTCATGTTGACACCAATTACACTCCTTTTGAACTTATATTTGGCAAATTAGCAAACCTACCAAATGATAAACTAGATAATTCAAAATGTTACAACACAGACAATTATGCGCAAGAATTGAGAGTAAGATTAAAATACTCATTAGAAAAAACAAAAGAATTGATAAATGTAGCAAAGATTAAACGAATCAAAAATGATGAAATTTCTGCACCATTAAATATAAAAATTGGTGAAAAAGTAATGATAAAGAAAATGAATAGAAAGAAAAACCAACCACCATATCATGGTCCATATATTATAGTTGCTAAAAATGGAGTGAATTCTAAAGTTAATGTAGATGGTAAAATCAAAGAATACCATAATAATTTACTAAAAAGATGGATTTAATTCAAAATTTTCAAATAATGTAAAAATTTATTAATTAAAACAATTGCATTGTATAAATTTCATAAATAAATTGAATTTGTATAATTTTTAATAACATAAATCATATATCTATTTTGAAACCATTTTTGGAATAAAATATAATCTGTTATAGTTAATAAGAATATTAGAAATGTACGAAACAAATATTATTTTTTAAGATTAAATAATTTATTAAATTATAATAAGAAAGTTTGAATTGTATAATTTTAAAAATTATTTTTCTTTTTTCATTTGCATTACGCACTTCTATGCATTACGCACTTTCAATGTTTATTATTTTTGTTATATATTTATTTTGCATTACGCACTTACGCATTAAGTTTATATTTATTTTTCACTCACGCACTTTTTATGTTAAGAATTATGCACTTTTTCGATTTTAACAAAATACTGTTGTTTGGCTTTATAAGCACCGAAATTGGAAAATAAAGATTATTAATACTGCAAGCTTTAAATCAGCTTGATCTTTTTATTTTAAGCCTAAGTGCATTTTATGCCGGCTGAATTTTAAAAATAAAAATATTAAACACTTAGTGCCAGTGGCGTTATTAAGCGCCGGCAAAAACTTGAGGCAGGTCTTTATTATTAAAAACAAAAATTTTTAACAAAAACCTTACATAAAAACCTTTTTTATCTATACAACGGAAGATTTTCAGGGAAATAGAGACGGTGGTCGGAGACACACAGGCAAGAGTGAGAGAGAATTCATGGCGTGACTCGGAGGTTCGAAACGACGATATGGCGAGGAAGATGGTCATTCAGTAGAGTGCCGTCAACTAGTTCGGTCATTCAGTATTGTGCCGTCAACAAGAGCGGTTGAGCTCCATTCGCGAACCAAAGTATATTTTCTAACAGTTCGGTAGCAGCGTTAAGTGCCGAAAAAGTAAATAGCCTTCGTAAGGACGACCTAATAGTGTACGCCCAGGAGTTCGGGTTCAGCGAAGAAGGAACCGTAGAGGAACTGCGTAAGAAATTTGCGGCAGTGGTAGCAGACAATGAAGAAAACCGTGCTTTACAAAAACGGTTAGCAGAACTCGAAAGCATACATACCGATAGGAGGACGCCGTCGCCGCGCCTCGGGTGTTCAGCGGGCATACCCAGTGTAGCAGCCAACGAAGAGGCGCCTATACGAATACCTGTACCTGAAATGCCGACAGGACGAGGGAGGTTCCAGGAGACGCCGTCATATGGCAATATTATGGACCAAGTTCGAAAATGGTCGGTTAAATTTGACGAGGACCGAAACCCACTAGAATTTGTGGAACGGCTAGAAGAGCTCTCATGCGTATACAGCCTGAATAAAGTCCACCTGCCAAGAATGATGCCAGAGCTGCTCAGGGACGGAGCGCTCATCTGGTGAAGGAATAATAAATTCCTAGGAGAAACATTGGCTAATTTCAAGTACAGATTTCTGACGTACTTTCTGCCAGCTCGCTTCTTTGAACGACTGGAGGATCAGATACGCAACCGAATACAGAAGCCACAGGAAAAGTTTAAAACATTCAGCCTGGACCTTATCGACCTGATGAGACATGCGAATTGAACTGAGGTCCAACAGCTGGAGCGGGTCTTCAGGAACTGCCGCCAGGAATACCAACTTAATATCCGGCGTCGCGACTTCTCAACGTTTGCCGAACTGTTATCCTTTGCTGAAGATTATGAGCTCATCCGAGTTCCAGATACGCCAACAAGGCCCTCCCAGCGTAGCAAAGAAGAGCAGTCTAGAACGGCTAGGCTAAACATGGCACAACAAAGAGAACCAGCACAACCACCGGACGAACGATACGCTCGTGAGGAGATAAACCAGCCCGAAATATCAAAATTTGTCAACTTGGTAAATGCGTGTGCTCGATGTGGACGACCAGGCCATCGTGAAGCCGACTGCACCAACGAACGAGAGTATTTCTGCAAGGGATGCGGACGACGACGCCGTGCGACCTTTCAATGTTGCACATTAATAGCGGGAAATGCCAGAGGGCTCGCTCGAGGTCGAGGAGCGAACGAGTCCAGCCGCAACCCCCCTCGAAACCACTAACGTACCTGCGATATGATGACCGCCGAATCTGGACACGAGTTACCATCGAGAAAATTGAAATGGAGGCAACTATAGACACGGGAGCGAAGCGTAGTTTCGCCAGTCAACAATTAGCGAATCGCCTACGAACCAACGAAAATCGGGAGTTGATAACCACGAATGTGCGCATGGCCGATGGATCCCTGCAAGTGGTCGAAGAGACCTTGACCGTAAAAGTAAAGGTAGGACGAAAATAATGTAAGCTATCAATACTCATCCTTCCCTGCGTCACAGACGACTTACTTCTTGGCATAGACTTCTTGCTAAAGACCAACGCTTTGTTCAGATGGGGTGAGCAAATAATCACGCTACGGCCTCCAAAGAAGAGTACAGTCAACCAGCCAGATTGTATCACCGTGGTCGAGATACCAGCAATCACAGCAGAGTCAACAGAGGAATTCTTACAGAAGGAGCTGCGCCAGTTTGAGACACTACAAGGCACCGCCAACGTACCACCACACAAAATGGTGATGTTGGACGACCGCCCACATAAACAACGGTACTATCCCCGTAACCCAGCGATGCAGGGCATCATCAATAAGGAGTTTGATGAGCTGTTAGAAAAGGGCTTTATAGAACCATCCCATAGCCCCCATAGCGCGCCGATCGTGTTAGTGCGTAAGAAGACAGGCTCCTGGAGATTATGTATCGACTATCGACAGCTAAACTCAAAATTGGTTCCAGATGCGTATCCTTTACCGCGCATACACCATATTCTGGACAGGCTGCGAAACGCCAAATTCATCAGCAGCCTCGACTTCAAAAACGGATATTGGCAGATACTGATGCACGTCGATAGTAAGCAGTATACTGCATTCACGGTGCCAGGACGAGGGCTGTTTCAATTGCGCGTCATTCTTTTTAGGCTTCATTCAGCCCCTGCGACGTACCAGCGAGCCCTGGATACTATCATCGGACCAGAACTAGAGCCATATGCGTTTGCATATCTAGATGACATCATCGTCACTGGCAGGTCACGAGAAGAGCATATGCAGAACTTGAAGGAGGTGTTTCGACGGCTGCGAACAGCAAACCTCAAACTAAATGTAGAAAAGTGTGAGTTCTTTCGGTCTGAGACGAAATATTTGGGCCACGTCGTCAGCGAGAGGTATACACACGGATCCGGACAAGGTCGCCGCTATTAAAAATCTAGCACCACCAACAAGCCTTCGTGAATTACGCCGATACCTGGGTGTGGCGTCGTGGTACAGACGTTTTGTGCCCGACTTTGCCACCACAACCAATGACGCAACTTTTAAAGAAAGGCAAGCACTGGCGATGGGGACCAGAACAGCAGCAGGCCTTCGAAGCTCTAAAAGAAAAACTTACTGAGGCACCCATACTGCCCTGCCCTGACTTCAACAGGACCTTCGTGCTGCAAACCGACGCGAGCGATTATGGCCTAGAAGCAGTGCTGACGCAAGACTTCGACGGCGTAGAGCGGGTGATTGCTTACGCCAGTCGCCACCTCATTCAAGCAGAGCGCAACTACAGCCCGACAGAGAAGGAGTGTCTGGCGATCGTGTGGGGCATCAGAAAGATGCGGTGTTACCTGGAAGGGTATCGATTTAAAGTCATCACGGACCACCTCTCGTTGAAGTGGTTAAATTCAATAGAGAGTCCGTCTGGTCGCGTTGCACGATGGGCGCTGGAGCTGCAGCAGTACAACTTCGAGATTCTGTACAGACGAGGCAAGTTAAATGTGGTCGTTGATGCGCTATCACGACAACCACTGAAGGACCTGTGCAAAACCACCAAGACTGTAGAAGAGATTATACAAACGCAAACAGGAAGTTCGCGATAGTCCGGCTAAGTTTGCAGACTACATGGAAGAAGATGGACAATTATATAGACATATGCCAAACCAAATCAGTGAAGAGGACGCCGCCGCCTGAAAATTGTGCGTGCCAACGTATTTACGGTAGCGAGTAATGGCAGAGAACCATTACCAGCCAAGTGCTGGCCATCCTGGAGTACGCAAGACCATCGGCCGAATCACAAGCCGTTATTACTGGCCAGGCTTGTTCAGGAGTGTAAGCCGATATGTATGCAGCTGTGAAGTTTGCCAGCGGTATAAGCTAAGCCAACAAGCTCCAGTAGGAAAAATGTTATCCAGCATAGCCGAGGAGCCATGGTCGGTAGTTTGTGCCGACTTTGTCGGACCATTGCCGCGCTCAAAGCATGGCAGCACCGTGATCCTTGTTCTGTTCGACAAATTTAGCAAGTGGACCGAGGCAGTCCCGTTACGCCAAGCCACCAGAGATAGCCTGAAAAGAAACCTCAGAGAACGGATATTAGCCCGTTTCGGCGTTCCAAAAGTACTCATCAGCGACAACGGCGTGCAATTTACAAGTCGTGCATTCCGAAAATTCCTAAAGGAGATTGGTACAAAACATCAGTTTACGGCACCGTACACGCCGCAAGAGAATCCGACTGAGAGGGTTAATAAAACACTTAAGACGATGATTACGAAATTCAGTAACAACTAACACAAGACATGGGACGAGTGCCTCCCAGAGCTCACCTTAGCGCTAAATAGCAGCAAATCGGATGTGACGGGTTTCAGTCCGGCGTTTTTAGTGCAAGGTCGCGAGCCACGCCTACCAGGAGCACTCTTTGACGAGCAAACAATAGGCACCGGCCGAGAGACGCAGTCACCAACAGAGCGGGCAGAGTAGTTGCATTAGTGAGACGAAATTTTTGCAATAGTGAGACGCAAGTTAAGTCAGGCTACGTGCGACCAGGCACGTCACTATAATTTGCGTAGACGCGACTGGCAGCCAGGGATTGGCGAAATGGTCCTTGCCAAACAACATCCGCTGTCCAGCGCCATCAACAGCTTTGCAGCTAAACTAGCTCCCAAATATGACGGCCCATCGACGGGACCAACGTCGGTAAACAAGGTCAGGTGCGCGACAGCACCTACGTCGGGACCAACGTCGGTAAACAAGGTCAGGTGCGCGGCAGCATCCGCGTCATTAACTGCAGGAAGGCGGCAGCATCCGCAAAAACAACTGCCAACAGCGGCAGCAACCGCGTCAACAACTGCAGGACGGAGGCAGAAGCTGCATCAACGGAGATGTTAGCCGACGGGACCAACGTCGGTAAACAAGGTCGCAACAGCGGCAGCACCCGCGTCAACAACTGCAGGATGGCGGCAGCAGCCGCATCGACGAATGCACCCACGTCAGGCGAAGTCGACGGGACCAACGTCGCTAAACAAGGTCGCAACAGCAGCAGCACCCGCGCCAACAACTGCAGGATGGTGGCAGCAGCCGCATTGACGAATACACCCACGTCAGGAGAAGTCGACGAAGATACAGCGGAGCGAAGTGAAGAGAAAAAAGTCGACGGGACCAACGTCGCTAAACAAGGTCAGGTTCGCGACAGCATCCGCAAAAACAACTGCCACCAGCGGCGGTAACCGCAAAACCAACTGTCAGGAGGAGGGGTCAAGCAGGCAGCCGCATCCGCAGAAACAACTGCCACCGGCGGTAGCAACCGCCAAACCAACTGTCAGGAGGAGGGGTCAAGCAGGCGTCCGCATCCGCAGAAAAAACTGCCAACCGCGGCAGCAACAGCAAAACCAACTGTCAAGAGGAGGGGTCAAGCAGGCAGCCGCATCCGCAGAAACAACTGCCAACCGCGGCGGCAGCCGCAAAAACAACTGCCAATCGCTGCGGCAACCGCAAAAACAACTGTCAGAAGGAGCCGAAGTCGACGGGACCAATGTCGTTAAATGAGGTCAAAACCGCAGCTGCATCTGCGTCAACTGCCAGCAGTAGCACCTGCAATAACAAAAGCACCGCAGCAGCAACCTACTTCACCAACTGCCAGCAGTAGCACCTGTAATAACAAAAGCACCGCAGCAACAACCTGCGTCACCAACTGCCAGCAGAAGCATCTGCGACATCAAAAGCAATGGAGCGCAGTAGCATCTGCGACATCAAAAGCAACGAGGTGCAGTAGCATCTGCGACATCAAAAGCAATGGAGCGCAGTAGCATCTGCGACATCAAAAGCAACGAGGCGCAGTAGCATCTGTGACATCAAAAGCAACGAGGCGCAGTAGCATCTGCGACATCAAAAGCAATGGAGCGCAGTAGCATTTGCGACATCAAAAGCAATGGAGCGCAGTAGCATCTGCGACATCAAAAGCAAAGAGGCGCAGTAGCATCTGCAACATCAAAAGCAATGGAGCGCAGTAGCATCTGCGACATCAAAAGCAACGAAGCGCAGTAGCATCTGCGACATCAAAAGCAATGGAACGCAGTAGCGTCTGCGACATCAAAAGCAACGAGGCGCAGTAGCATCTGCGACATCAAAAGCAATGGAGCGCAGTAGCATCTGTGACATCAAAAGCCATCGCGTGTAGTACCAGCACCGGCGCACAGGAGTTTTTGCAACATCAAAAGCACTGAAGCACATTAACACCTGCAACAGCATAAGCAATGGAGTGCGGTAGCATTGACAACTTCAAAAGAAATGAGGCGCAGTAGCATCTGCGACATCAAAAGCAGCGTAGCAGCTTCTTGTATAGAGCCCCGAGAAATAGAGAATAGTAGTAGAAAATAGCGAGGTAGGACATCCAGACTTCGAAAAGTCCGAAGATGTGATGTTAGTAAAGTAATGTTGGATAGTTACCATCATACATGATAAGTTATTTCATGAATAGTAGTTATCAAATATACAACTATTACCACGTGCCAATTCCCTCCCAATGATCAACCTAAAAATCTATTCCACTCCTGCAGGCAGTTCTGCAAGTAAATTGTATCGAACCTGCATGACACACTTTCTTCTAATGTGAACGTTACCATGCTCAACACATTATCCCATCATACAGCCCTGAACATTGTAAGGACACATTTTGTAGGCCAAAATGTCCCTCACAATCACACCTACAAAACACACCATCCGCTCACCGATCTACGCGATTACTCACCAATTCTGCCTACCAGACACGACATATACTCACCGATTTACACACCAAACATTCACGAGTCAATACTCCAAACACGCCATTCTTCAATAAATGGATGCAGCATACGCGCCACCATGCGAGACGGCATACCGAGCTAGGACACCACACCACCGGATTTACAAGTATTATTCTTATTATTTATATTTTTATATTTTCCATTTACTTATTAATTACTAATTAACTTAATATTAAATGCATAGTATTAAAATACCTTTTATTATAGCTATACTTATTTTATATTACCTAAATCGCTTTAGCATTTCACACCTATCTTCTTAAGCCCATATATAAACATATGGCCCTAACCATACATTAAGTTTACTTTTCAAACATAACATACGTTTAATTAAATATTCAAATAATACATCATATCCACATATGATATCGTACTTTGGCCTAAAGCCAACTCTAAGGCAACTGCCTGCCACGTAGTAATAAATAAGAACTTAGATAATTAATTTAATATTTTACATATAAATAAAAGATAACAACCTACAGTACTACATATTTGAATATTTGATTAAATAAGAAATTCAAGTTACACCAAACGCGCTGTAACTACTTTTTAAGCATACCAATGAAATGTACATATTTTATACACTAAGTTTCGTGCAATATATGTCATAAGTACCAATTTAACTTTAGTATATTTATACTAAGCGAAATAACTCTGGGTACTTAAAGCGGACAGACATAACAAGACAGAAACTTACTCAAACGAAGTACACATAATATTTTATAACAATCGCGACTTATAACTAAAAGCTTTCGATTCTGCACATACACATATACGCGTAAAACACGTTTTAGACTTCCACTCAACAAGTCTAACATAACTTGACAACAATAGCATCACATAAATAAAAGCTTTCGATCACAAAGCTTTCACTCAATCAAAAGTCACGTACGCCCGCTTTCACGAAACCGAGCATGGATCGCTCAGACTGAAAAGAAAACGGGAGAGTCGTTTTTCTACCATCAACCGGAGCAGTTCAGTCTTCTTGCCGTCAATCGTAGCAGTAAAAGTCCGTCACCAGCTCTTCAGTCGGTCGACTCGCAGCTACCGACGAGCCAATTGATGAAAAATAGCATATCTGCTATTGGCTCCTACTAACACGACCGCAGGACAACTCCAGGGGATAGCATTTCACCAGGACACACGATCCGTGAAAAAGCAACATCTCGAGGTTTCCTCCGCAAAGAAAACCAGCGAAACTACAGAGTTTCGCCATTTGCGGACTCAACGCTAAGCCACAGCGACGAACACGCATACTACGATGCGCAGTTACACAGGCGAACGAAAGCCACCATTTTAAAATTTAAATATCGTGCTAAGACGCAATAGCTAATTTGCGAACTGAAATTAAATCGCTACAGTGCATCGGCGAACCAAAACCTAAATCCTATCCTACGCAAAAAATCCTAAATCCTACAAATCCCCTTTTTCGCATTATACGAAAAAGCATTTACCCTTCCCTCCGCTTGAGAGGTAATATCGGTCTATACGAGGTCGACTCTGGCGACGTTACATCTCACAACCGTTCAAACGGCCATCAGATAACCTCATCTCCATGGGCGAAGGCTGACGCTGGTGTGGTGTTAGACGTATAGGGTCCTATGTTTGCACTAATCACGAACTGTTCGTGATGAGTGTGTGGCGTGGCCGTAGAGCGTACCGTTTACCCTACTGAGCAGTGGCCATATGCCACTGCTGTTAGTGATCGTGTTTCTGTGCGGTCTTAGGAATTTTATTTGGCGACACTTTGTTGCGATTTGATAAACAAAGTGTAGGCTAGCTTATCGCGCGTTTGCTAGCCTAAGCACATTCCACTGTGACAGAGTTGTCGTCGTCTCTGTGACGGCATTGTGGTAATGTGATCGTGAGCTAAGTGTGGGACTGACGTTCGGTTGAGCTGACGCTCTGTCTCGCTGCGTAGACAGAACGTCAGCCTCGTTTATAGCTGGCAACGATTTCATGTGACGGTTCGTCAACAGCCTCTTCAAGCGGTTGGCTACTCGAGTGATACGGCGTGTGGTTGTTGTTCGCTTGTGTGTTGTACAACAACACAGGCTCGCTGCCTGTGACGATTCAACATATCGGGATGTGTGTGTATGTTGTGGGTCTGTTGTTGTATAGCCGCATCGGTTTGCCTTGATGACGAATACCAAGAGGTTCTAAGCTAGTGTGGTTGTTGTTGTAATTGTTCGCTCGTATTGTACAACAACCACCCTTAATGTCAGCTGAGTAAGCGCTTGTTGCTTGCACGCTGGCTTAGCTAACCAGCGTACATGCAATTGCGCTGCCAATACGATGATTGGCATACGCCGCGTCAGCCCCCACCGCACCCTTTCTCTAGCACTGTTATTAGCGCTGATAACAGGGCTAGCGACTATAAAGGCCAGTGCAGAGCTCCACTGTATCGTTCTATCGCGAAAATGCATATAGGAAATTCGGTTTTTGTTGCGCTATGTATGTGTGCTGCCGCGCTCACATACTTAGCTCTTAGATATATCTTCGACGCGTTGTGGTGGCATGGTCTCTGGGCCATGTTGCCTTAGAAGTTAGTCAGTTTTTACGCCGCGAAGAAAACCGACTAACTCTGCGCAAAACCGTAGAAAAATAATAGTAGGTATTAATAAGAACTATCACGTTGTAAATATAGATTAAATAATAAATTATAATAAACTATAAAACTATATTCGGCGAGTTGTTTAATACCCACATTGGTGACCCCGAGAAAAGTGCGCGCAAATAAGTGAATAAGTTCGAACAATCTTTTGTGCGAAACGCGAGTAAAGTTTGTAAAAGAAATATATAAAATTAACTATGAGTAAAAGTGAGGAAAATAAAGGTTCGGTAGACAACCTAGAAAGTGCGGGCGATGTCGAAGGGGCAGTCGGCGGCACGGAAGCCGCCACTGCTAGCCTGGACGTATTGACCCTCGGAGAAACGGGGTCGGCGACGGAAGTGAATAGGGTCGGCGGGAACGCGATTAAGGCGCCTGCGTTCTGGCACCATGCTCCGGACATGTGGTTCTTGTCGTTGGACCAACAGTTCGCCTTGGCTGGGACGAGGTCGGATACCTTCAAATTCCATACGGCAGCCGCGGCGCTAGACCAGTCGGTGCTGAAACAGGTCAGTGAGGCCGTGCGAAATCCGCCAGAGAGGAATAAGTATGACAACCTGAAGGCGGAGTTGATGAACGCTTTCAGTGCTAGCGATTCGGAAAAGTTACGCCAGCTAATGATGGATTTAGAGCTGGGCGACAAGCGCCCATCCCAGCTCCTGTCCGAAATGCGTGAACTAGGGGGCCGTAACGTGACCCCGATGATGTTAGAAGGCATATGGTTATCGCGCCTGCCGTCGAGTGTACAGGCGATTTTGCAAGTGTCAACGGAGACTCTAGTACAAAAAGCAGCGCTGGCGGACAGAATAATGGAGGTTGGCGACTTTCGGTCAAGGCAGGTTGCAGCCATTAGCGCGTCTCCGATACCTAGGCCGGAGACGAGTAAGTTGGGTGTAAATGAAACGGTGAGAGGAATGTCGGCGGATCAGAAACGGCTATGTCGGGTAGAGAATCAGCTATACGAGTTGCTTAACCCGCGAACGGCGAACACCAAAAACGTCACGAATTGGTTGCGCAATGTACGACCAGCGGAAGAGATGTCCTCCAGCGACGACGACATGCTTTACTGCGGCGGCAGGGGGCGCATGCCAATGGTAAGCACGAAGAAGGAGAAGAGGAGAGATCTGGGCTACGAGCAAGTAGCAAGAACAAGAACGACGCCTAAGCCAGCACCGGCGGCTACGAAACCAGCTGCAACTCAGCAGTTCCTAAAGCCAACGTTTGTGAACGGCGTCTGCTGGTACCACTACATCTACGGGGGGGCGGCAAGGAAGTGCCACGAGGGTTGCAGGTATGGCCCAAAACGCAACCCGCCGAGATTCCAAAAAAACTAGATGTCTCGTCGCCAGTCTGCGCAGGGACGGGCGGCGAGAAACAGATCCGCCGGTTATACGTCAAGGATACGACAACGTGCCGACAGTTCCTTGTAGATACCGGAGCGGACGTATCGGTCATTCCATCGACATTCGCCGACCAGCGCAAACCACAAAGCGAACTAACGCTGTTCGCAGCAAATGGATCATCAATTCCTACGTACGGTACCAGACGAGTCATCTTGAACTTTGGGCTGAAGAGATCATTCGCCTGGGACTTCATAATCGCAAAGGTGAAGTCACCTCTCATCGGATCGGATTTTCTGAGGAAATACGCACTGCTGGTAGATGTGCGCAACAATCGACTCATCGACAGCACGACACAAGCGCATGCAGACGGCATTTCGGCAAAAAAGGGTGAGTTTAACATTTTTACTTACAATATTAACGACCCCTTCGCAAATATTTTGTCCGATTTCACCGACGTAACCGTACTTCGTCAAGACAAGCCGACAGCGAAGTCAAAAGTCACGCACCATATAGTGACGAATGGACCACCCGTTAATGCGAGGCCTCGGCGGCTGCCACCAGAGAAGTTAGTCGCGGCAAGAGACGAGTTTCGTTTCTTAGTCGAGAATGGCATTTGCGAGCCATCCGACAGCAATTGGTCAAGTCCACTTCACATGGTTAAAAAATCCGATGGGAGTTGGAGACCTTGCGGCGACTACCGTGCGTTAAACGATCGGACCGTACCGGATCGTTACCCGATACCACACGTGCAGGACTTCACTCACATCTTGCATGGTAAAAGAATTTTTTCGACACTCGACCTGCAGAAAGCGTATCACCAAATTCCCATCGAGCCTGAAGATATACCGAAGACAGCGATTACGACGCCTTTTGGACTGTTCCAATTCAAATTCATGACTTTCGGTCTTCGAAACGCAGCGCAAACTTTCCAGCGCCATATTAATAGTATATTTGCGTCAGAGTCGGAGTATGCATTTGTCTATATAGACGACATTTGCATAGCTTCAGAAGACAAGAGACAGCATGAGAAGCATGTCAGGCGCATTCTGCAACTTCTGCGAGAGAATGGCCTGGCAATAAATGTGTCGAAATGTGCGTTCGGGAAAACGGAAGTTAGGTTCCTAGGCCACACCGTGAGCGAAAACGGGATTAAGCCATGTGACGAAAAAGTACAGGCGGTGAGCGATTTTCCGAAACCAAAAACGGCGAAGGAGATGAAGCAATTTTTGGGAATGGTAAATTTCTATAGGCGCTTCATACCGCACGCAGCGAGTATCCAGTCGATTTTACAGGGGATGATAGTGGGCAACAAGAAAAACGATACCACACCATTGGCCTGGGACGACGGAAAAGTAAGAGCATTCGAGATGTGCAAGGCGAGTTTAGTGAATTCGACCTTGCTTTTCCACCCTTCGCCCGTAGCAAAGCTGTCTCTGCACGTAGACGCGTCCGACGTAGCGGTAGGCGCCGTGCTGCATCAGGAAGTAAAAGGTATTCTTCAACCGTTAGGTTTTTATTCCAAAAAGTTGACGGAGGCGCAGCGAAAATACAGCACATACGACAGAGAGCTGTTGGCCATATATCAAGCGGTACGTTTTTTTAAATATATGGTAGAAGGGCGAGTTTTCACAATTTTTACGGACCACAAGCCCTTAACGTTCGCATTTAAGCAGAATCCAGACAAAGCTTCGCCAAGGCAGGCCCGCCATTTAGATTACGTAGGCCAGTTCTCGACGGACATCGTACACGTTCCCGGAGCAGAAAATAAGGTGGCAGACGCCTTTTCACGAATAGAGCAGGTTTTGTGCGAGTCGACGGTCTCAGCAAGGCCTGTTATCGACTTCGAAGAGCTGGCTAAGGAGCAAGCAATCGATGCAGAGACGAAATTATTAATTGAGTCGCCATCAAAATCATCGCTGGTGTTGCTAAAACTCACGATGCCAGACGCCTCGAGCCCAATCTACTGCGATACGTCAACAGGTAGGGTCCGACCCTTGGTGCCAGAGAAGTTCAAAAAGGTGGTGATGGAGAAAATGCACGGTATAGCACACCCTGGGGTCAGCGCGTCAACGAAGTTGATCCAGGACAGGTACGTGTGGGCAAGCATGAAAAGGGATATACGCGATTTTGTTAAATGCTGCGTTGCGTGCCAGCGCACCAAAGTTCAGCGCCACAATAAGGCACCGGTGGCATCTTTCGACAGACCGAGCGAACGGTTTGAGCACGTCAACGTGGATTTAATAGGGCCTCTGCCGGTCTCCAGGGATAATCGCTACTGCCTGACGATCATCGACCGATACACGCGGTGGCCCGAGGCCATTCCTTTACCAGATATGTCAGCAGAAACGGTAGCACGAAGTCTGCTATCGGGCTGGATTGCCAAATTTGGCGTACCACTCAAAATTACGACAGATCAAGGGCGGCAGTTCGAATCCGAGTTGTTTCGGCAGCTTAACAATCTCTTGGGCATCCAGCACTTTAGAACCACTCCTTATCATCCACAGTCGAACGGGATGATAGAGAGGTGGCACCGTACACTGAAGGCGGCCATAACTTGCCACGATAATGAGGATTGGTGTGGGATACTGCCTTTGGTGCTGCTGGGCCTTCGCTCCGCAGTCAAAGAAGACATCGAAATGTCACCGGCAGAATTGGTTTACGGAACCCCACTCAAGCTTCCTGGTGAGTTACTTTCTCCGTCTTTACAGAAGCCGAACGAGACGGAATTCGTGAAAGAATTAAGGAGAATGATGTCGAAAATCACGCCTACGCAAGCCAGCCATCACGACGTTCCGAAGGTATTTATTCAGAAGGACTTGGCAACCTGTTCCCACGTATTTGTTCGAGTTGACAAGGTACAGCGACCTCTCCAATCGCGATACGATGGGCCATTCAAGGTACTGGAGAGGACAGAAAAGTATTTTGTGTTAAGCACGAGGGGCAGGTCGACCAGGATATCAATAGATAGGCTGAAGGCGGCGTTCCTACCTAAGGGCGAGGTCGAAAAGGGTATGTCGCCTAGGCAGTCATCGGCAGCACCGAAGGAAAGTGGAGGACCAGCCAGCATTAAGCAGAGCTACCGTGATGTCGTGGTATCAAAGGCGAGGCCATCGCCGGTTCGAAAAGTGGTGACCTTTGCCGAACTTCCACATAAGACCGGGCCGTCGGCAAATAAATGTCAGCGTAAGTCGAGCGCACCGACCGTGACAACTTTTTCCGGTCCACCGTTGGACACCGTTGGAAAAAGAAATCAACATCGTAAATCGAGCGCACCGACCGTGACAACTTTTTCCGGTCCACCGTTGGACACCGTTGGAAAAATAAATCAACGCCGTAAATCAATCGCACCGACCGTGACAACTTTTTCCGGTCCACCGTTGGACGCCGTTGGAAAAATTAAGCAGCGTAGTAAAGCAAGCGCACCGACCGTGACAACTTCCTCCGGTCCACCGTTGGACAACGTGGGACGGAGTAAACATCATCGGAAATCAGTCGCACCAACCGTGATAAAGGTTTCCGGCCCGCCGCTGACTCATGGGCGGTCAAGGAAGAACACTTTTACGAGAAGCGGTAGAGAGGTGAAGGCCCCGAGGAGGTGGTAAAATGGTGACGGAGGCGATGACGTATTTCGTGTTATGTACTTGAAGTTTTGTAAATTTGTAATCAAATTGCTTAGCTTGTAAGCAAGAATAGCGTTTAAGACGGGTCGCGATATTGAATATGGCGTTAATTATTCGGTGTAATTTTCCTCCGTCGTGTTGGGGTTGAGTCAAAATTTGGTACTTTAATATTTTTAGAATCGCGACAGAAACACTAAGGGGGGAGTACTGTGGCGTGGCCGTAGAGCGTACCGTTTGCCCTACTGAGCAGTGGCCATATGCCACTGCTGTTAGTGATCGTGTTTCTGTGCGGTCTTAGGAATTTTATTTGGCGACACTTTGTTGCGATTTGATAAACAAAGTGTAGGCTAGCTTATCGCGCGTTTGCTAGCCTAAGCACATTCCACTGTGACAGAGTTGTCGTCGTCTCTGTGACGGCATCGTGGTAATGTGATCGTGAGCTAAGTGTGGGACTGACGTTCGGTTGAGCTGACGCTCTGTCTCGCTGCGTAGACAGAACGTCAGCCTCGTTTATAGCTGGCAACGATTTCATGTGACGGTTCGTCAACAGCCTCTTCAAGCGGTTGGCTACTCGAGTGATACGGCGTGTGGTTGTTGTTCGCTTGTGTGTTGTACAACAACACAGGCTCGCTGCCTGTGACGATTCAACATATCGGGATGTGTGTGTATGTTGTGGGTCTGTTGTTGTATAGCCGCATCGGTTTGCCTTGATGACGAATACCAAGAGGTTCTAAGCTAGTGTGGTTGTTGTTGTAATTGTTCGCTCGTATTGTACAACAACCACCCTTAATGTCAGCTGAGTAAGCGCTTGTTGCTTGCACGCTGGCTTAGCTAACCAGCGTTCATGCAATTGCGCTGCCAATACGATGATTGGCATACGCCGCGTCAGCCCCCACCGCACCCTTTCTCTAGCACTGTTATTAGCGCTGATAACAGGGCTAGCGACTATAAAGGCCAGTGCAGAGCTCCACTGTATCGTTCTATCGCGAAAATGTATATAGGAAATTCGGTTTTTGTTGCGCTATGTATGTGTGCTGCCGCGCTCACATACTTAGCTCTTAGATATATCTTCGACGCGTTGTGGTGGCATGGTCTCTGGGCCATGTTGCCTTAGAAGTTAGTCAGTTTTTACGCCGCGAAGAAAACGGACTAACTCTGCGCAAAACCGTAGAAAAATAATAGTAGGTATTAATAAGAACTATCACGTTGTAAATATAGATTAAATAATAAATTATAATAAACTATAAAACTATATTCGGCGAGTTGTTTAATACCCACAAGTGTTTGGTGTTTTTGGAGCGCACCAACGCTCAGATATTATGGCTAAAAGCCGCGCTTATGAGAAGATTTAAAAGAGATTGGTTTAAGCTTGTGAGCTCATTCAATGTCAGAAAATCTCTGTCTTTATTTTCAAATTTAAATTCTTAAATACTAAAAAAACCAGTATTTTCTTAAAACTAATTTACAATTATTTTGACACAATTTCCAAGTCTCCTCCTATAATACAAAAATCTATAATTGGATTGGTTAACAATTAGTCATATTGATTTGGGTTGCATAGGCAGTTTTGTCCTGTTCTATTTATGTTTAAAATTGCTTAAGGCGGGTAGAACTGAAAGAGATGTGTAGAATAATGCTGACGCTTGGTCAGTCTGTCACCATCGTCAGCTACGCTGCTACGAAGCGTCAGTCTGTCGTCATCGTCAGCTATGCTGCTACGAAGCGTCAGTCACACTTCTGTTGGTGTAACATGATGCGTTTGTTTTGCCGTTAGTTATAGAGTGCAGTTATGAGTTCAAGGTAAGTTGTTTACTTTGCTGTTCAGCATGTTTGAAATATGAAAGTGAGTGTGTAATTTATTTGGGTTTAATTATTGTCATGTGTTAACCAGTTGTTCTAACTGGTGGTCTTTATGTTTTTAGGAGATGATTGTCTAAGTACACTACACTGGTTTTTTTACGAGAGCGTTCTCTGACTGCGTTAGGTTTCCCTTTGGGCCATGAGGAAATCTGTCCTTTTCCTCCCCTCTCCTATCCTATAACATCAAAGTTGTGAACACACACACACACATACACGAGCGTCAACCGGTACAAGCCGTCACGCCACCAGTTTGAAACGGTAACCGCCAAGCACACGATCACGAAAACATCACGCGTTATCGTCATATAGCGGAACCGACTAACGGTAAAGGCAGAAACTGTACTACTACGACCAAGCGCTATCTACTAGCTATACATACGAGCACACGCACTTATGCATATACAGGCATAATCAAAGCTTTAACTATCCAGAGTAAATTTACCACAACTGTACTATGCTAAGTTGTAAATTAAAAACAACAACTACTGAATTAAATCCAAATAAAGAGACATTTAATTTAAATAAAACCTCCTAATTCTTGTCATCGAACCCTGGACAGCCGCTGAGGATACCCCAGTTGGAAAAATATTGTAACGCCCCCAGGAGGTTCGTTACAACATCCCAAATAAAAACTACATCACTAACTTATCGCAAATTCTATCAAAGCGACAACACTACCAAATTCAAATTTATACTCGTTATTTACAATTCGAATCGTAAACAACTGCAGCAAAAGAGGTAAAATTTTAAATCGCGATATTAACCAAAATATATAAATTTAAATGATTTATAGCAAAACTCAACCAAAATAAAAGCAAGCAAGTATGGGAAAACGCGACGAGCATTCTACGGGAAGGACAGAGGAGTGTAAACGTGTGCAAATGGAGACGACAGCATCGCACGACATGGCATCCATATATGTCACGACGGCATCCGGCAAAAAGAGGGCAAGACTCACCAACACCAGGGAAGCAGCTATAGCTCCAGAGGCAGCACTTTTGGTCTACCCAAGCGGCCCCAGCGGTATCACCCTGTACCGCGCCGCGTACGAAAGGATTGCGTGTGGACAACTGTTCGACGACAGTCTCATCGAACTATATCTTAAGTGGCTATATGCGCAGCAGGCGAATGAAGTGCAACAGCAGGTGCATATATTTAGCACCTACTTCTTTTCTCAACTAAGTCCAGCCATCAGCCAAGAAAACCAGCAGGCGCAATACGACAGACTACGTCGTTGGTCAAAAAGGTTACCACTTTTGGAAAAGACCCTCATTTTGGTACCTGTAAATGAGCGATACCACTGGTACCTGGCCGTTGTCCACCTGGACCGCCAGCCAAGCCCCTCCAAGCAGCGAGGGCAGATATGGGTGCTTGACTCATTTGCAGACGCACCCAGAGAGCACGTGGCACCAGCGCTACTTAAATATATGCAGGCTGAATGGCTAGCTGCACATCCAAACTCATCGCGTGTAGCTTGGGACGAGATAGTTATGCCCTACGCAGCAATCGTCGTGCCCCAACAATTCTACAGACTGTGGCCCTTTTCTTCTACATTTCGTAGACCTGCTCTTACGAAACGTCGGCCAGGGTATTCGAGCGATCGGAGGCAAGGCATGGTTCCCACCAATAGAGGTAACCAAGAAGCGACGAGAACTAGCAGAGCTAGTCCAAAGCCTCGTGCCAGAGCCGGATTATCCCATCTGTACCTAACAGAGTACGTAGATACACAGGCCAGCAAGAAAACCACCACAGCCAGGCAGCGCCAACGCACACCCTGGCGGCTGCGACGAGATAGCTCCACCGAAAGCTCTACAACCACCGACGGCAGCTCGACAGCATAGTCCAGCAGCACCAGCAGCGCCAGCACCGACGATAGTAACTCCGGCACCGGCCGAAAGGCCCAAGCAATCGCCCGGAACACCAGCAAGAAGGAGCTCGAAAGCAGCGGCGATTCATCTCCGATTATCTTCAGCACAGTACAAGCTCAGGTAGCAGCGCGCATTTCTCAACCACACGACCACGACTTTCAATCTTCAGACCCGATTGGCATAAACATCAGCCGCTCCATCGAAGGACCCGGCAGCGCCCGGTACGCAACCGCACGCAAACGCACAAACATTGGTGCAACACAAAACGATCAGGCGCACACAGAAGTGACCCACAGCACGACAGTACGTGCCAGACACTCCCAAGTGCTTGGTCAGCGGGGCCCCATCATGACGCCCCCAGAACCTGACCGAGCAGCGAGAAAGGTCACCATCGGCAGCAAAACGGTGCAACCAGCCGCCAGTAGCAGCGTGCAAAGACATGCCAGCAGCAATATCACCTGTAGCGTAGGCAGCTAGGCCCCAAGTCTCCACACAGTCGAGCGACAGAGAAGTCGATCACCGAAATGGTGCCTCGACTTGGAGCGGGCAATCACCAACGCTCACGATCGTGTTAGCCTTACTCAGGAAGCACCACAGCCCCAAAAACACCACGACATGACCAATGTGTCTAGCCACGGCCGATGGTGGCATCCGGATCCACTCTTCCTGAAGGAATTGGTACCCGGACCACATACGACAACCGCACCTACACGTCACAGCGACGTTAGCCTTTACGAGCAGCATCCACAGGACGAATCGACGCAACCATTAGCACACGACGACCCACACCTACAACCAATCCAGAGGATCTGGGCAGGAGCGCGGCAGCAACGAGAAGCCGGAAGCAGACTACCCTACTTAGTACCCGTCGGCAGGCGACAATTTCAGTTCACCATCAAAAAGAATGGCACCGAGATTCTCCGCCACCGCCCCCTGAAGTGAGGGGGAGATGTAAGGACCAAAACTTCTTCAAAGTTTTGCCCTACATATCTAATTGTTACATTTATTTTCTTTCAGATATTTCTGCTGGGTCGAAGGCCAGCATGAAATGGTATGAATGGGTATGAAACCTGAAAAGGAAGCGTTTTATTTAGGTTAGGGATTTTGTAGCAAAGGGTTTATCGGTCTATAGACATCATTATAATGATGCCTATAACACCAGTCAGAGAAATGCGGGCAGTCATTCTTACTGGGGTTCAGCAACCACATTGAGTGTTGCGTCTGCCAATTTGTTATTAGGTAGTCGGATAAATCTATACATTGTTACAACAACGCTTATAGCACCAGTCAGAGGAATTCATGCAGGCGTTCCTACTGTGGGTTCAGCAATACCAATTAAGTATTGCGTCTGCCAATTTGCTATTAAGCAGTAAACTAAATCCATATACATTATTTCAGTACTGCTTTGACACCAGTCAGAGGAATTCGTGCAGGCGTTCCTACTGGGGTTCAGCAATAACGTTTAATATTGCATCAGCCAATTTTGTTACTACGCAGTAAAATAATGTTTATTTAATTTGTCTCTAATTGTTGTTACTTGTTTCTTTTTTATGTGCAACGGGACGATCGGATGATGTCAAGCCACGAGCGAACAAATACAACGGAAGATTTCCAGGGAAATAGAGACGGTGGCCGGAGCCACACAGGCAAGAGTGAGAGAGAATTCATGGCGTGACTCGGAGGTTCGAAACGACGATATGGCGAGGAAGATGGTCATTCAGTAGAGTGCCGTCAACTAGTTCGGTCATTCAGTATTGTGCCGTCAACAAGAGCGGTTGAGCTCCAGTCGCGAACCAAAGTATATTTTCTGACAGTGCGGTAGCAGCGTTAAGTGCCGAAGAAGTAAACGGCTCGCGGTCGAAAATATAATCAACCTAAACGCCGACATCAGTGGACACCAGCAGCCAGCAGCACACAGCGACATAAACGTCAATTGCGCAGCAAGCAGCAACGTAAACTCCAAGCAGTAAAAGTCAGCGTCAACGACGCAGCAGCAAGCATTATTAGCAGCGCAACGCCAACGCCAATGGTACCACTATCAGCGGCAGCAACGCATAAAAACGAGCGTCAAATACATCGGTAGCCATCGATTTGCATTCAGCAGCGTTCCAGACAGCGTAAGAATCCTTTTAAATATATTTAGTGCACCCAGCTCCTTATAATACCTATCCTTTCCTACCTTCATTTTCCCATCTTGGGAAATGGATGAGAGTCGTCCGCCCAAGAATCCCATCACAAAACGCTCGTAGCTGGTCCTACGGGTTCCTTCGCGTCTTGAGAAACAGATGAGAGTCGTCCGCTCAAGCGTTCCTTCCTTAAACCCTCGTTGTTCCTTGCAGCGAGTTACTTGGTCTTGAGAAATGGATGAGAGTCGTCCGCTCAAGTGCCACCTCCCACACTTGTTACCACCGTGTGGCAAGAAAACCCTCATTGAAACTGGGAAACGGATGAGAGTCGTCCGCCCAAGTTTCACTGCCCACATACGTGTTACCCTGTATAGCAAGACTACCCCGTCCAGTCTTGGGAAACGGATAAGAGTCGTCCGCCCAAGCACCACATCCTAGGTCTTCACTACTTCTTTGTAGTGAGATCCTTCCTTGCGGAGTGTACTAAAATAAAACCGAGAACCAGATGACCAGATTATCGACATCAGGAGCCTCAAAGATAAGAATGCAAATCATCGAATAAGTATTATAATATTTCGTGTTACTATAAAATAATATGCATATATATTTTAATATTGATTGACTACTTGAATTTAAATATTTGCATATTTATATTTTACTTGCGAGATAATTAAATAACTAATTGAAAAGTTAATAATTAACCTTAATTGTATCCCTTTAGTATTATATAAAGTAGGAAATAATTTGTCAATAAACATTCATTGTAACGTAGTGGAAAAATACGAGTTTGATTTGGCGTTCCAAATAATTTATACCTGGGTCCGGTGGGCCCAGCCGTGAGAACGCTTCGTTACAATACGTTCAAAATACGTATTTACCAAAACTTTACGTCCAGAGAGCCGAATATGCAACTCAAAGTACTTCTTGTTCAATCCGCTTTTAGCTACTCGCCTCGCTTCGTTTTCGTTTATTATGCAATTCGAAAAGAGCCAGCATTTCAATTCCAGTCATTCCCAAAGAAATTGACAGGAATTGTTCCTACTTTGTGTGACATGTAACTCTGCAAATTATAAAAGGCCGTTTGTTAAACAAATAAACGTAAAACACTTGTTAAAAAATTTAATTGCACATTATTTTATTAGTTTTAATTTTTCGTATTTAATTGACTTTTTGCGTTCTCTACTTTGTGTCAAATCCGCCAAGAAATGGCGGTCGTAGAGCCCGAACAGAACCAAAGCGGATGTTGGGTGGCGGGCTTCTCTCGGTGAAATCCGCAGAGAATACGTCCAGAATTGGAGCTGAGGCGGTTGTCGGACACGGTTGCATTTCATTTTGGGAATGATATAAATTATTTGATATTTTGCTTTGAATTCACATAAATGCAACACAGACACAAAAACAGAATGTCAGATCACAGTAAAAACTAAGAAAATAACACTGACCTTACCCAATCTTTAGCAGAAATATGGCAACATTTAAGACACTCAGAGAGAGATCCGCCAGTCGTCAGAGAAAATTGGAATAGATTCTGTTCTGACGTTTTCCCGTCGCGCATTTCTACGGCGGTTTCATTTTTGGCGGCTGCATATATTTTTATGTATTTTGTGCACGGCGAATCCGACAACCGACATTCGCTTTGGTTTTGTTCGGGATCGTATTCATAAACGAACGATAGGTCTAATTCGCCCCCTAAACTTCATATTAGGGCGGATTCGAGCACAAACAAGACAGAGGCAAGTTACATAATAGTAACATTTAATTCCTCTACCATTTTGGATTGAAGCCAACTTGCGAAATCGGCCCTCAGCATACGAATTTATAAAATTTTTACGTACATCGTACGTTCAGAATACGTATTAACTAAACTTTAACGCACACCACGCGTTCAAAATACGTATTTACGAAATTTTACGTACAACATACATTTAAAAATACGTATTTACAAACAACAAACGTTTAAAAACGTATTTATGATATTTTAACGAATCAAAATACGTATTTATAAAACTTTTACAACATACTTTTTATTTACGTACGCTGTACTTTCAGAATACGTATTGACGAAATTTAAACGTATGCATATTCATTTATATAACGTAAATGTAAATTTGGGACATAATTTACATTATGGGTGTTTCTTTTCGAACCGGTTGGGGGAAGTTAACACTTCTTATATAAAAGCTATGCCGACCGCTATGCCGACACAACACAGGGTGTCTATCAATGAGCTCAACATGCCGCCCGCCTTGCAGAATTGCAAGACGTTACCAGGCGCCCTGTCCTGATAAAACCCATCCAAAGATGGAGTTCTGGGCCAACGGCATGCTGAAACATCGGCAGGCTTCCAGGCTGCATCACCCTGGCGTAAACATCGCTTCCTAGCAAAAGCCGTACCGGCGCCCTTCGGTAGAAGCGTGGATCAGCCAAATTGATATTTGGATAGCCGTGGCTGATCCGTTCGTTAATGTCGCGGGATGGTGTGATGGCCTCCAACCTGCGCTCGACCCTGGCTGTAGTCTACAGGTGGACACTAGACCCGTGTCGACCGCGCAACACTAGGGTGCATACCTCCAGTTCGTCGACCATGGAAGTTGGAAGCTTCCACTTCCGGACCAACTCACTTGCGATCCGGGACTGGGAAAGGCAGGCATCCAGGATTGCACGTTCCTGCACGAGGCCACCATGTGCCCACGTGCTTACCACAGCCATGGGAAGCAGCGAAGTGACGCGTTGTAGGCCCGTTGTTGTTGTTCTTTCGGGGGAAACCACTTCGGGAAATGGCCCCAAGACGTAGACGCATGATCGTACGACTGCGGCCTCTTCCGGGAAGGGGACTGCTTCGGGACATGATCCCTAGACGGAGCCGCATGAGCTGCTGACTGCGGTCCCTTACGGGAGGGATTGTTTGCGTCCCGACCCCCTGACCGTTTCATCTCATCAGCTGCGGATGCAGGCTGGCACTTCTAATTTCGTTGCTTTTTTGCCCGTTACGTCTTCCATGTGATCTCCTCGATTGAACCCGACCTGCTCAGACACGTGAACGGGAGTGTAGTAGGGTGTGATGATCGTCGCCGCGGTGACAACATCTCACATTGCTCACGCAGTACCTTCGCATATGAACTGCTGAAAGGCAGTTGGAACAGTAAAAATGGAGCAATACTGTTCTCAACCGATCCTCCAGGTTCATTGTCAGGAACCGTCCGCACGACGCAAGATTATGCTCTAAGGAGCACAAACGACACCTCGGGACAGTATCGCTGCGCTTCACTACGGCAACTACGCTGGCAACTTCGTATTGAACTGGCAGGTTGCGGGCTAGGAACCGGGGTACGTTCTCGCACAGTGTCGACGTCGCTCTGAGCCATTTCGGTATCCGTCTGCTACAACATCTCTTCTAGGAGATCACACACGATGTTGGTGGATGACATTCTGAAAGGAAACCAAAAGAAACGAAAAGAAAATAAAGGGTTAAATGAGGAAATAGGGTGGTGATGCTGCTAGTTCCCGGGTAGAGTGACCAGTTTCATGATAGGCTGCGTGACGCTACCTCTTTTGGTTCGAACGTCAGCTACGTGGACTCTATTCTCACTACCGATGTACGTTTTTAAAACTCGACCTAATCGCTATTCATTCGCGGGAAAATTATCTTCTTTAATTACGACTAAGTCGTTAACTTTGAAGTCTAGCTGAGAAGTTTTCCACTTTGCACGCCGATGCATCTCCTTTAGGTATTCATTTTTCAATCGGTGGAAAAAGTGATGACGCATCGCCTTGACCTTCTGCCAACGGCTGATGATAGTCAAAGACTGATCAGTTATTTCTGGCTCCACTGGCGAGAGCCGCCAACCAAGAAATGACCTGGTGTGAGAGAGTGAAAATCAAACGGATTTTCAGACATGGCGGAAAGTGGCCTCAAATGAGGACAAGATTCGATTCGATTCAGTAGCGTGGTGAACTCTTCGAAAGTATACTTCATATTTCCGGCCATCTGTTTAAAATGGGCCTTAAAGCTTTTTAGTGCAGCTTCCCATAAACCTCCCATATGGGGAGCCCCAGCTGGGATGAAATGCCAAGAAATTTCATGATACGCATACTGGGCTAGGAGGGCATCATGTGACGAACTAAGAAAGCTTTTGAAGTCACTTTTTAAGACATTTGAGGCGCCAACAAAGTTTGTACCATTGTCAGAGTACACATTTGCTGGGCAACCACGCCTAGCAGTAAAACGAGAAAATGCTGCCAGAAACGTAGCGGTTGATAAGTCGCTAGTGGGTTCCAAATGAATTGCCTTTGTAGAAAAGCACACAAACAAACAGAAGTATCCCTTACTTATTCGACAAGATCTACCGATGTAGCTTTTTATGTCGTACGGACCAGCGAAGTCAATGCCAGTGGACGCAAATGGTCGTGTGATGACAGTTTGTACAGCTGGCAGAGCCGCCATTATTTGTGTTCTTTGGCGCTTTATGTGTACTACACAAGTTTTGCAATTGTGTAGCGTAGACTTTATGAGGGTTTTAGCACGTGGAATCCATTATTGCATCCGAAGAAGTCGAAGCACTAACTGATTTCCTCCATGTAGAGAGATCTCATGGACAAAACGTACTAACAGACTAGAAAATTGACAATTATACGGCAATACAATTGGGTGTCTTTCGTCATATGACAAAATTGGGGAAGAGGCTAACCGTCCACCAACACGCAAAAGCTTGCCTGTGTACAGAAACGGATTAAGAGCTAAGATTGTACTCTTAGCTCCAATTAGTTGATTGGTTTCTAACAAATGATATTAATTTGGAAACACGAATTTTTGACACAAAAGCACCAGTCGTGATTTGACAAACTGAATTGCTGCACTTTCCAGACGCGTTGATGTTTTTGAAAAGGTATAACGATACTGAGGATGGATGCGATGCAATAAGCGAAACACGTAAGCTAACACTCTTAACGCTAACACTCTTAACCCCCGTGGCAGTGAAGAGAACCGCTCTAAAACATCTTCATATTCTGAGAAATATGCAAAGTGCACTTTCACAGCTTTGCGTTCAAGCGACGTTTCTAAAGCTGGAGACTGAGTTTTCCTTTGCCACGAAGTTCGTTCTAGTGCGAGCCAAGACGGGCCATGCCACCAAAGAGCATTGAAAGTTAGTTCCTTTGGTGTAACTCCACGCGTTGCTAAATCTGCGGGGTTTTCATGTGTATCCACATGAAACCAGTTGTGAATTCCAACCTTCTCTGCCACTTTAGAGACTCTATTGGCTACGAAGGTGGTCCACGAACATGGGGGCTTACAAAGCCAAGCAAGCACTATTGCTGAATCCGTCCAACAATACAATCGCTGTTTTTCAATTTTACGTGGGATAGCAAGGAGTCTACCATATCCGCAAGAAGGGCTGCACCACATAATTCAAGACGAGGTAGTGAGATAGTCTTGACGGGAGCCACTTTACTTTTTGCGTAAAGTAAATGACTGACGATAGAATAATTTTCCTTAACGCGAATGTATATTGACGCAGCGTAAGCTTTTTCAGAAGCATCGCAAAAGGCGTAAGACTCTACATTAGCATCAGGCGAAGACCCAACAAAACGCGGAATGCGAATATCATTAATATTCTCATAATCTAGCAAAAAGGTTTGCCAAGATTGAAAAATGTGAGATGGGAGGTGTTCATCCCAATCTATCTCATCCAACCAGATACGCTGCATTAGAATTTTCACTGTAACCACTTTAGGTGCCAGCCAACCTGCAGGATCGAAGAGTTGGGCTATCATTGATAGCACTTCTCGTTTTGTATAAGATGATTTAATCTCAAGACGTTTAGCAGTAAAAAAATTAATCTGAAGTGGCATTCCAACAAATTCCTAAAGCTTTAGAGCAGCTTGCATCTTCTTACTTTAAGAAGTTCTCATGCAAGAGATGCTCTGTAGGTAGGCCGTCTAAAACGCTTACCGTATTTGCAGTCCACTTTCGCATAGTAAAATCTGCAGAGCCTAAGGCAGCGATAATCTCATTTCTAGCTTTTATTGCACTTTCAACGTCATGAGTGCCAGCAAGAGCGTCATCGACATATGTGAAATCTCGCAGAATTTTGCGCAGAATCTCGCGTTAAATCAGCTTGAAGAACTGGTCCTGAATACAGAACATCATTCAAGCTGACCCCATTCGAAGTGGGACTCGACGCATTGAATACTACCCGCACTTTTGTGGTTGTATTTTCTGGCTTTATTACCGCATGATGCGGCAAATAATAATGAGATGGCAACCTTTCAAATGGTGGGGGTGAAACCTTTTTCATGTGACCCAATTCACCACTTCATCATATTGCGCCTTAAATTCTGGGTTTTTACTGAAACGAGCTTCTTTTCTAGCCCATTGCTTGAAAGCGATGCCGCCAGAAAATCCGAGATTAATGTTATGAGGAAAATCACTTTTAAATGGTAAGGTAACTATATATCTACCCGCATCATCACGTTAAGTGGTTTTCTGATAGTTTTTCTCACAAAACTTATCAGTTGGGGATAAAAATTGTTTTTTTGGCAGTTCCTCCAACTCCCAAAAACGTGCGATTTGTTGATCAATCGCAATTTCACTGTAATTTCTCAAGAAAGTTGTAGTGTGCTCACACACATGCACACTGCCGACCCTTGCGTTTTATTATTTCTTTGTAGACAAGCGGCAATGCATTGAGTGACAAATATGCTAGCACTGAACTATCGGCGTGCGCTGCACTCAATGCATGCGAATGTTGTGGACACTCCTCATTAGAATTGAGTGCGTTTTCATTACTCACTCAATTTTTATGACTGTGCCTAAAATTTCATTCGTCAACCCAGAAATATGAAATTTGAATTCCTCTGGGAATTATAATTCAAGCGTAAGAATGAAACGCAAGGTTAAGAATAAGTATTTTAATTAGTAAATATAGAATAGCTATAGAGCAGATTTTAAACTAGCAACTCAAGTAGGCAGATCTCTGCCTTGTTTTGATTACTTTAACTTCTCCTCCATTACATGGCGATCCTGCCCCTTCGACATTTTTTGGTGCATCGAAATTTTATTGATTTCGAGTTTTGATGGACGAGTACATCCCGCCGCCGACAACAATAGCACCGAAAATACCTGTTCTACGCATAGGTCCAAAGGCACTGACGATAGAGGAGTACTGAAAACGCCAACTCCAATGAACCGAAGAAAAGCTGACAGCGTGCCCAAAAGTGGACATACCGAAAATACAAAAAAAGCGCGGTGACTTAAAAGTTAAACTTCGCAAACGCCTGGCGCACCTTTTGGCCATCACTCGAAAAGAACAACAACCAATCTAGGACATCTCAACTGCGATGTGGGCAGAAATTGACAATATCCGCAAGCAGCTCAACACAAAAAAATAAAATAAATGTACGTTCCTTTCGTGGGCACTATTTTGGCAACATCAGGAGCGATAGTCAACTCACAAACAGAAGACGCAGAGATGGTGCAAGAAGAGAACGTGATGATGAACGCTAACAACAACAACAGCAGCAGTAACAACAACAAAACCAACACAATAAACATTATTGAAATAATATGTCTTGTTTTTATAGTTATAGTTATATTACATTACATAGCTGTGTATTTTAAAAAATACTTAAAAAAACTATTAAGAAGAAACTTAAATTTCAATACAACAGTATAATGCAAATACATCTTAATAATTATGCAAACAAAACAACAACAAAAATATTTTGTAAAATACACCACAAATGGAAAAAATAATTAAACAAGTAGAAAGAATTTATAAAAATATAAGAAAAAGTTATATCAAAACAGCAACAGCTGTTAGCAATTAGCAAGTCAAAACAAAGATAGCAAAGAATTAGTAGATTTAAAATTAGAGTTCAGTAACATTCATTTAAATTCCCAAAAATTAATTTTAGAACAACTTAAAACAGCTGAAGACCATAATGAATTAGAAGAAGAAGAAGCACAAGAAGAAGAAGAAGAAGAAGAAGACAAATCTGATACAGTACAAACACCAATAATGGCATCCTTTAGTTTAGAAACTGCCTCAAAGGCATTGCCCACTTTTTCAGGTAATTTTAGGGATTTAGACAGTTTTATTATAACAGCCGAACTCATAAACAAAACATTAAGCAATGAAGGTAAAATGGACTTCTTACAATATGTTTACCATGCAAAATTAACGGCTAATGTACGCACCTCATTAGGTAGCTGGTCACAACCATCAAACTTTGAAACTCTAAAACAACAATTAAAAAGCAGATACAAAGACAACATAACAATAGCACAACTACAGACAAAACTTAGCAATTTACAACAACGAAACTTAAAAATACATACATACAAAGAAAAACTACTCGATATAATAGAAGGACTAAACAGACTAGGAAACGAAAAAAACGTCATAATAAAATGCAATAACAAAATTGCACTCGACGCAATTAAGAAAGGTTTAAATGAAAACTTGAAACCAACCATTTTCGCTGCGCGACCAAAAGATTTATTGGAAGCCGCAGAATTAGCACTCGAACTAGAAAATGAGTCAATGACTTCGCCATATGCAATCATGCACTTTCAGCGGTCATTCAATCAGCCTCGAAACAATGCTAATACCCGCTATAATTCAAGACAAAATCCACACACACAACGTAATTTTACTACCTTCAACTCAAACAATAGGTACATTGAACCAACAAGATACAACAACAATTTTAATAGACACCAAAATCAAAACAATTACAATAACAGAAATATGAACCACAACAACAACTTCAACAGAAACAACAATAATTATGCTAACCAAGACCGAAACAGCAACCGCAATAGGAACCAAAACAACAGATACACAAACAACCATACAAACCGAAACATACACATAGTAAACAGTGAGGGAAACGGGCAGGGCTCGGAAGACACAGTTTTTTTGGACAGCCAAAATTAAAGATTTTTAAAATTTCGGATACAAATTCTAACTTTATAAAAATAAAATACAAGAATAACATTATGACATTTCTGATTGATACAGGTGCTGATATTTCTTTATGCAAAATCAGCAAAAAACTAGATGACGATTTTTATAACCCAGACGAAAAATGCAAGTTAACTGGCATTACAACCGAAGAAATTTTTTCACTAGGTAGCATTAATCTAAACCTTAATTTTGGAGAGAAATACTGTAAACATCAGTTTCAATTAGTAAAGTTCGAATTTCCAATTGAAACCGATGGTATATTAAGTAGAGACTTTTTGAACAAATTCCTTTGCAAAATTGACTACGAAACATTCACTATTTCTATTTCAATTGACGAGTCACACATTATTTTGCCTATGCACTCAAAATCACATAACACATTAACAATAAAAGTGCCAACAAGAACAGAAATCATTCAACCAATTCGGCAGCAACTAACGGAAGATAAAGAAATCTTAAATAAAGAAATACAAGAAGGTATTTTCCTCAGTAAGAATGGCTGCAAAGCTGACTATCTCATTACGTGGCATAGGGTCTGTAAAGATCCAGCCAAACACTGTTTCTTGTGCCAAAAGAGATCCAAGAATGTTTTTCTTGATGCCATCGAGAATTATGGGAGGGTACAAATCGCCACCGATAAGGGGTCCGCCAAATAACTTTTTTTTTTAAATTCTATAAAAAAACTACTAGATATTTTCTCAAATTTCTTTTTTTATTTGAAAGTACAATCCTTCTGGTTAAAAATGAAAAATAATTTCATTCAAATGGCTGCCTCGGCTGGCCATGCAGTGGCCTACACGATCGGTCCAATTTTTAAGCACATTATCGATTGTGTGCAGCTGTATTTCACCAATGGCTTCACGAATATTGTCCTTTAAAGCGCCAGAGAGGCTTGTCGGCGTAACACTTATCTTTGAGGGCACCCCACAAATAATAGTCACATATAGTTTGAGGGTACCCCACAAAACGGTGTCAAATCGCAGCTCCGAGGTGGCCAAATGACATCAGCTTTGCGGCTGATGATGCGATCTTCAAAAACAGGGCGCAGAACATCGAGTGTAGCTTCGGCTGTGTGGCACGTAGCGCCGTCCTGTTGAAACCAAATGTTGTCAATATCCTCCTCTTAAATTTTTGTGAACAAAATTCGGTCACCATTGCTGTACCAAGCAATGCGTGTTTGGTACTGGTAGCGAAGCACTGAGAATGAGCTAAGCAATTAAGACAAAACTTATGTTTTCTCACCATCGATAGCCGCTGACTAGTATCCATTCTCAAAAATTGGGGACAAAAGCGAAGTGCATGCTGTTATAAAGTGCACAGCTTACAATTTGCAGGAGTAATTTTAATTTTGTAATTCTTAACTTTTTACCAGATGAATCGCTCTGGTTTTGTTTTGAGTTGAAGGAAATAGAGTTAGAGGTTTGTTTGGGTATCGCGCCACTTGAGCTGCGAATGCCAGACACGGTTTCAAGGGTTTGAAACCGACTGGTTAGGAAGGAATCGAGGTCTGTCCATTTTGGAATATCATTTTTATTCACAATGGACTGCTCCCATAAGGAGAGTGTGACCTCTTGCAATCCTGTTGAGCATAGGCATACAAAGATTGCATCCCAATTGTTTATATCAATGTTGTGCATTTTTAGAGCAAAAATGCAACCATTGATATCTCTCTGGAGTTTTTTAAGTTCTGTGCCAGATTCTTTTGGCACATGGGGTAGATTGAATAAAATCTTTAGCTGGCTGTTGATCATGATACGTTTATTTTCGTATCGGTCAGACAAGTCTTGCCAAGCTTGCGCAAAACCATCATTGGTTAATGGAGATTTTCTCACTATCTCCTTTGCTTCACCACGTGTTTTTTGATTTAAGTGGAAAAGTTTTTCCACTGAAGTAAGTCGCGAGTTCATAATGTAAATGGCCGTAAACATAAACCCCTAAGTGATTGCTTCGAGGGCTTATTCCGAGAAAGCTCAGAAATTTTTTCTGCTATCCGTATATATGAATGGTAGCAGCAGCGATACTTTTTTTATAGATTCCAGATCTGAATCTTCCTCGTTGGAAATTTTTTCCAAACAGGCCTCATATGCAGCCTTTACTTTTCTACACTGGGCTTTTAGCTCTTCACTCTGAGCCTCCAGTGAAAAACATCGTGAGTTTCGACGGCATTTAAGTCCGCTTCGAACTCCACTAAAGCATCGCTCAAACGTATAAATACTTTTAATTGAGACATATTATGTTTGTGTTATGTGGTTTTCTTTTATGATTTTTTTTTTCCAACGTGTAATGTAATTTACAGTTTTAGAAAACCACAAAAATAAAATTACACCAAAAATTAAATTAAAGACAATAAAAATTAAAAACATTAGATTTATTCTATTAGGCACCGCAACAACAAATTAGGAATAATAAAAAAACTTTCAAAAAAATATTTTTTTTTTAAATAGAACTGTTAATTTATAATAGAATCCAGAAAAAAGAATATAATAATAACAATTCGATTTTTTTTTAATATATATCAATGTATGTATTTTATTTTATTTTTTTTATTTAATATATTTTTTATAATATATAATATTTAATTTTTAATGCATTTTTTTATTTAGAAATATTTTCTAATGTTCAGGTAAAAAAAATTTCTCCCTGAAAAATATTGTGCTTGTCCCACAGTGCAATTTTCCAATTAAAATAAAACTAAGTCGATTTTGGAAGCAAATTTATGACTTAGTCCCACTGTGCGGCTTATTCACTCTCTTTCACTGCAACTATGTATATACATATAATTATATGCAACTGGCTGAAGAGGTGTTTTACCAAACGCAACTGGCACGAGATGCTTAGCTCTGAACGCAGCAAAAAAAATGTTAACGTGTGAGAGAATTAACTATTAATTAGCACAACTTAGGGTTGATTTTCCAAGCACAAGACACGGTTTTGGCTTCTACCAGTGCGGACACCGCACAAAGAAGAATGCAAAAATTGTAAACTAAGAGCGTAGAAAAGCTGCTCAGACTCTTGACCACTACAATTATTTGCTATTTTTGGATCCACAAATATCAATACAGCTATGTAATATAACCGATCGTGAGCACAAAAACTTTCTAATTCTTTGCCGATATAAGGAGAAAAAAATTAACCACAGCTGAGAAGGTCAAGAACCCTTTTAACTAAAGTTATATACACATATATATACTTTAATTTGCCGCCAAAAATTGTATGTGCCATCGCAAATAGTAAGAACGCATAGAATGAATTCTTTATTAAAGTTATTAAAAACCACACACGCCGAAATCGAATCACAATATTTATTATAAATTTAACAAAAAACCGACTATTAAATTTAATCGTGCTTTAAATATGAATATGACGATTAAGGAGTTGATCGTGGATCGCGAAAAATACTTATTTCCTCTTATTCTTTTAAAATTATTAATTTTAATAAAAGGACTCACCTGGATTTTTCCTCAAAAATTTGCTGATTTTATTGTTAAAGTTGCTGTTGCTGCTGCTGTTGATGCTGTTGAAGTTGGAGTTAATTTCAAGCTTGTTGCCCAATTATTTTTAAGTTTCCTTATTTTTGCACCACTCGCGGCAAAGTCGAATTTTTTTTTTAAACTTAAGGATTTTTGCTTGCAAAATTTAAACCAATGTTTAAATGTTTTCACTAGTCTTTTTTTTTCTTTTAAAAATTCGGCTCGCGTAGGACCAATGTTTCTTTTCGAACCGATTGGGGGAAGTTAACACTTCTTATATAAAAGCTAAACGGGGGGGTAAAATAAAAACACGTGGGCTTAGAACTTGTT
Organism: Dichetophora obliterata; assembly: GCA_963920525.1. Taxonomy (NCBI): domain Eukaryota; kingdom Metazoa; phylum Arthropoda; class Insecta; order Diptera; family Sciomyzidae; genus Dichetophora; species Dichetophora obliterata. The sequence goes on from OY986435.1 coordinate 114,319,398, forward strand.
CGTTTTAAGGCAGATTTTATTCTAATCGCTTAAAGATTAACAGTCTTATTCAATAGATTTCGTTAAACAACCTCGCAACGCTTGTTTAGTTACGCACTGTGTAAGGACTTATGCGGCCTTTACGCAACGTTGCCAAAATTGTTATTCATCAGCAATTCTTACCCATTGTCTAACTAAGCATGGTTTGTGTTTAAAATAAACGAAATCTATTACAATAATCTTTTACATTTGGAAAAATGCAACAGAAAACAAATTATTTCGACAGATCATTTTGTGAACCACAAGAATCAAGAAAACTAAAAAATTTAAATGGAGGGAGAAAGAAAGAAAAAACGATCTCAAAACTGGGGTTCTAATAAGGTAATGTTTTTATATTTCATAATTGTCATAACAAAATAAAACGTATTTTTTACGTAATGTTACAACTTCGGCAGCTAATAACTGAAAAAATCAAAATAATAGAGGATAAGAGCGTGGATACCAACACTTCCAGGAAAAAGCGAGATGCTTGGAAGGAAATTCTTGAAACGTAAGTTTTTTTTTAATATTTAGTTATGATAAAATAGATTATTGGTAGTTAAACGAGCTATAGGTCAGATTTTTTTCTTAATTTATTTAATATAAATTTAAATTCCAATATTTCCAGTTATGATAAAATATATAATTTAAACCCTTTTAAGGTTCAATCAAGCAAGCTCAACAACTCGTAATATTGCACAAATTCAGTGCCAGTGGCGCGGTACTAAGATGCAGGCGAAGTCAAGGCTGTCGCTACACAAGAAACATTTAAGTTCAACAGGAGGAGGGGCACCACCAAAATCTCCAGATCATCGAGACCTTGATTTGATGGCTTTGATACCAGATGAGTTTGAAGTTGACTGCAACCAATTTGATTGCGACGCAGCAGCTGTAAGTACAGTGATGTGAAAATAAGTAGGGACACCTGTATTTTTATATTTAAAGCTGCATAAATTATATACAAGGTGCCCCAGATATATTATTTATTCCCTCGGGTGTTGATTCTCCTTAATTAGGTTAGTGTAAAACTGTATGGATGAGGTTCACCGCTCCCCTCTGTGGAGCTAGAAAGTAAAAACTTGAAAATATGTGTCATTACATCTTGCACTATATTTTTTTTATCTATTAACTGGTGGTGATTCTCCTAGATTAGGTGAGAACAAAACTTTATGGATGAGGATCACCCCTCCCCCCGTCGGAGCTAGAAAGTGAAAACTTTAAAATATGTATCATTACGTTTTACTCTATATTTTATTTATCTGTATTTATAGAAATAGAGACTACATGACCTTCAAACCATGATACAAAAACCGTTTTCTAATCGCAACACACTAAAAGCTAACTTTTTTACGTGTGGTTTATTAAAATGAAAAAGTAATTATGTTTGCATTTAATACTCAAGTACTATGGCAAGATCAAAAACCAAGTCAATCGATAACTTTACAATTAAAAAAAGATGGCATCATAAAAATATTCAAAAAAATTATTTAATATTCGAGATATTTATTATCAAAGTAGAATTAAATTTTTTTTAGAATTTGGTTGGCCATAACTTTCTTAAATGTAACTTCATGAAAAATGTTTTATAAACAACTTAATGTTAATTTGATTAACTTGTGAACAAGCTATAAATTTTGGAAATCGGATAAAAGATACATTAAATATGGAGTAAAATGTAATGACACATATTTCCCAGCTTTTCATCTAGCTCCCAAAGGTGAGAGAGGGTGACCATCATCCTTGCACTTTTTTACTCAAAAAATCACGGGGAATCACCCACCGAGGGAGTTAATGCTATATCTGGGGCACCTTGTATATAATTCATGAAGCTTTAAATATAAAAACACAGGTGTCCCTATTTATTTTCACACCACTGCATATATAATAAAACAAAGTATGTAAATAAAACATACATTTATGTATATATTTGGGCATAGGAATCTATTGAGTACCTCATCGAAAAGCTGGAGCCGGTTGTAAGCATGATGAATGCAGATGATTCAGAATGCATCATTGTAGAGGAGATGCCCATTCCGAAAAGGAGAAAGAATGCTAAAAATCAGACTGTAAGATTCTTCTGAATTAAATACAATTTCATATTGTAATTAGCTTCTTTCTATAGGCAACGGCAGAACAAATGAAAATTGAGCTCTTCCAGATGACGAAAAAAGGAAAAGAGGAGGAAATAGAGTTCATGGAAGTAGAGCACAGAAAGCGTATGGAGATTTTAAATTTGGAAATTCAATTTAAAAACTCAGAAAATGAAAGGAGAGAAAAATAACATTTGATTAGTATGCAGCTGCTTTTAAAAAAATGGTGAGATCATTTTTAAAGGAATGTGTCGTCGCTGCGCCTACAAAAATCGTTATGTTATTTTTCAAAATTTTTTTATTGCATATTTTATTAACACTATCTATCGTCCATATATCTGCATTTGGCGTTTTTTAAAATTGTTTTTGGCTTACAAGAGATCAAAACAGCTAAGTTCTCGCAGTAGTAGAAAGGCTCTGAAAAAAATCAGTTTTTTGCTCTCCTGAAAAGTTGCTGAAAATGACATAGCCATTTTTGTAGGCGCAGCAACAATGTGCTTGTTGTTTGCTTATTTTTTCTTATTTGTTCTCTTTTCATATTCAATTTATTTGGTGCTTTGTTTTATATGATTCTTTTCATGTACTTATTTTGTTTTATTTGCTTCTCTGTTTTATTTGCTTGTTTTATTAGTACTAATGTAATATATGATTTTATGTTTCATTTGCTATTATGTGCTATTGCTATTTGTTGTTTTAATTATTGCTCAATAATGTTATAAAGATATTTAAATGTATGTAAATATTTATGGTTTTAGTTTATTTTTGGTTATTGGTAAAACTTTCGTTTTAAGTAATATTTTGTTTTTAATTGAATTTTTTGGTTTGCCATTATTTTTTGTTTACTTTCATTTTTATTTTTTTTATTGAAATGAATTAATTGCCTGTATGAAAAAAATAAAAAATTAAAGAAACAATGTCATAAAAATAAAATTAATTCAAACATATATTTTTTGTTTTTTTTTATTCAAAATGCTGTTGAATAAATACTCTGCGGGATAAATTTTGGTTTGTATTTTCTTGGAGAAATTCTTCGTTTTCTTCTGGTCCAATCTCAACATGGAAATCGTTGTCATCATCTATAATTTTAAAAAAAATTTAATTCATACCTATGGAGTTGTCCTTAAAATCAATTGCTAAATTGTGCAAGACAGCTAAAGCGACTACTGTCATCTTCATATTTTTCATTGAACATCTCATTCCAGTAAGTAACATTCTAAAACATTACTTCCACACTCCAAAACATCTTTCAACTGTATTGCGAGTTGATATGTGCGCAATATTGTATCGGGATTCAGCATAAGTTCCAGGATTCAACAAAGGCGTGAAAAGAATATTTGAACAAGCGTAGCCTCCATCACCCAGCAATCGTCCTTTAAATTCGCCATTTTCAAGGCGTTCTTTAATACGACTTTCTCTAAATATTCGTGAATCATGCGTGCTTCCTCTCCAATGACAAACGATGTCCCTTATTTTTAATGACGAGTCACAAATAACTTGTGTATTTATAGAATACCATCCTTTTCGGTTGATATAGTACTGACCTGTAAAGATAAAAAAAAATTATTTTTGTAGTCACTGCACAACGATTGAGTTTAAGTTTTGGATTCTGTTTCTCCTTAACATTGTACAAAAATAGTACTGACCTGCCAATCCACCAACTTTTTTAATTTTTATATGGGTGCAGTCAATTGCACCAATCACCTGAGGAAACCCACTTATTGCTTGAAATCCATTTATAACTTTTATTTGTTCTGACGTTAACTCAGGCATTTTAACGTACTGGGGCCTCTTTGAAGCGAACGCCATCGCAACACGCTCACATATTCTGCAAAGAGTCGGCTGGCTGAACCCGTGAATATCGGCTCCATCATCTTGGATCTAAAAAAAGCAATATTTAAAGAATGAAGCAGCTATAATAAGTAGAAGTTACCTCGTTTCGACCCCAATACCTTATAGCGGCCATGACTTGCAGCTCAACCTCTTTTATCACCACTGATGTCCGAGTGAACAATATAAATAAGTTTTTCCATATTTTCTTTTGAAAAACGATATTTTTGCCGATATTTTGCCGAATTTTCCCTTAGCTCCATGGGATAAAATCGCTTCTTATAAACTTTTGTTTGCACGACAGGATGATCAAATATCAAATCCATCATTTCAATTTCGTTAACGAAAGCCTCAAAACCAAACGGCATAATAATGTTCACTGATTTTATTATAACTTCACAATCAAAATAATTTTCAGCAACAAGGCAGAACTGACTTTAGAAAATTACAATACAGAAAAAATATGTAAGACTTACGCAGCCTTTAAACGCCCTTTTTGGCGTTTAAGTTACACAGGTCTTAAGCAAGGTTGTGTAAGCCTGAAAAATCTTTATGAATCACGTTTTGTGGTTTAAAGCCTGTTTAAAGCCTGCTTAAGGTTACGCAGTCTTAAAAATGTGTTTATGAATAAGGCTGTAACAAAGTTTTAGCAAGGGCAGCGAGAAGCGCAGTCTGAAAAGAATGAAAATAAACAATAAATGAGAGCGCAATCGGACAAACCACTGCTGTGCCGACACAACACAGGGTGTTTATCAGTGAGCTCAACAATGGGTCCTTGGGCACGGTGCAAATGAGTGCGGAACTAGCATGAAATCTCACCTGATTTGCATGCCGAATCCACAGATCCATTGTACATCAAACTTTAAATCCTGTAAATGAAAATAATAACATGTTTCCATCTGCTCGAAATCTTGCGATTTTGGAAAAGTGATTTCAAAGTATTTCCATCTGGCTTGTCATGACAGCTAGACTTCATTTGACAATTAAGACTTCATTTGATAAATTTAAGAATCAGCAAATCGTGAAGGAGCAATTGCGTTGTTGAATTTCTTTTGCCATTTCTGGAACTCTTAAATTTTTTATCCAAATCGCTACAAGCAATTGCTCCTCACTGAAGCTCCAAGCCCTTTTATTTTCATATTTCCTTTGTTTTTACATTTAATATAAAAACATAAAATATTTGACATAAGCTGAATAGTGCTGGATACTGATATAACTTTTCAGGGATACCGCATTGCATTTATGAGATTTTGTATTAGATTATGTTGAAATCACAAGATTTAAAAATCTGAAACTTGTATAGAGAACTCTGTTGATTTCACCCGTGAATATGGGTTTTACGAAATCTCACAAAATCTCAAGATTTCGAGCATATGGAAACATAGTAATGGTATTCACTACATTTGTTAAGCCCTGCTAACTTGCTAAACTTAACAAATTTGTTAAGTTCTGTCAAAATTTTGTATGGGAAAAGACTTAGCAGCTTGTTAGCAAGTTAACAAGCTCAGCACCGTGTTTTTGTTTAGCAGATACCATTTGTTAAGTCCGATACGTCAAACTTATTGAGTGTAGTGATGAATCGTTTTGGGAATGAGTTCTAACAAGTACCAAATTATTTTTGATTTGCAGCTTCAAAGTTAAAATACTGCCTTTTATTTATAAAAAAAAATACAATTTTGTGATGGGGTTTGTAGAGACTTAAAACATTTCAAAGTTTCTGAATAGCAATTGTATCGAAAGTGTTAACGCACTGTAATATAAAAATTAATATACACTTTTCGTTACTGAGTTCTGGTTACATGAGTAATTAAAACAACAGATTTTTAGCTGTAGAAGTCTGTCAGCTGGTTTTGGCATATCAGCTTAGCACATGATTGTAAAATGTCTTAGCAGGTGCGTTCACATCATCAGCTGCTAACTTTAACAATTTAGCAGTTTAGCAGGACTTAACAAATTTTACTGAATACCATTAGTATAAAACAAATGTGAGTTAATATTTTAGTAAATACGAATGCTACTATATTTATTAATTAAATATAAAATAATTTAGCAGCTAGGTTCTGCATTTCACTTTCACTCGAAATTGGCATCAAAATCAATTTAGGTTGAAACGTGGTGTTCCACATTTCAACTTTTCGATTTCAATTTCACTTTTTTTCGAAGATAAAATCGAGTGAAATTGTATGTTCCACAAATCACTTTTAACGATTTTAAAGTGATTTCAAATCGACTTGCTTTAGAAGAGCGAATTAATAAAACGAAGTGAATTACATACAAATTCTGAGCAAAAAGCTCAGAAAATTATTTTTCGTAATGGTAACATTTTTTTTGCAACGATTATTAATTATCGGTAAGTAAGTTATTAAAATATTACCAGCTTTAGTTCTTATAGCGATAAAACAAACTGACACGCAAGGATATGTCAGTAACTAATATTAAATAGTAAAAAACATTTCGTTTAAATTTTTAAAAGTGTTTTTATGCAGGGGTAAACACAAAAACTCTTACTTACTTAGTTGGCGCTGCAACCGTATGTCGGTCTTGGCCTCATCTAAGAATTTGCGCCACCCATTTCTGTCTTTCGCTTGCTGGCGCCAGTTGGAAATTCCATGCTTCGTCAGGTTGTCCTCTACTTGGTCTTTCCAACGAAGATGCGGTCGTCCTCTTCTGCGTTGACCGCCGCTGGGTACCGAATCGAATGTTTTCTTCACTGGAGCATCGTCTTTCATGCGCTGAACATGGCCAAGCCAGCAAAGCCGCTCGATTTTAATGCGCTTGACTATGTCGATGTCAGCGTACAGCTCATACAGTTCATCATTCCACCGTATTCGGTACTCGCCATTGACGCAGATTGGTCCGTAGATCTTACGAAGAATCTTTCTCTCAAATGCTCTCGAATGTCTTTTCATCTGAACTGCTCAGCGTCCAGGTTTGTGATGCATAAAGTAGGACGGGCATAATGAGCGATTTACAGAGTGTGATTTTCGTTCGTCGAGAGAGGGCTCTGCTTCTCAATTGCCTACTGAGCCCAAAGTAACACCTGTTGGCAAGAGTTATTCTTCGCTTGATCTCAATGCTGATGTCGTTGGTTGAGTTAATGCTGGATCCCAGATAAACGAAGTTCTTCACAACCTTGAACGAGGTATTGTCAACTGTAACGTGGGTTCCAAGACGCTGGGACTGTTTGTTTGTTGTTACCAAGTATTTCGTCTTATCTGCATTCACTGCCAGACCCATTTGACTTGACTCTCTTTCTAATCTGGAAAATGCTGCACTGACTTCGCGCGTATTATGGCCAATGATATCGATGTCATCAGCATATGCAAGCAGCATAACACTCTTGTAGAATATTGTGACACAACGTCTCAGATCAGCAGCTCGGATGATCTTTTCCATCATTAGGTTGAAAAAGTCGCACGATAAGAAATCACATTGTCTGAAACCTCGTTTGGTAATAAATGGTGGGGAGAGGTCCTTCCCAATTTTAACTGCGCTGCTGGTGTTGCTCAGTGTCATCCTGCAAAGTCGTATTAGTTTTGCAGGAATACCAAATTCAGACATGGTGGAGTACAGGTGCTTATTGGGCTGTCGAAGGCGGCTTTGTAGTCGAAAAAAGATGGTGGGTGTCGGCTTGTTTTTCTTGAGTCTTATATGCGATATTAAGAAGTCTTATCCCACGGTAATTGGCACAGATAGTGGGATCGCCTTTCTTGTGGATTGGGCAGAGCGCACTGAGATTCCAATCGTTCGGAATGCATTCTTCCGACCATATTCTGTATAGAAGCTCGTGAATGCATTTAAGTAGAGCTTCGCCTCCGTTCTTAAACACAAAAACTCTTCTCTGGAAAAAAAAATCTTCATTTCCTTCATGGAAAAACATAAAGACCTTGCAAGAGGTTTTATGAAAGGCGATCTAGTGGCAGCAGATGAGTTGTGGAACATTTTGGCGAAAGACCTCAATACCCTACAAGAAGACTCTGTTATTTAACTTAAAAAAACAGTTTTTCTTAACTGAAATTTCGGTTATCTCTTCTTACAAAGTTTTGGTTATGCTAGCAAGAGCCTCGGGAAGAATGTAACCGAAATTCATGTATACGTGTGATCTGGCATCCCTTTCTCCCACATTATTTTTGTTATTAATTTAGTTAGTTATTAGTCTAGTTAGAGTTAAATACAGGTTATAGGTAACCAAATCTCACCAGATAGGTGTAACCGAAAACTCAGTTATATGTAAACTTTAGATGTAACGTACAAATCAGTTTTATATAACGTACTCCTTAAAAAATAAAAATGCATGAAATTCGTTGGTGTCTCAAAGCAAATGTTTCATATCTATTTAATTGTTGTATATTTTTAATTGTTGTTGTTGTTGCTGCTACTGCTGTTATCCACTTCTGTGGCGACGACTTCGGGTGTGGAATTAGATGTGGTGAATGTTGAAATACTCACTGCATTATTGATATTGGCAAACGTGCATATTGGCGCATCCTTCTTTTTAAGGGCAGCAGTATAACAACAGTAAGCAATTTAAAAATTTTTTATTGCAGAACTTTTTTTTTTATTTTTACCGAAACCAAAAATGGAAAAATACAATGGCGGCTATGCAAAAATTTGTCACGCTTTTTGATAATGATACCTTCTCTTTCTTTCACATGCACTTGGAAATGTTCATATTTTTTCCTTGTTTCACAACTTTTTACACTGAAATGGGTATGAGAATGTGGTTGTAAACAGAAAAATTTGTTTGATTGTGTTAAAGCTTCGGTTACCTATTTCTTGTAGGGTAGCCACGGTCCACCTCAAAAGGATGCCACCTGGTGGAAAAAAGTATGTAATATTATAAAATGCTTTTTAGTTTTTAATGAAATTATTTGTAAGGTTTGGATGGATTGGATAGCAGAAATACGTAGAAAACTAGATCATAAAAAATCTGAGGATGAAGAGCAATTACGTTGTTGCATTTCTTTTGCCATTTCTGGAACTTTTAAATTTTTTATCCAAATTGCTACTAGCAATTGCTCCTCACTGAAGCTCCTAGCCTTTTTATTTTCATATTTCCTTTGTTTTTACATTTAATGTGGGCCACTGGCGGAGGCCCTTTAAAATAAATTTGTGATTTCGAATTCAGAGGATGCTGTTGCCCGAGTTTTCATTGTGGTTGAAGGTGTCCCAAATGCAAGATTTTTTGGCGAGGTTGATGGCGAGAACTATGACATAACTTTTGAAGTTCTAACGCTTCCTGCAGATTTATCATCAGAAAGCGAAGCGTCAGTAGCTGCAACACCAAAAAGAAGAAGATGTCAGCTTCAACTATTGACAATATAAACCATTACATGGCAGAGCAAACAAATAAAATAATAGACATTGGTAATTCTTCATTCGAATTTTTGATAATTAATAATAATAAAAGAACGACCCATATACGTCACGTCACTGCACGTCACTGCAAAGAAATAGGGACACCTGTATTTTTATATATAAAGCTGCATGAATTATATACAAGGTGGCCAAGATATAGCATTTATTTTCTCGGTTGGTGATTCCCCACGATAATTTGGGTAAAAAATGCAAAGATGATGGTCACCCCCTCCCCTACCTTTGGGAGCTAGAAAGGAAAAATTGGAAAATAAGTGTCATTACATATTACTTCCTATTTAATGGATCTTTTATTCGATTTCCAAAGTTTATAACTTATTGAGAATTTAGTAAAATTAACATTAAGTTGCTTACAAAACATTTTGTATAAAGTCACAGTTAAGAAAGTCATGAGCACCTAAATTCTAAAACTTTTTTAATTGAACTTTGATGATAAATATCTCGGATATTAAATACATTTTTTTAATATTTTTATGATATACTTTTTTAATGATGAAGTTTTCTATTGACTTGGTTTTTGATCTTTCCATAGTATTTGAGTACTCAATTCAAACACAACTACTTTTTTATTTTAAGTTACCACACATAACACAGTTAGCATTTAGTGTGTTACAATTAGAAAACGGTTTTTGTATCATTGGTTTGAAGGTCATGTAGTCTCTATTTCTATAAATACAGATAAATAAAATATAGAATAAAACGTAACGATACATATTTTAAAGTTTTCACTTTATAGCTCCGACGGGGGGAGGGGTGATCCTCATCCATAAAGTTTTGTTCTCACCTAATCTAGGAGAATCACCACCAGAGGGAATTAATTCTATATCTGGGGCACCTCGTATTTTGTAATAATATTTTTGGCGCTATCGCAGGATCGCCATGTACGCGCCTTTTAAAAATAATAAAAAAAGGACTCGCGTTTTTATAAAAAAAGTTCTAGGACCTGCCTAATTGGAAGCCGGCGAAGTTCGTCACTGGCGTTGTTTTAAATATCCTTTTTTATGCCGTTCACTAAAATAAGTGCAGAGGCTAAAAGGGTTCAAGTCGGCAGCTGTTAAAGCTCAAGATTTATTTAAATGAAAATAATTGGCAGCTGTTAGAGCTCAAAACTAGATTAACTTTATTTGAATTTTGTTCGTTCTTTTATAGTCTGTATAACGGTATTTTGTCTTAAAACTAGTTAACAATTGTTTTTGTATTTAAAAAAAGTAAACAGAATCATATGTTCTTAAATTAGTGTAAAAGTAATAGTAGAATATCGTATACATATTTGTAATTTAGTAATAGTAGTATAATGTGTGTGAGTGAGTAGACTTAGATTATTAGAAAACGAAAACATAATCATATGTTAATATATTTATGTAGGAGTGAAAGTAAAAATGTAATTTCATATATTTTGTATCCAGCAATATTAGTACATGTGTGCGAATGAAATAGATAGTAGTGCTTAGTATGAACATATGTTCTTATTGTTAGAATATTATCTTAGTATAATACAATAAGATAGAATAAGGTGATACGTACCAGAGAACAGCTTGAGTGCATTCAAATAGCGTTTCGATTATCTCGTCAATAAACGAGCACCGAATGTGCTTCCTGCATTTAAATTAATGCGCAAATGCATGTTACCAATCGCTGTTGATACGAATGCCTAGAGTGTGAGCGCTAGCGATTACGAACGTCTGCGACACAAGAATGGCAAACAAGGCAAGACATGAGGAACAATCGCCAAAAGCAAGGAAAATCCATGCTTTTATGCTCATTCGTACAAAGGAAAAATTATTAGTTACAGTATTGAATTTTTTTTATTCTGCGAATGTTGTTACCAGACACAGAAAATTGCAATATTATAAAATAAGATTTTAATTAGAGTTATTATCACACAAGTTGGCGAAAAAATGTGTCAACAATCAACTTCTATGCTAATTCGACTGCGAAGTGGATTGCAGGAATTGAATACGATTAATGTGAAAATTATTTTTATTAATATAGCCAATGGTATAAAAAAAATTTGTGTGAAGCCATAACCTTTGATTGGAAAGATATATTGGGGTTATTTTTTTTTGTAAATTATTTTTGACATTAAATATAAAAACAACATTTTGTTATAAATAAATTTCACCCAAAAAAATCATAGGGAAAAAAAGACAAAAACAAATAGTATAGATGATTTCCCAAATATTTTGGCTGTAGCGATAGCCATCCGTGAGTTGGAATGGTTTAAAATCACCTCTAAAATCAAGTTTTTTGTAAAAATATTGGCTGGTGTAGTAGTTTAAAAAAATATAAACGGTCAGAAATAATGGCTATGAAAAAGTTCTTCCAATCAGCATCAACAAATGTTAAATTTTTGCATTCAGATGAATGAAAATGCTGTTTTTCCTGCATATATTAAGTATTTAATTACTTATTATTTATTTTTAATTACATACAAAAAAACATACTTATTTCAAATGATATTCTCACTTTTAAGATATCGTTGGAAAGGTTTTGAGTGACTGCAATTTATTGATTGATTCCTGGTCAGAATTCCGTATATTGATATATATCAAAACTAAAATATAAATTATAAAATAAGCACATACTGAAAAATATTGTAAGAAATTAAAAAACAAAATGCAACTTATGAAGATATATTAATTTTAAACTTTTTGTATAAATCACATTAATTAGATTGCGAGCCTTAGATCAAGAAAGTTTTGTAATAATATTTTAAAATAAAATATATCAAAAATATGTATAAAAAAGCATTATATTTTATCCGATTGCATATATTTCAATTGTTGATGCAGATAGAAAGAGTTTTTTCGCCATATAGTTTCTGGCAGTTTATTTTTTAAAGCTATTACACCAACCAACATTTTGACAAAAAACTTTATTTTTATAGGCTATTTCAAACCATTCCATCGCGAATGGCTATCACTAGAATCGAAATATTTGAGGAATCTTCATAAATGCTATTGAAACCAAGGATTTTTTTGAGGAACTGACACAAACAACTTAACCTTCAGCCTTTAATACTCATCGCACAAAGAAAAAATATATAATAAAATATAATAAGTTATGTGGCGAATGAAACGAATATTTTATTAAATATTCTTATAAAATATTTAATATAATTTTTTTTACAAGATATTAATATTGTATCTAAAATCTTATTTTATTATTTCTTACTATGTATTAAAAAATATTTTTATTATAGAAACAATAAAACAGTTGCATATCATAGAAAAAATATAATAAATATATTAATAACCAGGGCTCGTTTTTTGATGACCTAAAAACTGACAAGGGTGACAAAAAAAACGGAAACAATTACATAAAAAATAAAGAAAAAAAAGCCTTAAAAATAAAACATTACTAAACACGTATTGCTGTAAGAAACTTAAGTATGTTTGCAGAATAATGTCTCTATTAGTTTTAGGATGGTGTTGTGAAAAATCTGACTAAACGAACGTATACGTGTGATTTCACAAGTAGGGTGGGTTACACATAGTAGCACTACATTCAAAATTATTCTAAGCATAGAATTAGTGAATTAAATTAATACAAAATTATTTATAACTAATAAAAAAGGTTTAAATAATTTCGAATTTAAAAATTTAAAATTTTTAAAATTTATACGCTTGAGTCCTTGTAATTGTGAGTTTCATTTACGGGTGTTTTCATAGGTTGGTAATAAAGGGTTAGGCAAACTATTTTTACTAATACTTAAACTAATTTTTATTTTCAGTTTTACTGTATCTACTATTAAACATAACCGATTTTAATTTAAATGTTACATAATTTTAAATTGTCCATATTCGCCTCTTTTGATAAATATCACACGCACCTATAATTTTGATCAAATCATATTCTACGCCTTTCTTGGACTTTTCTAAACATATTCTGGCACAAAGTTCTTATAGAAATTTCGCAGTTCTTACACCCGAAATTAGAGGTATTTAATTAAATGATTAAAAATTAAAGAAAAGTGTTTTTATCAGTTCGACTACACAACATAACCTTAAAATTTTAGCCATTCTTTGACAAGTTAACAGTTGTACAAAATTTGTTTTATTAATAAATACCTGCTCGTTTTGAAAAACTGCATACATTTGGGTTAAATACTCATTTTTTTTGGGCTTTTTCTATAAAATAGTTTAATAAAACGTTGGAGTACACGTCGCTTCTTTACAACAGTTGTCAGAAGGATCTCTTTCTAACTTACACAACTTAGCTCAGCTCGTGACATTTGCTAAACCTACAGTTTCTCACATTCATAAAAAAAAACAAATTTATGACAACTTTGTGTTGGTTTTCATCAAACATTTTTTAATTGTGTTGGAGCTTTGTTTACGCTTGTCTTGAAGGGATAAGGAATGTTCATTGAAAGCTAAACATTGTTGTTATTTTACCGACAAACTTTCAATAATAGTTTGCTTACTAATTTAGGTCGCTTTCAAGATTAACTTTCATGCACTCTTGGTCCAAATTTTAGCTCAGGTTACTTTAAAAATTTACTGTCATAGAACTTGCTACTGGCAATACTGATTGCTCCACAGTAGAGAAAAGAAAACAATAAACTAAAAGGAAACAAACAGCACAAAGAAGAACGCGCTGCTAGAGAAGGTCAGACAAGTATGGAAACAACAAAAATACATGCAGCAGCTGACACTGGAGCTTTAAGCGAAGCATCCGAATAATCTCGTGGTCTCGAGGCTGCCTTTGCATCAATTCGCAATCGTGACATAGTGTGCTTTGCAGCAATCGTTGTTTACGAACTCAAGCGGTATATATGCATTTTTTTCTTGTGCGCGATTAAGGCTGACGACGATTGTTACTCGAGTGACAAAAACTGACGAATGGTCTCATGCAAATCTCTGACACGTACCGTAAAGGTGTGTATCTTTTAAATATGTTTTATAGTTGTTTGTTTTAATATTTTATAATGTAGAAGTGTGTACATTACAATATAATTCATGTATATAATTCAGGCTTTAAATATAAAAGTACAGGTGTCCCTATTTCTTTACAAATCACTGTAGCAGGTTATATGAAGAAAAATCTGGCGCAATTCAAAAATTTATGCAACAAGCTAAATTTATCGAAAGCAACATTCGTAAAGTTCAAAAGTCCATCGATTCTTTAAAATCTGCTCTAAAGGAAAAAAATTAAGAAACTAAGCGACATAACCTGCTGATGGAGAACTCTCGTATGGAAGAACTTTCGTTAAAAATACGAAAAATAGAAATTGAAGAATTGTGGCTTTCTTTGAAGAATTGAGATCCAAAATTCCGGAAATGATGTTTTGGCACAGTTTTGAAATGTTTTTTTAAAAAAAATATATATATTTTATGTTCCTTCTAACTTAAGTTTTAATTTGAACTGAACTGATTTTGTTATGTATTAAATAGTTTCTCTTGTTTTTATTTCTTTACCAATTTTTGGTACGTACACACTTAAAAATTTGTATAGAACTTTTGCACCGATCGGTGTTTCAGGGAGTCCTACACCGTTCGATGTTAAAAAAACACCGTGTCAAAGTGTTAGCATTTAATATCCCTATGAGAACATTTTTTTAATACCGAACGGTGTAAAAAAGTAAATATCAGATAGGATGTTTGTTTTGTACCCTGTTAGGTGTTTATTTATAATACGGATAATGATTATTTTTTTAACACCGAATGGCGTAATTTTTAACCATTCAAAAGGAAGTTTTTTACAATTTTTATTGAATTGTCATTAAATTTATTAATCGTTAAATGAAATAAGCCCCTAGTATTTGATTAAGCCCCTAAGCTTATTTCGTTGGGCTTTATTTCATAATGAAATATGACCCAAACAAACAAACTAAATATTTCCCAAAATTTATGAGTCTTCGAAAATTGGGAGTTATTTCATATGAAGTAACACCCAAAAATGTATGGACATTTTTTGAGACTTATTTAATTTATTTTGGGTCCATTTCGTGGTGCCAAAAATTACATTTAAATCTTTAATTAAGATCTACAAAATTAAATTAAACAAATAACATTCAAAAATTTCAATTTTTGATTTGTTTATTAGTGGTGGAAATAATTGAAAACCATAAACACATCATCGAAAATAAGAAGTCAGACACCGTCACCTGGAAGCAGAAGGAGCAAACTTGGAAAGTGATTGCCGAGCTTTTTGCAGCCAAAACAGGTTCGCTACGTGAAAGGAAGGCCTTGCGAGACACAAAAGGCCAAAAAAGCCGCTGAAAAAAGTGAAACGTATCGAACTGGTGGTGGGCCAGCGAAAAGTGTTGTAAGCAGCATATCGCAAAAAATTGCGTCCATGATTAGCGATTCGGCCACCGGCCTAAAAAATAGTTTCGACAGCGACAGCGGTATGTATAGATTTTGGAATGTCCAGAAATGTGAAACATTATTGTCATTTTTACAGTGACATGTGGCTTAATGTATTCGACAACTGAATACCTGGAGGTGGAGGAAGCCAAAACTGACCCAGTACACACAGTGGGAATCAGGAGTACCGAACATGAGGAAGTAAGAACATGATAAATGAAGGCTTTTTGTATTGTTAGAACATATAAAATTATTCTTTTCAGAACAGTAACCTAGATAACACTGGCCGAAGTCAACATGACTGTGAAAGTTGGATTCCCTCAAATTTAAAGCAGGTTAAATCTAAACGCTTGTGTTTGGGTGTAAAACGCAAGCGAAGTTTAGAAGATGTGAAAATGGAGTTGATTGCAGCTCAAACCAATTTTTACAGAGAGGAGAATCGGTGAGCTGAGGAGAAGCACCTGGAGGAGAGTCGGCGAGCTGAGGAGAAGCACCTGGCACACCATCAGTTCCATACGTTTCGCTTTTTTCAGCGGCCAAGTTTCCTCCTTTTGCTTCCAGGTGACGGTGTCTGTCATTTTGTTACCATAAAAATTTTGGAATTCAAGCTGATTCATGTCAAAAGTAAAATAAGATAAAACTTTACCTTTCATTCAAATACAATTGGAAATGTAATATTCACTTATTTATTTAATAACAGGTTATCCATTTCGGATTTCATTGAAACTGGTTTTGCGTTATTAAAGCTTTGCCATTTTATAATATGGCATTTTATAATATTTATTTGAAAATTATTTTTATTAAATAATTTTTTATTATTTAAGAGGATGGATCATTTTAAGAATAGCAAAAAAATTTCATTTTTAATGGATCTGGAAGATATGTTGTTTCGAAAATATGGCGCCACAAGCCAAACAAAAGCCAATACTTTTTGGATAACGCTTTAGATTACAATTGTGTGACAGAATATCATCTATGCGTTACAACCTAGAAATAGAAATTACTTTTTTGCATAAGAAACACTTAACATTAAATAAGCACTTACCTTGAAAAATAATTATGTATTAATACTGTCCTTGCAGTGCAACTTTGATTGTTGGTTTCCACATTAGTAGTTTCCACATTATCAAACGAGTCATGTGGTATCAATATTGAATTATCAATTGGAGGGGGTGGTTCCTTTTCAAGTATTGCAATATTATGCAGAATGGCACATGCTACAATAATCGACATTTTAGTTTCTATTGATACTCGCATACTATTGATACTCGCATGATAAAATGGGAAAACGTCGTTTCCACACGCCAAAGCATCGCTCTATTGTATTTCGAGTGCGAATTTGGGACTAGTTGTATAGTTTTTCAGCTTCTGTTTGCGGATTCAGTAGTGAAGTCATCATATAGTTGCACTGCTTGTATCCGCTGTCACCAAGAATGGTGCCGTTACTAAACTGTCTGTGGTCTAATCGAAATTTTAAGTGGGAGTTTCGAAATATATTGCTATCGTGTGCTGACCCAGGCCACCTCGCAACCAAATCTTGGAACATCAATCGGGCATTACACACAGCTTGAACGTTAATAGAAAAGTACCCTTTTATGTTTCTATAAATTTCTGCATCGTTCTCTCCTGGCGACTGCATTCTAACGTGGGTGCAATCTATTGCTCCAATGACTTTTGGAAACCGTGCAACATTATAAAAGTTTGCCATTGTCTCTTCTATTTCAGTGTCATTCGGAAAATGTATATACTCGCTAAACAAAGCAGCTATGGCAAAGAATACTTCTCTAACTGTGCTACTTGCAGAACTAACGCTCACACCTGCAAAATCTCCGACTGTTATTAAAAAACTCCCGGTAGCATAAAAGCGGAGAGCTACTAGAAGCTTGGTTTTTGCTGACACAGTATTCTTCCTAAAAGCAATTTTTTTTTATATCTATTATCTTTTTATTGTCTCATCCAATATAGCTTCTGCAATGGCTTGTGATGTTTTACAGATTTTTTCCAAAACAATTGAAAAAGTTGCTTTTGATAATCGAAATCGCTTTACAAATTCGTTATCATTGTATTTGGAAAAATAGTCAATCCGCTTTTGCAGTCTTCTTCGCGTGATATTCTGCACTTCCGTTTCTTCGAACATGTCTTCTATGGCATTGATTTGGAACACTCGTCTATTATTCATTGCGCAAATAAATAATTCTTTTAAAACAGATTTTACTTGAATATTGAAAAATTAGTGAATTTATTTTGAAGTTAGCAATCAGCTGTTTTTTGCTTACATTCACCACCAAGTTGGCAGCACTTAAAATTTACTCGTATTATAAATTCTACAAGCTACTTAAAGTTCTCGGTAACTTTATCATCTCGGTAACACTAAAGAAGACATGAGAAAATGAAAAAGTGCTAAAAAGGACTTTAAAGTCAGCTTTAGCTAAAGGGAACTTTATAGGTAAGATGAGAAAACGGCCCTTAATCTAGGTTCTATAATGAAAAAAAAATAAACTGGCCATTTCAGCCCTTGGAAGGACTTTGACCTAGCTTTCTATTGATCAATTGATGCCATCATTATTTGAAACAAACATATGAACATTCGTTCTTAATTCAAAACATTATCATACATACATATATGTATATACTTACTTAATAATACCAACTTGAGCTGAACAAAAGTACAAATATGTTTAACATGGGAAAATTTGGTCATATTTCCCGATGCGCTGAAAGCAACAATAAAATATAATTTAAATCATTTCACTTTTACGTTGTGAGCATGCATAGCCAAAATGTATGCATGCTAATTACAACAATAAAATATTATTTAATTTAATTTACCTCTGCTTTGCTTGACTCGCGCCGAAAAATGCATTGTCAGCATTTTTGGAGCTGGCCGCACAGAAGTAAATTGTTTTGAATTACTCTTGCTGTTTAACATGAAAACTGATCGCTTAACTGGCGTCAGTGTTTATTTCATTTTTGCTCTGTTTTAAATACGCCGGCCTTGGCATTGAATTAAATAATATTTAAACGCTGCCATGCAATGAACGCTGCTCGTCCGAATTTGGATTTGTGGTATATCAGTTTTCATTGTTATCACTTAGCTATTAAAAACAGAATAGTTGCTGGAGATACGGAGTTGTGATATGAGTCACAACATTCTTCCCCCCTTTCACAAAGAAAAGTTTTACCTGGAAGAGGTTAAAATTTTCGTTAATTAATTTTTCTTGTTTGTATGCTTGTCAACGACTTCATTTCCTTTATTGTAATTTGTCAATTTTAGATATCTTCTTCTTTTTTAAAATATTTTCTAAATGCACATTTTTTTTTGTTATTATAACATTCTAAATTATCCTAGGGTACCTGATATTAAACTTCAAGATGCTCTAGTAGCAGTTAAAATTTTTGTTCTATGCTCTTATTTATTAATATTTTTATTACTCTTATTTATGTCTTGTATACACCCGGTGTAATCTTTTCCTCGTTGTTTTGCTACTGCTGTGCTGCTGTTTATTTTTATTTTTCCCTCGTTGTCCATCGATGTGCCGGAAAAAAGCTGTCAATGTGTGTTGTCACGTAGTGCAACAAGTTTGTTGCACTACCAAGTTATTTTCAAATAGTTTTGTTGAAGGATGTGTTAAGTTGTTGGAAAACATCATTATCATTAATGTCTTCCATCAATTCGCTTAATAGCTATCGAAAAACTCTGAAATTCCTCCGTCGCAATAGGCTCTACTTAAAAAAAATGTCAGCATATATTTGAAAATATAAAAATACCTATTCTAGGTCTATAATGCGAGATCTATTATTCTGTTACGAATTTTCTGTTATGAATCATAAAAGATACCGAACATAAAAGATCTGTTGAAATTGGTATTTCTGCCTTTCGAACTTTTATAGTACCCTGTTATCAATCTTCGAAATAAAAAAAAATCAATTACAATTCCGTTAACTTCTGTTATAAAGCAGCTGATTGCTGTCAATAAATTAAAAATAAATTAACGCAAGTTGAAAAAGTTATAGCTTTTAACGTGTAAATTGCAAATATTTTTACAAAAGTGCCGCGTATTAGCATTACAAAATAGCATTGCCAGTGTGATTAAATTGCTTGTTTTAACACAATGTTGGACTGAGAGGACGACCTAGATCAGAAGCTTAAGTTTCGATAAAAGTCAAGAGGCAGAGGTGACCGCGTAGGTTACAAATATAAAGAGCAACGTGGTTACGAGCATGTTGCTGTGGCCAAAACACTATTCGAATGACAATCGTCGTAGGGGCGATAGTGATAACTCATCCTACCAACGACAAGATGTTGAATGCAGGAGTAAGCGAGTAACTATGATGGAGGCGATGCTGATACAATCGACAGGATAATGGACAGGATAACAATGAGCGCAGTAACTATAAACGAAAAGACAACGGTTTCTACAAAAGTACAGCATC
Organism: Dichetophora obliterata; assembly: GCA_963920525.1. Taxonomy (NCBI): domain Eukaryota; kingdom Metazoa; phylum Arthropoda; class Insecta; order Diptera; family Sciomyzidae; genus Dichetophora; species Dichetophora obliterata. Next base: position 114,339,454 of record OY986435.1, read on the forward strand.
TTTTGTAGCAGAGGCGGTTTACGTAGTGGCGGCAGTGCACGCCGAGATAATTATTAAACACCAAAGTTGCAGCAAAGTTAAGAATTCCAGAAAGTAGAATTAAAAATTCCTTTCTCAATTTAAGTTCAGCTTAACATTTATTATTATATTTTATGCTGAATTTCTTGCTGAATTTCTATGCTGAATTTCAACGCAAGTTGAAAAAGTTATAGCTTTTTGCGTGTAAATTGCAAAAATTTTTACAAAATTAGCACTAAAGAAGTGCCGCGTATTAGCATTACAAAATAGCGTTGCCGATGTGATTAAATTACTTGTTTTAAAACAATGTTGGACTGAGAGGACGACCTAGATCAGAAGCTTAAGTTTCAATAAAAATCGTGACTGACGCAGTTATGGTGAAGGTGGAAGCGGAAGAGGCAGAGGTGACCACGTAGGTTACAAATATAAGGAGCACGTTGATACGAACATGTTGCTGTGGCTAAAACGCTATTCGAATGACAATTGTCGTGGCGGCGATAGTGATAACAAATCCTACCAACGACAAGATGTTGAATGCAGGAGGAAGCGAACTAGTAACTATGATGGAGGCGATGCTGCAGGTTCCTCATACAATCGACAGGATAATGGACGCAACAATGACTGCAGTAACTATAAACGAAAAGACAACGATTTCTACAATAGTACAGCATAGTAAATTTAACAGCATCTTTCGTAGCAGAGGCGGTTTACGTACTGGCGGCAGTGCACGACGAGATAATTATTAAACACCAAAGTTGCAGCAAAGTTCAGAATTTCAGAGAGTAGAAATAAAAATTCCTTTCTCAATTTAAATTCAGCTTAACAGTTATTATTATATTTAATGCTGAATTTCTTACACAAATAAAGGAATGATTTTACCTTAGCGTCCACTTGTAAATATTTTTTCTTGTTTCTTTTTAATGTATTTAGGCCTACTTAGTCCAAAAGTGCAAAAACAAAATGTCGGTCTCGAATGGCTTAGGAGCTAAAATTTGCGAAAGTTTAAAATTAATTATATTCACTATTTTTCCTGGAACAGAAGAACTAAGGGCTTTTAATTCCAAATCTGAAAAAACTAATGGCCGCTCCCATCCAGTTTAGAAGTTATAAAGGTCAGAAGTTGAAAAAATTATTTGGACTTTCAGCTTAATATATAAAATCATGAATTTTTCGCCAGCGGCTTCTTTTGCATTTATCTCCACATTATGTATACCTACTTTCAAAAATTTAAAAAAAGGCCATTTTAGCTAAAAGTAAAATGCTACCAAAATGTTCTGTAAGTCTGTAGAAGCTGATTTCCCCTTCTACGAAGCAATCGCGGCGATTTTTAACACATTTTTTACTTAATTTTTATCTTCTTAATCATAGGAGACAAACATTTTTTCACCTTTTGCATTAAGAAGGCTGAAAATCATTGACAACAGCGTACATCTTGTTTTTTTTCGTAGTAAAATATAAGAAAAATTAAATTTTTTAATTTTGTCTTTTAAACCATAAAGACCGACCGAGAATAAACCAAGAGACTGTTCCATGCGTGCTCACAATGCCTTAAAATATAATAAAAACCAGGCATCATTAGTTGGCAGCTCTGAGCAATCTCAGCAGAACTTTTGAGAGAAGAACGTAAAAGTTCAGAACTTCATGGTCGACTGAACTTTTAAGCTTTTTCTTTAAAAAAGTTTTTTGTCCTGACTAAGATCGGCGTATTGTTTTGTTGTTGAGAGCATGTAAACTTGACAACATAAGAGCTTTGTCCCTGACTGGCTAAGGTAGGCAATGACCCCAATATATACAGCAGAAGATTATATGGATGGTCAATTTAGGATACAAAAGAAAAAAAAAACAGTTTCTTGACCACACAAAAGCACGGACTGAAGCTAGAATTTCAGTAGTCCAGTTGTCGAAGTAAAGTGCGGTGTTAAAATTAAACAAAAAATTTTAATTAAAATAGTTCTAAGCAACGACAATCAACTTTTGATTTTAAGTGTTTTTTTTTTCTTAAATAAAAGGTAAAAATAATAGAAGAAGTTTTCAAGAAAGTTTTTTAAATAAGTACTTAAATCAGGTAGAATTTTGCATCGCGAAGGAATAGCTTCACTTGGTAGCAAAATAGATCGAAAATCTGAGAGGAAGGAAGTAGAAAAAAACTAAAACCAACATATATTTAAAAACGCAAGGAAACGAGGTGAGCTTGAGTTCATTTTATTTTGCACAAGGCTCATAGGATTTTTTTTATAACAAGAATTAAAAGCCAGAAACAAAAAGATGCACGGCACAGGAACGAGCACAGCACAGCACTGCTGAAATTGTAGTCAACTGGACACCCTTTCGGAACCTGAAACAGATAAGTTCCATAAACTATTAAGAAAAATTTTATTATAGAGCTATAAAAAATAAGACACGTAGGTTAAAAGTACCTTAAGTGCTCAGTAAATAATCCTGGAATTCAAGTTTCCTTGCGGTATTTTGTTATTGTCTTATATATTTGTGTAAAAATCAAAATCTTGCTTCCAAAAAAATTATACCCAGAGAACAATTAAATTTGATCCTGCAAAGAAAACTAAAAAAAAAAATTATAAGTAAAGTAAATAAAACTGCAAAGAGAAATTAGAAAAAATTTATAGGTAAAATAAAAACCTGCAAAGAAAATTTTAAAAAAATTATAAGTAAAATAAAATCCTGAAAAGAAAATTAAAAATACAAACACCTGAAAAGAAAATTAGAAATACAAAAACTTGAAAAGAAAATTTAGAAATTTGAAAAACCTTAAAGAAAATTTGAAATACAAAAACCAAAAAGGAAATAAGAACAAAACCTGAACAGGGATAAAAATAAGAAAAATTATATAAAAATTAAATACACATATATATAAAAAGGAATAAATTGATTTAGGAAATTAATCATTTATAAATATAAATAAATTTCGGTCACATTTAAGAGTAGGCTTAAGCTACATTTTAGGATAAACTTGTTAAGCTTGATTCACTACAGGGACGGGTATAATAATAAAAAAAAAGTTTTGAAATGGTATAAGTCCACTTTAGAGAGCTCTCTCGAGTAAGGACCAACTTAAGCTTTAGGTCGTTGTTAATTATTGCAAAAATAATCGGTCGCCAAAATAATTATTGCAAATTTTTCTATGGTGAAACGGGCTGATAGGCCAAAGTTTTGACGAAGTTAAAAAAAATAATTACTTCTTTTTATTTAAGCGCATGAATTACCGCAAGCATTTATCATTTATTAGCTATAATATGTTCATAAATAAATGTGTAAAATAATATAAATGTGTAAAGATATAAAAATCTGATGGCGTGCTAAATAAAAGTTTTGGTGGTCTCTGAAGGGGTGATATAGGGTAAGTAATTAAAATGTTCTGAGCGAAGCCATTTTGAAATAACGTTGGGTGACTAAAAATAGCGGTCGGTCACATGGTAGGGCGGGTGCGCTACAAGATACAACATACGTCTTGTTACTCATTAAATGTTTTCAAATGTTGATTCAGATTTTTCGGTTATTGTGTGCCCTCGACCAGATGTGGCGGGGTCGAATTTATTACCCTCCCTGACAGCAATGAGTTAGCGGAGCTGGGTGCCACATCTGGTACGATACCCAGGGTCATGCAACAATAATGGCGCCCGAACAAATAATTTAACAAAACATCACTCACGTTTTAGGTTTTGAAGTGGAAATGTCACAAAAGTGACGTGGAAATCAAATTATAAAAGCCTTCAATGAAAGAAAAAAAAAACGTAAATGAAACTATATAAAGTATAAACGAGTTGAATTTAGAATCAGTTACTAGGTGGTGTGGATAATGACATCCACTTGTAAGCAAAAATTTTGTAAATTTTTAGAATCTCTAAAATCAACAGAGTCTTGTTAAAATAAAACTAAAATATTTATATCCCGACGTTAAAGTAGACAATAGCTTGATGGTTGACAAAAGTTAACACATCAATTGTATCGATCATAGTGGGGAGTGCACATTAAAGAATAATGATACACATTTGTGATTTCCATGGAAAGATGCATCCATCTTTCTATGCTTTGTTTTTTTCTTTATTTTAAAAAAGTGCTTATTGCTAATTCAAAAAAGTGGTAGATCACGAAGCACTGTTTATAATTTTGAAACAATGGAAAATGATAATCCATCCACTAATTGGATTATCCCGGAAAGGTTGAAGAGAGTATAGAAAACATTTTGAAATATTTGAGAGGCGCGAAAACATAAAAAGGCTTCGTTTCACGACACTATAAGTATAAAAAAACAGTACATCACCAGAATCGAAACCCTTTTTCAGGACCCCCCATTTTTTGAGTATTTTGTGAATAAATAAAACAAAAACAAATTACAGAAGTAGGTTCTATTTCACAACAAGTAAAATCACTAATGGATAGCGCTGATAAAACAAAACTCAATCAATCAGCGAAGCGTGGCTTGAATTTTGACTTGAATAGAAGTCTTAATTCTGAAACGTATCAGAAAATGGCTGTACAACATTCGCCAAATCAAGGACGTAGTAGTACCGACCCCTTTAGGGAAAGTTTATTAGTTTATAAAAGATAAAGATAAGGAAATCAATAATAAAGAACAAAGTGTAGGTGCGACAGGTGCCCTTCCAAAGACAAAAGAATATAGTCAAGATATACAGAAATCAGGTTTTCCTCCCGATACGACTGTACCCCGCCTATGGCAGATCATAACTTGTTGAATCTAAGAGAAGCGTGTATATCTTACAAATATGTTACAAATATGATTTAAGGAAGGAAATCAACGATCTTATAAACCCATTAAAAGCTGCTAAAATTACACCAGGCTCATCAGGCGCTAGTGTAAATAACTCAGATCATGCTCAAACCGATGATCAGAGGGGCGGAGTCAAGTCCATGGCTCTATTAGGTTTATCAAAAAGAGAACAAGCGTTAGAAAATGAATTAAATAAAACAAGAAATAATTATCATTATAAAAAACACAACACGAAACATGTTAAGCTCCATCCATCGCAACGGCAGGTCAACACTGGTGTACAAGGTCTACCGCAGGTCCAACAACAAATTTCACAATTCACTAATTACTAGGCTTGGGTAGTTCACGAACGAACTAGTTCAATTGAACTATTCGCACTCAAGAACTATGTGAACTAGTTCGTTGATTCTCGTTCTTTTAGTTCTTTTAGTTCAGTCGATTTTGCAGCGAGTCAGGTCGAAATGAACTAGAAAAAAATTTTGTTTTACTCAACAATGGTTTGAGTCCGTGCTGATACAGCTTGATACTAATGAACGGTAAAACTTTTTTGCAAAAACCAATTTTTGTGGCAAATATTGTGTGGAATGCCCCATATGTAGTATTTTTATGTAAATTTCTTCTATGTCCGCAGTTAATGATTGATTCGGTCATATAGTTCGTTTCATTTTATAGATCCGATCATGAAAGAGCAAACAAAACAAACTAAAAGACCTATTGAACTAAAAAATACAACGAGCTAACATACCTAACGATCTGAAACACAAAACGAACTATAAGACCTAACGAACTAACAACATGAACGAGTGCACGAAACGAACTAAAAGAGCGAACGAACTAACTGAACTAAAAGAACTATATGAACGAACTAGTTCATTAAACTCAACTGAACTAAAAAGAGCGATCTTTTTAGTGAACTAAAATGCCCAAGCCTACTAATTACCAATTTAAAAATTTCTTAAAAAATAATGGAATCATCCAAAAAATGGGCGCACCATATCCCCCAGTCACTAATGGTAAGGCCGAGAGGTTTGTCCAAGCGATAAAACAAAAGCTTAAAAGTGATAAGGGGAGGGACACGGATTAATTATGCGGACGAGCACACTTATCACCAGTTCAACCGATTATTAAGCGAGTAATAGCCTCAGACTTAGCAGGAATATTCGACCCATTAGGAATATTTGGACCTGTAATCGTTTCCGCAAAAATATTCATGCAAGAACTATGGAAGCCAAATTATGAATGGTATGAAAAATTACCACATCAAACGCAGCAAGAATGGCAGAAATTCAGAGAAAATATACTGGAACTCAATAACTTAAAGGTACCTCGACGCATCTTTCATTCAAAACCCCAGGTAAGGGTTCAACTACACACTTTTGCCGATGCCTCAGAACGAGCGTACGGAGCAGCCATTTATGTGAGAGCAACGTACAAAGATAGAACCATAGCATTGAACTTGCTCTGCGCAAAATCAAGGGTAGCACCCTTAAAACTACAAACGCTTCCTCGATTGGAATTGTGTGCGGCCGTTTTTAGAATCGAGCTTACAGAAAAAGTGAAACAGGATCTTAAGTATCAGGATGCACCTAAATTTTTTTGGTCAGACTCAGAAATAGTCATATCATGGATTAAATCATCAGCAACCTCTCTACACACATTTGTCGCCAACCGAGTCAGCAAGATTCAAGAGATGTCACACACCGATCAATGGCATCATGTCTCATCAAAGAATAATCCAGCAGACATAATATCCAGAGGAATCAGTCCTGAAAAATTCGGCTGGTGTGGACCATGTGGTTTTCTGGACCATTATTTCTATATGAAAGTCAAGAATCATGGCTCAAACCAACACCAAAACCTGTTGACACACCCAATGATATCGAAAGAAGAAAAATTACCACTGTAGCAACAATAGCTCCAACATCAGCTCCATCATCAGCATCATCTGAGATTTTAATTTATGGCATCAACCACAAAAACTATTTTCGCTTTTTGCAGTGCACACTTGCCTATATATTGCACTTTATTGAACATTTAAAAGGAACAACATCAGCTCGCCCAAATCATCTATCCATTTGTGCATCGGAAATGAACAAGTCCTTGGTAGTTATAATCAGGACTATTCAAATGGCTGATTTCAAAACCGAAATTAAAGATTTAAAAAAATACAAGCAAGTTAGCAAATCAAATCAACTTGCAAGCCTATATCCATTCCTAGACGATCAAAATATATTGCGTGTGGGAGGTCGTTTAGAAGCATCGTCATTACCCTTTGATGCCAAACATCCAATTCTGTTACCATACAATGACTCAATAGTAAAGCTGCTATTTAAGATGGTGCATGAAGACAATAAACATTGCGGTCCTAAGCCCTATTGGCAACCTCAAGGCAAAAATTTTGGATTTTGAAAGGAAAAACTATTGCACGCAATATTGTACAAAACTGTGTGCGCTGTGTCAGAGCGAAACCAAAGCTATACAGTCAAATTATGGGTAACTTACCAGCAGATAGAGTGACAGAATCACGCCCATTTTTAATATCGGGTGTGGATTATTGTGAGCCAATATGGATTCATTACAAGATTCGCGGGAAAAGACCGCAAAAGACATACATTGCAGTATTACTACAAAGGCGGTACTCATGGAAGTTGTTTCAGATCTAACTACTGAAGCATTCATTGGAGCACTAAAACGGTTCATCAGCCGCCGTGGCAGGTGCCAGAAATTATACTCCGACAATGCAACAAATTTCGTCAGTGCAAAAAATCAATTAACTGAATTGCATCAAGCTATTTTTTCTAACTCTGCTCAAGAAAAGATCATCAAATCATGCAGTGACAAAGGCATCGAATTTAAATTCATTCCGCCTAAGGCTCCACATTTTGGTGGCCTCTGGAAGCAGCAGTTAAATTGGCTAAGTATCATTTATACCGAAGTGTCTCAACTGCTTCTCTTACATATGAAGAGTTAGAGACCGTCGTAGTGGAAATAGAGGCAATTCTAAACTCTAGGCCTCTCACACCATTGTCCTCAGATCCAAATGATGTCGGAGCATTAACACCAGGAAATTTCATCACAGGAGAGCCACTCACCATACAAGTTGACTCAAGGGCCTCAGAGAACAGAAGGTCATTAACAACAAATTGGAAACATGTATCAGATATAAAACACCATTTCTGGACTCGATGGCATCACGAATACCTGCATGAGCTTCAGAAAAGGTCTAAATGGAAGCATCCAACACTAAATGTAAAGGAAGGCACATTAGTCATCATCAAAAAGGACAACGTTTCAGTCCTCAAATGGCCATTGGGACGAATTGTTCGAACCTATAAAGGAGATGACGGTTCGGTCGTTGATGTCAAAACAGCTTCAAGCATATCGAAATGACCTATACATGAACTAGCTCCATTATTCACCAAAGAAGAGACAGAAAAAATGGAGCCTTCAACAAATACACTGACAAAGAATCAAAAGCGGAAAAATTCACATCAACATGAAGATATACCAAAACCCAAGTCATCGTCAAAGGGTTTTTCTTTGTCTGTAATGTTAGTTGCAATTCTGATGTTGCCATTAGCAATGAGTTTTCCAAATCATGTATCAAAATTTCGCAACAAACCTGGTATTTACTTCGAAGGAATGGAAATACCCAATTACGAGTCACTCAGCAACTAATGGTTTTAATCATTCAACTTTCTATGATTATCACAGATTTGCAGCATATACAAACAGAATTAATAAGCATTTTAACACACACCAAGCATGGAAAAATAAGGCCACAAATCCTGACACCGAAACAGCTTGCGAAGGAAATCTTGAATATGAAGGGATACCTACCCACTAACTGGGCCCTACCGATTGAAGACAACTACCTATTGGAACTTTATAACATCATGAACGTAAAGGCTGGCTTTACAAAAAATCACGTCATCTTTGTATTAGACCTACCACTAGTTGATCACAAAAAATGAGACCTATTTATTATACACCCGATTCCGATAACAGCAAATATTACTCTTGTGGCCACCGAAATACTAGCAATTAGCGATCATCGGGATCAATACATTGCAGTAAGCCAAGCCGAAATTAAAGCAGCAATTATGAATAGTGATGACATTTATTTATTAAAAAGACAGCAAGCTACCATTGGTAAACAATCAAAGCAAATGGCTTGCGAAATTCAACTCTTTAACAACAAGACGTCTCAAAGCTGTGACCTTACCAAGTGCCTTGATCAGTTAACCTTCACGTCACTGCATCATGCTAACAAGTGGATTTACGCGTCTGCAATTCCGACCGAAATAATAGCAGTGTGTAATCACGAAACCATCCAACTAACACTTACAGGGTCAGGAAAACTCACGTTTGACCAACACTGCAGCTTAAAAAATGATGACATTCAAATCCAAGGTTATGTTGAATCATCCAGTCGTGTATACATATCGTCTGCTGCTATTGGAAACATCTTATCCATCAGTCAACCTAGCGCATTAAAGGTTTTATTAAAACCAAACTTCGAGCATTTTGAAACAAAATTGAAACAACTCACCAATCTTCAAACGAAATTATCAAGAGAAGAGTTTGACAATTTACCATACCAAATCAAGACAATCATCACTCATCATCATGTCTATCTTGCTCTAGTGTTGTCCGTATTGTTCATCGCAGCCTGCATCGTTTGGAAAATGAAGAAACACTACCAACAAAAATCTTCAACAAAGACAACCGCATCTCCTCAACCGAGGCCACCGAGGTCAGCTTTTTGCTTTGTTTAAACTGCACGTAAGAATGAAGTTTGTCAACATAAGCATAATTTCAAGCCAACAACATTAAATTCAGTATTGCTATCGCTATTATCAAAACAGCTTAAATATACACAAAACAAAAGTAGGGCAAACTTAAGTCAACAACCTACGGTCATGAACCTCATTCTTATGTGCAGTTTAGCACTTTAGCATTTTTTTGTTATTTTGTAAAATTTGCTTATGTGCACTTTTATGCAGTTTTGTTTAGTTGTAATTTTATTGTTAATGTAAGCCAATTTTGTGTATAAATATTTTGTAATTTTGATCAATAAATTTAGTATTGTGTAGCGTGGGTTTCGAACATTCCCTCCAACGTGAAGTTTGATCGATCCTGGAAGCTGGAAATAAAGGAAAATAAGTATAACAAATTGTATAAAAATATGAAATTAGAAAGAAAATAATGAAATTAGTAAAACCAAATATAAAAAAACAGGTAGCCTGAAAATAGAGAAAAATGGGAAAATTAGTAAAGAAATTATACAAAATTTACCTGGAAGCATGGCTTATTTTTTTATTTATTAATAATTAAATCATGTCTGAAAGTAAAGAAAACAAGAAAATTATTTTGAAATATAATACTAAATAGGCCCTCTTTTCACTGTCGTCCGTCCGTTGCCTTGTCTGAAAGGAAATAAAAAGATAGATTTAAATGTAAATCCATTCAACAAGTTTAGAACACATAAACAAACCGACGTTCCGAGTCCCATTTTGTTCGTTTGAAGAAAGAGGTCATCGACCTTTGCTGTTCCACAATTGCAATTTGTTTCAACGAACTGAGCAAGCATTTCGACCCCTTTATGTTGTTGTTGTTGTATCTACAAGTAGAACAATCAGCTTTATTAAAACAATAATTTGATTGCTTTTAATTTCATTATAACATTAACAAATTATTATTATTATGCACCTTGAAGACTAGCTGAAAATAACAATTTTATTAGTTTATTAGCCAAGCAAAACCAATCACGGCACAACAGAGTGCGAACGCTTGCACCGCGTTTTACAGGTTGTTGCTGCTGGGAGTTGAACACATTTTCTTTTGTGTACCCTTGGCAAATAGATTTAATGGCACTTACCGGTGTCCTGCAATGCCCCTGCTGTTTTCTGCGCTATATTTTTGCAATTATTGAAATTTAATTAATAAATAAAGAAAATCAAAACAAATCCTGACCGAAGAAAATTTGCGATTTTTTTTTGACAGCTGGTGGTATGTTCAACGCTTATGGACGTTCCGCAATTGGGAACTTTCATTTGCGGCGAATTAACAGTGAGCCTATTTACACAAACAACTAAGTAGAACAGGTTTGAACGTTACAGCAACAAAGCTCACGTAACGAAGAACACGATTGTTCCTATACAAGTTAGAGAGGGTGAGAAGGATACAAAAAGGTGTGGATGGTGATGACCTACATAAAATCATGAGCGCCTGGTAGAAACGATCCCAAATTTTAGTTTAAATAGGGGATAAATGGGTGAAAATGATAATTTGGTTATTTTTAAATTTTAAGGAATACATAATACGTCCGTTATCAAGAATCGGTGGTGTGATCCAGGTCGAGTCAGACTTTGACCTCAGGATCCAGAGATAGGAAAATCTTAAATTGTGTCATTGAACTTCGAGTCACGCGATTCCGAAAAATAAAACGGTATGTAGTTACTCAAAATTGACTTCAAAGAATAAGCTGCCGAAAGACCTAATCAGCAGAAACAAGTTTAATTAGATTTCGTCGGTGTGAGCTAAAAGTCGAGCGACTCAAGAATTTGTGTGTGCGTTAAATAAAAAAAAAATTACGAGAACAGAAGGAACGGATCAGGAAAAAGGATCCAGAAGGATAATTTATTTAAGACTGGTGAAATTTTGTAAAAAAATAAAATAAAAAATAGTAAGAATTTTATGAGTGAACAAACAAAAAACCAGAATTTTTATTAAGTTATTCTTCATAGAAACAGAGTAACTAATAGCCCCGGTGAACAAACAGTTGAACACTTATTTCCCAAGCTGCTGCGCCTAAATATATTTCGCGCTGGGAAAGGATACTAGGATATTGAGGTAAAGCCGAAGAGAGTTTAAAAATTTAAAAATTTCTAGAAACACAAAAGTAAGTCATGTTTTATTTTGCCATATAGCTTTCTATGGTGGTGCCCACGACGTTCGTCAGTGTTGCTCGAAGACCAAAGCCAAGAAAATATACAAATCCTGAATGCTAGGAAGAAATATATTCCGAAAATTTAGTTCTTGGGTCACCATCGCTCAATATCCGGTGAGTTTTTTTATTTCAACCCGCAAATTTTTTTAAATGAATGTCCGAGACCATAAAGAAACAAAGAAGAAAAGTGAAACCTAAAATAACAAAGTATTTGAAAAGTTTTGTACCTGCAAAAATAAAAAAAAGGAGAAAGAATAGTCATCATATCTAAAAAAAAGGAGAGTAAGAAAAGTAGTTATACCCAAAAAAAATGTATTAAACCTAAAAAGAAAAGTTAAAATACCTGTAAGGAAAATTACATATCATAAAAAGTAGAAATTTAAGAAATTTATGTTAACAACAAATAACTTGCATCACGAAAAGGAAGAGGAGATTAAATTTATTTTAGGAAGTTCAAATTTATAATTGGAAAAATACTTGCCTTTGAATATTTTTATGTGCATTTTTCAATATTTATTTATTTATTCTTAATCTTCGTGTAATATTTATGTACTTACATACCGTTTATTTTCGTTCTGATTGTTCGGCCAAAACAACCAGATCAATAATCATAAACGTCCATTTCCGTTTCCGGAAAACATATTTTTGTTATTGCCCCCCTAGAGAGCTCTGCCGAGGTAGGAAAACATAGCAAAAAATTTTAAATCCGTTACTTTAAGTAAAGAGTGTTGTTAAGGCCCCGTTATCGTTAAAAAAACTAATATTAGCCTAGCTTAAATATTAACGTAATATTTAAGAAATAGGTTTAGATTATTATTTATGTAAATTGTTTTGATTTTTAATGTAATATATTTTTAAGTGTTTATTTTTATATATATAAAAAAAAAACAACTTCCTCGTTCAATAAGGATAGTGAATTTTCTTTGTCTTATTTATTAAATTAAATTTTGATTGATTAAATAAATTATTGTACTTAAGTGCTTTAAAAAGCTAAAATTAATTTATGTTTTCTTTTTGTTGATTGGTCACCTTAATATCATGTTTAAAGTTTTCCTTTCAGCGAATTAACGAGACAAAATGAGTGGCTAAATTCGCTACGATGGGTTGGTAGTGGCGCGGTATGATGAAGTCGTGTGCATAATGTTCATAATGTAGGTGTAGGGTGTAATGATTTTATGGTAGGTTTTCAAACGTAAGACTGTTTGTCGATGTTTAGATCCTACCATAATAATTCAAGATCTTTTATTTTGTCTGTTAATTTTTGTTGTTTCATAACTTTATTTATTTCATGATTAATATTTTTTTTTGTTAACCGGCCGGAACCGGATGTGACGGGTCGTACCTCCCCTGAGTGCAACCAGAGCTACCGGAAGGTCACATTCGGTAAATAAAAACAAGGCCGCTGCAACTTCTAGGCCCAAATACAAACTTCCAGCCAGGCCGTGTTACAATTGTTTTGTAGATAAAGAAAATCAGTGTTTTAGTTTACAAGCAAACAAATCAATCCTCAACTCAACAACAGATTACAGGTTAAAGTACTTGCAATCTGTGTACGATTGAATAGGTTTGTACCTAGTCAATCATCAAATCATTCAGATATTTTCAAATCATTTTGGAGCTATAATGCATCCTAAACTACGCTTTAATATTCATGTAAATAAAATAATAAATAGAGCAAATAGTACTTTAGGATTTATTAAACGTTGGGCAAAAGAGTTTAATGATCCATTCATAACGAAAACCTTATTCACTTCCCTAGTGCGGCCTATTTTAGATTACGCTTCAGTTGTTTGGTGCCCACGGTTGTTACTTAGACGACATTGAATCAGTGCAGAAACAATTTCTTTTGTTTTGCTTAAGCTATCTTTATTGTAATACTGATTTTCACTTACCACCTTATGAATATCGGTTACAACTCTTAAATCTTCCTTTTTTTAAAAATTGGAGAATTATGATTAATGCTTGTTGATTTTAAAACTTTTACATGGATTTGTCAACCGTCCATATTTATTGAGTAAAATATATTTTAATATTCCTCTTCGTCCTAGAAGATCTTTTGAGTTACTCCGCATGAACTTTTGTAGAACTAATTATTTGCAAAATGAACTTCTTAGAAGCGCTTGCGGTGATTTTAATTTTGTATCTGATGTTATATCCTTACGTGAATCCATGGACTCAATCAAACATAAAATTATAGATTACCTGCAGTACCGTCGTTGATTATGATTAAGTTCTCTCAAACATATATCTGATGCATCTGGTGATATTTGTAAACACATTAATATAACAATCTAAATGGATAAATGGACCTAAGACTAAAATGGATAATTTTGTTGTATGAACATCTAAATAATCTGGATGGACCTAAACCTGGTATCTTCAATTGCCTTATATCTTCATGATAAATGTGACTACATATGTCGACGGTACCGGGTGTCTTGGTTTTTACCTCCTGAAACAATACGTTATATCGATTTGTAATATATTAATATGAGTGGCCGATAAGACCTAGTATGTCTTGATGCCTGCGTTCGCAACTAGTTTTCTTTGTTTTATGAAAATTGGTTTCGTGAAATTGACCTAGTTTGTCGAGTAACAACCCTGTCAAGCCTGGATCCCGCTGGCTTCAGGAAGAAAGAACGATATATATACAAGGTGGCGCAAAAGTAACCTTGCGATGTTTTTTGGCTGTAATTTAAAAAAAAAATGAAAAACTTTGATTCTTCTTGTGGATTATTTTTATTTGGTCTTTTAATTTTTTTTACATCAAGTCGAGAATATGATGTCATGTAAATGGCCGCCGCCAAGTTGATTGTCATTTGAGCCCTTTTTATGGCATTTTTCATCACTTCGGCCAAAACTTCCGGCGGTAGGTCCTCACATTCTTGACGGATATTGTCTTTAAGAGCTGCAAGAGTCTGAGGCTTGTTGACATAAACCCGCGACTTCAAAAGGCCCCACAAAAAGAAGTCTGGAGCGGTCAAATCAGGCAATCTTGCTGGCCAGTGCAAATCGCCAAAACGGGAGATTAGGCTCCCGGGAAATGCATCCTTCAGCATATCGGTTGTGGCACGTGCAGTGTGTGCCGTTGCACCGTCCTGCTGGAACCACATGTTTTCCAATCCCAATTCATCAAGTTGCGGCAAAAAGAACTCGTTGATCATTGCTCTGTAGCGCTCACCATTCACAGTAACCGTTTGGCCCGCGACGTCTTCGAAGAAAAAAGGTCCGATGACTCCTCCAGCGAAAACAGCACACCATATAGTGACTTTGAGTGGGTGTAATGGCTCTTCGTGGGTTACACGCAAATTTTCAGTGCCCCAGAAACGTAAATTGTGCTTATTTACGTACCCGCTAAGATGGAAATGGGCCTCATCAAAAATAATCATGAGTGAAAAAAAATCATCTTCCTCTTGGTGGTGATTAAGGATGGCTTGAGCGTATGTTAGACGTGGTTGGCGGTCAGCAGCTAACAGCTGATGCACCGTCTGGACTTTGTACGGAAACATCTTCAAATCTTGTACCAAAATTCGCTGTGAAGACCGTCGACCGATACCCATTTGCGTGGCACGTCGTCTGGTCGATGTCGACGACGCTTCCATGACATCCTCGGCTACAGCAGCAATATTCTCTGCAGAACGGCTACTCCGGGGTCTGCCACGCCTGGCAGCATCTCGTGTTGTGCCAGTCTCTTCGAGGCGAGCGGCTAAACGTCGCAGTGTTTCACCAGCAGGCGTTGGACGGCCAGGAAATCTGCGACGAAATTCACGTTGTGCCAAAGTCACCGACCGATTATTGGTCAAATAAATAGTCACCAATATTTCGAGTTCTGGAGCAGTGTAGCTTATTTCGTGGAGTTTATTAACGTGTATTTCGCATGTGTTTACTACACAAATGTCAAAACAGAACAGACATTAGGGGCCAATCGCAAAATTTATAGCATTTTCCCACCTTGTACTTATTGGAGTGGTGTTTTATTGGGTATGAGATCTTGTTTGTCACACGACTCCGCCGATGTCCGGATACAAAAATTGTTGCTAACTTGACCTTGTTGGTCTTGAAAACGTAACTCCGCTATGCTGTCTGATCTTATCGTTTCGACTTAATTTTTTTTTTTTATTTTTTTACTTTAATAAAATTATATACTTTAAGCAATTTATTAAAACTTTTTAGTTTGTTCATAATACATGATTTCAATCAAAATCATACTTTATATTTTTGAATTGTATTAAATATCTTATTTTATAATTTTAAATTTGCTATATATGCTGGTTTTGAGTCCGATAACAACGTGTACATCCATGAATGCCTCAGTGTTGACACTAGAAAGCTGTTACATGCCGCCATTGCATATAAGACGCGTAAATACGCTTACAATGCTTTTACAATCCGAGGTTGTGTTCACATTCGTCTACAAAAAGGTTCTCCAAGTATTCCCGTCCACAATACCAGTGAATTACATAGTTCTGTTATATCTGCTGGTTATGAAACTAGCCCTGATGATGAGGTTGCTGCTGTGTGAGCTGAATGTTCCTGCATCATTTTATCTATCTTTTCTAATTCTATTTCTTTGGTTTTCTTTAATTTTTCCTTTCTTCGTTCTGTCTCCGTAGTGGCCGTAGTGGCGACCGTAGCCTAGTGGGTTAAGTGCGTGGCCCCTAAGCTAAGCAACCGCGTAAGCCCGGGTTCAATTCCAGCTCAGACAGAAAGTTTTTTCAGTTGAATTAATTTTTCTGTTCGGTCGTCACCTCTCTGCAGACAATGGCAAACCTCAGAGAGTAAAAATTTACCTTCTTGCTTCTTGAGAACATAAGCCGTTCGGAGTCGGCATAAAACACGTAGGTCCAGTTCTCAGTCATTTGTAATCAAACATTTAATAACACGCACAACACAATTGATCAATAGAAGCTAGGTCAAAGTCCTTCCAAGGGCTGAAATGGCCAGTTTATTTTGTCATGGGCACCTGCATAGAGGGAATAATACCTTTCGTGAATACCCATGGTATTTCCACTGGCGCCCTCTAGCGTGGCAGTGCACACAATTTTTTTTATATACATTTAGAAGTGGCACCTCGGTGATGTTCGAGTATGTTCGGGCAAACAAAATGGCCATACAGGGGCTTGAAAGGGAAAAATACCAACAAAAATGGTACCACTAGTTTTAGCGGGCATAAACCGGTCGGGAAAATGGCGTGATCCGACACGCGCTTGAATCGGTAACCAATCGGAATGCCGAAACAAGCGTCGGTTAACGGCCATTTGTCGACGTGTCATCCGCAAGTCCAACCCAACCATTACCTACTCCCATCGGTTATGGGCGATTCCACCGAAAAGGTAGTAAAGTTGGACAAACATCGCTAGTTTGCACATCTAAATGCCATCAAGATGCATGCGAACGCATCCTTTTCAAGTACAGGTGGCAACACTGCCAAAGTACCAAAAATCATCGAACTGAAAAAAATACAACCCTGGGTAGACGAAGCTGTCGCTGATTTTCGCCATTAACAGAAGAAACAGCAAAACCAAGCGTCGTGAACTAAAGCAAATTTCACTCCAAAGTCGGTAAAGTCAATAAAATCAAATGGTGTTTTCAATTAATACATAAAGATAGCAAAAAAAAAAAAGCAAAGTTTAAAGTATAGTTGACCGAAACTAATAAGAAATACAAAACTTAACAAATTAAAAATTTACATTAATCGCGTGTGTTCCAAAAGTTGCTGAAGAAGGAAAAACGACGACTTTGGAATTGGGTAATTTTTATGTGCGATTCCTTTTGTTATACGTTGTTTCTTGTGCTTCGTTTGTGTGAATATATTATCAATTTAAGATCTTTTCGCTCGACCTTGATGTTGCAAAATTGCATAAAAGGCAAACAAAGGTGGCAAGAATTGGTAAAGCAGACAGGACAACTTTTTCAAGTGTGCAAAGACAGGGGTAGAGCAGGAGCAGCAAACAAACGCAGAGCGCCAAGGTATACCGGACACAGTTAAACAAAATTGGGGATCTCTTCGTTATCCCTCTCTATATCGTTTGTAGAAGCATATAATGCACGGTATGAACAAGGTCTCATCTGACATTGGACGCGCGTGCAATACTTGCGTATCTAAATGAACTCGGCTAATTCATGAAAGATAAATTGTCTCTAAAGGCAGGCAACCACAGTCGGATATTGATAGCACCAACAAACAAACAGCAGCAACAACTACGCAGCAATCATTGCCAACGACATCAGCACCAGGGTCACGCTACACGACCGTCCGCTACATAAGCACCCTTAATTTGCAGGTAAGTGACAACTCTTCACCACGGGCGAGAGCCACTAAAACGCTGTAATTTTCGCAACAGCAACGCCAACGATAGCCAACGAACCGCTAGTCAACAACAGCAACAGCATCACCGGCGCTTGGGTGCAACTCCAACAGCTAGCCGCAGCAAAGTTCTCGCTGCAACACACCAGCACAACCATTTAGCACGCACCCTGATCACCAGCTAACGCTTCGCTGCGGTGCAGCAACGGCAGCATAAACGTCGCCACCGCTGGACGTTGCACGCACCCACAGCAGCCTCGTCATCGCAGAAACGGCGGCCCACACCCAAACCACCGCTGACGTTTCACCGAAGGGCGGCCGCGTCACCCACACCGCCGACATCAGCTCCCCACTGACACCAACAACCACACCAACAAAAAACTACAGCACCGTCACCACCAGCCACACCAACCACAACTACATCTCCTACAGAAGCCCCGACATCTTCATCCTCAACCTCATCGTAACCAGCCACAACAACAGTCCCATCAGCAGCCATAACAGCATCGCCAGGTTTGAGACATGTTACCTGGGCTTGGTAAGCGTGTATCAGATTAGCTTTAAATACTTGTATATGCAACACGTTGGGTTGGGTGATGCTAGATTTTGGCAAGACATGCAGGGTGCATTTTAGATCAATTTGTCTGCAATGTGTGTGAAGAGGCGTTGAAATTCAAATTTAAAAGAAAAAAAAGAAGAGATGTAGACAGTTCAAAGGGTTTCTGATGAAATAATTCGAAGAGTTCAACATGAAAATGCAGGTTTTTTGAAAAAGTGCCTTAAGATTAACATTTTTGGTCGGTTCGCACAACCGGTTCTCTTAAATACTATTTTATTATTTGTTCTTCTACATATATAGACAATTTTGTTTTTGATTTTGCGAATTCACAAATATTGCGTTAAAATTCTTCAATTGACCTTTATTTATATATAATATCTACAAACATTGGAATTAAACTTGTGCACATACTTAAGTATTTATATTCTTAATACATTTCTATGAGAGAGGATTTTTTATATTTACTATAACATTTTTATTTAAACTTAAAATTTAGATATAATTGAACCCTAATACTACTTAAAACTTAAAATTTAAAGTTGAAGAAGAATAAAAGAAAACTTGATCTAATTTTAAATTCCTATTAAAATACAAAATAACTTAAATACTAAAATACAATTTTTAAATTTCTATTAAAATACAAAATAACTTAAATACTAAAATACAATTTTTAAATTTCTACTAAAATACAAAATAACTTAAATACTAAAATACAATTTTTAAATTTCTATTAAAATACAAAATAACTTAAATACTAAAATACAATTTTTAAATTTCTACTAAAATACAAAATAACTTAAATACTAAAATACAATTCTAAATTCCTATTAAAATACAAAATAACTTAAATACTAAAATACAAAACTAACTCAATCCTGAAATATAAATTATAAACAACCATTAAAATAAACTCCATGCTAAACACCAATGAAAACTTAAAAACTAACAGTAAAAAGTGGAAATTTAAAAATCTAAAACTTTTAAAATTAAAATTTAAAATTTGAAAATGAATTTAAAAATTAAAATTTAAGATTTAAAAACTAAATTAAAAAAAAATAGAAATTTAAAATTTAAAAATTTGTTTAAAAATTGAAATTTAAAATTTAAAAATTGATTTGAACATGAAAGAAAAAAAAAAGGTTTGTTTCGTTTAAGATTCAAATTTGATAATTAAAAATTTTTTGTATGAATGTTGAAAATTAAAAAAAAAAAAAAAGGAAAGAGGGAAATCAAGGTTGCATTATTCAAAAAAAAAAAAAGGAACGGAAAAAACCAATTGTTTTCTTGATGTGTAAATTGGTCGAACATTTTTAAATAGCTTACCATTAAGATTTTTGTTGGTAGGCACACATATACCTATTGTATATAAATCGGTATATGCATATATATATACAAGCATATGCATATACGGAAGCGAAACACATAAAGAAAAAAATTTTAGTTATCGTTACAGTAATCGCTGATTACACTTAAGATATTATTATAATTATTATTGTTACATTACTCCATCTTAGTACACTACGCATTTAAATTAATTGATTAATTGATATTGATGATTGGTTTGTGTATTTTTTTTTACCAATATACTTACTCTAACCCCCTATAAATGAGGCAACATAATTCGAAATTAAACTAAAATAAAAGCGATAAAATTAAAAGCAATAGAAATAAAAACTAAACTAAAATAAAAACAACTTAATTAAAAACTAAGCTAGAATAAAAACTACTTAATAGAAACTAAGCTAAAATAAAAACAACTTTATTAAAAATTAAACTAGAATAAAAACAACTTAATTAAAAACTAAGCTAGAATAAAAACTACTTAATAAAAACTAAGCTAAAATAAAACAACTTAATTAAAACTAAACTAAAATAAAAGCGATATGATTAAGAGCAACATAATTAAAAACTAAACTAAAATAAAAGCTATATAATTAAAAGCAAGATAATTAAAAATTAAACTAGAATAAAAACAACTTAATTAAAAACTAAACTAAAATAAAAGCGATATGATTAAGAGCAACATAATTAAAAACTAAACTAAAATAAAAGCTATATAATTAAAAGCAAGAT
This sequence comes from Dichetophora obliterata, assembly GCA_963920525.1. NCBI lineage: Eukaryota > Metazoa > Arthropoda > Insecta > Diptera > Sciomyzidae > Dichetophora > Dichetophora obliterata. Next base: position 114,360,110 of record OY986435.1, read on the forward strand.
AATTAAAAATTAAACTAAAATAAAAACAACTTAATTAAAAATTAAACTAGAATAAAAACTACTTAATAAAAACTAAGCTAAAATAAAAACAACTTCATTAAAACTAAACTAAAATAAAAGCGATATGATTAAGAGCAATATAATTAAAAACTAAACTAAAACCCAAAACAATATAATAAAAAAACCATTTAATTGAAAACTGAACTAACATAAAAGCTACTTAATTAAAAACTAAACTAAAATAAAATCAAAATAATACTAAGCTAAAGTGAAACGAATACCCAGGCAGACTCATATGAAAAAAAATTTTTTGGGGTTAAAGTAACGATTAGGTTAATGAAAAAAAAACTTTTAAAAGGTTTTAATGGCGAATCGCTCCGACTTACAGATGGTTATGTCGTTTTTTTTTGGGCATCTTACGATAGTGTGATACCTATTCTTATTTGAACTTTAAATTCCTGTTTATATAGAAAAACCTTAAGATTTACTAAAATAAACTTAGCAATCGATCTAAGAACCTACTGTTAATGTAAGTAGTTTTAAGAACGAATAGAAATAATAAATGACTTTGTTATGTAGAAAAAAAAAAAAAGGAAAAATGAGTAGTTAATGTAAAGGGGAACAGGTGGCGTAGACGAAACAGGGCGGCGTAAGTATGGATGCGTTGGGGTGACCTAAACCAAGGCGCAGGGTCACCAGGGCTGGTTTTCTTTTTAGGCCAGAAGGGGCGGGTTAGCCAAGGGCGATCAACCGACAGCGAAGATCGACCCACGAGACGTGCCAAAGTGGCAACCGCAAGCAACCGAGTCTTATTCCTTCGTCGTGTTTGTAAAATAAGCGGGTTTTTTTATGTATCGTTTTTCGAGATTTTTTCGTTGGTTATGGTTTTTTCCGGGTTTTTTTACCAGGCGGTAATTTTCTTTTCAGCTGGTACGATTTTTATTCATGTGTAGTTTCCTGCTGTTGGACCGGACTGGCAAGAACACCACCCCATCCGGCGAGTCTTAGCCGCGCAATATGCCAGCGTACCAGCGCTGCCAGAGGAACGACAGTGGTGCAATGCAAGGGCTACCTAGCCACAGGCAGCACCAACCTCAAAGAATTGAATAGTGAGGAAACATGACAGAATTGGCGCCCAACGTGGGGCCGAAACATGACAATTTATTTATTTATTATTTTCGTTCTGTCTCTATACACTATGTTTAGACTGATATCTCTCTTCTATTTTAACGCTTTTGTTTACTTTTTCACCATATTGTTTTATAATAATAACAATTTAAACACCTGCGCTGCAAATACATATCTTATCAACATAACTCATCTCCATGATGAGTTCTTGTAATTATAATCATGGTAGTTCCAAGGACAATACTTTTGCCTTAATTCGAATACTAAGCAGGCAGGCAGAGGGATTACAGGTATGTCACATTAACGCGCAAAAGCTTGAATAATAAAATTGATGAGTTTCGGTACATATTTGAAAATTCCGGTATGGATGTAATTTGTGTGTCCGAAACATGGTTTCAGCCTTCCGTTCAGGATATTGTCTTGTAAAGGGCTACAGAATATTTCGTACGGATCGAAGTCTCATGCTGGTGGTGTTGCAATTTTTGTTAAAGATGGTATTACATGCAATTATATTAGTAAATCAAATCTACATGATGACATTGAGTTTTTATTTGTTGAAGTTATTTATGAATTTAAGAAACTGTTTGTTGGCACAGTCTATAGGCCAAATCGCAATACAAATTCAGAAAACTTGTTACTAAAAATAGAGTCGGTGGCCCTGGTTTTCAAATTCGATTAAAAGTCTAATCAAGAAACGTGATGTAGCATACAGCAAATGGAAACGTCTTAAAACACTAGAACGATATACTATTTTCCGAAAATATAGAAAAGGTGTAGTCAGGGCGGTGAAGGTTGTTAAGTTTACATACTATGAAACTAAATTTAGTTCGGCAATAGACTGCAAAAAGAAGTGGAGCATAATTCGGCAAATCGGAGTTGGTGGAACTTCTCCGCCAATTGATACCATCGTAAATGTTGAGGATCTAAACAATAAATTTATTGATATTCCCATGCCGATGCCAAATGGTAACTTCAACCGTTACCTTCAAAGAACAAATAGCTCAAACTCATCTTTTAGCTTCCAACGTGTTGAAGATGGCGAGATAGTGCGAAGTTGCTTAGAAATCAAATTTAATGCTGTCGGTTTCGATGGAATTCATCAAAAGTTTTTCAAAGCACTTCTACCCATTCTGCTACCATTTATTAAACACATTTTTAACACAATAATAACTAAATCAGAATTCCCCGCTATTTGGAAAAAAGCCAAAATAATTCCCATTCCTAAAACTGGAAACGATTACCGCCCAATAGCAATTTTGCCATATTTATCGAAATTTTTGAATCGCTTATGTTCAAACAGACAAACAAATATTTATTGTGTAACAAACTTTTAACTGATAGACAATCAGGTTTCCGACCAAAACACAGTTGCGTAACTGCTCTACTAGACGTGTCCAACGAAATAATCTTGATCGAAATTAAGTTACTTTTTTGATTCTTCTAGATCACTCGAAAGCTTTCGATACGGTCGATCACCAAATTTTATGTTCAAAATTGTCCTACATGTTTAATTTTTCCGAAACTGCCACTCGACTAATGAGTTTATACCTTGCTAATAGAATACAAACAGTGAATATCGGCTGCGCGACCTCAAGTTTTTTAAGTGTGAACCGTGGAGTACCTCAGGATTCTATAATGGGTCCGCTTTTATTTTCAGTTTATATAAATAAATTACCCTCTATTCTGCACAATTGTGGCTTACAAATGTTCGCTGATGATGTGCAATTGTATACTAGCTGTCGCAAGTCTGATGTTCACTATTGTGTCGCAAGTTTCAATGAAAATTTACGTAAAATTCATGATTGGGCTTCTGCTTATGGTTTATGCCTCAATCCAAACAAGTAAAAATTTTTAGTTATAGCTAGGAAACAAAATTTCACTTTAATTCTATCTGAAGTCATACTAAACGGATCATGTATTGAGGTCGTGAAGTCGGCAAAAAATTTGGGCATTACTTTCAATAGTACCTTGGATTGGACAAATCATGTCAATACCACAGTAGGAAAAATCTTCGGTATGCTCCGCAGCCGCTACACAATATTTCACCCCCTTCGAACTTAACAAATATTCGGTTTGACTTTTGACCATGTCCTGAACATGAAGGCGTTAGTCTTCTTGCATAAAATCCTTTTTACTAAGGAACCTCTTTATTTATATGAAAAATTAAAATTTTTAAGATCTCAGCGCGGTAACAACTTTGTTCAACCTAGACACGCCTGCTTGGCATCAGAACGGCAGTTTTTTGTTAATTCTATACGTCTTTGGAATTCGCTTCCATTCTCTTTACAGCGTATTTGCAATGCAACCTTGTTTAAATCTAAGCTATCAGATTATTTGTCTTCACTTAAACTTAAGCTATATTTTTTTGTTTTCTTTTTTTTCTCTCCTTTGATCTCCTTTTAATTTTATTCTTTTAATTTTCCCCCATTTTTTTAGTTTTTTGTTTGTCTGATGATATTTGTTATAAATCTCAGTTATTACCTTTGGTTCAATTTTACAAAATTGTTATTGTTTTAACTTTTTCCCATATGTAATTTTAACTTTTAATTTTATTCAAGATTATGTTTTAGATCTCATATTTTTGAGTTGATATTATCGCCATATATGTAATCGGTGCTTAATTATAAGTTTATTCTTGCAAGCGCTTACATTTAATTAAATAAATAAAAAAAAATAAAAAAATAAAACTTGTTAAGGTATAGCAATCAAATAAATAAATAAATATATTCCAACAAAAAAAAAAGAAGTGGGTTCCCTCCTTGATCAAGAAAAAGTGCATATGCATAAATATGAAAATCCTCATTTTGATTTTGACATAAGCAAAAGCAATAGTGTAGAAAAACCGGTAATAATGAATACTAGTTTAGAATCAAGTTCAAGAAAAGAGGTAGTGGCAATTCCAGCCCAGAATATGAATGCGAGTGATCAAAATAATGCAACAGAAAATATATCCAAGAATTATAATGAAAATGAAACAGTTTTAAGAATATCAACTCGGCAGACAAATAAACCAGATAGATTAAAATATGAATCAAATAATTGTCAAAACTTTAAAACCATCTTATTAAGAAAATTAAAATAATTGTAATCTTATATTAAACTAAATAAAAAAAAATTATTATCATTCTACATTAAGAAGCGAAGAAATGTTATAGCTTTTATAATCGATTTAACAGCCAGTATAACTGCCTTATGTTTTATTATTATTACTATTATTATTATTATTACTTGAATCTATAGTAATAAAACTCATTTTCTGTTTGTTTGTTTGTTTGGCCTTTATACAAATCTAAACGGCTCAACGGATTTCGCTCAAACTAGGTACACATATTAAGTTTATCCCAACTTAAAATGTTACATACTTAGTTTTTGCCACGCCCCCTCTGAAATTTTTCAACTAACGGTAATTTTGTTATTATAAAACTTTTTAGCATCGGAGATTTTTGTGTATTTAATTTTAAAAATTTTTTGTTATTTTGACATCAAAAAAACTGACATATCTTTAAAATTGGAGAAATTTTCAGTACAACGACTTTTTCATAAAACATCGTTGCCTAAGAATGAGAAAAAAACGACATGAAAATCAAAGTTTGGTCTTTCGATGCAAATATCTCCGCTGTCCATTAATATATTTCATTCAAATTTTTTTTGTTCAAAAGTTCAATAAAATTACTTCACAAAAATAGGTTGAACTGTACCGTTAAGTCAGTGTATATATGTTTTATGATTAAGAATGAGAAAAAAACGACATGAAAATCAAAGTTTGGTCTTTCGATGCAAATATCTCCGCTGTCCATTAATATATTTCATTCAAATTTTTTTTGTACAAAAGTTCAATAAAATTACTTTACAAAAATAGGTTGAACTGTACCGTTAAGTCAGTGTATATATGTTTTATGATTATGTCAAAAAAGGTCCAAAATATTGACTTTTTACTCAAAAAATGACTCAAAAATTGTTGTTGTTGTAAAAATGAAATCAATTAAAAATTGCACATCTGGCTACCTTTCATATGACATAGCATTTATTTGCAAAAATTCTTCCAGCTAAGCGCAAAAATTATTTTACTGTTTTTGTCATCAAAACAACAAGGGTACCCCCTTTGATTTTTTTCGCGAAATTTATTTTTTCCAAAATGTTGTTTTTATATTTTTTACAAAAAAGTCAAGTCTCAAAAATAATTTATGTGAAAAAATTACCCCAATATCTCTTTCCAATCAAAAGTTATGGCTAAAAATCTATTTTTTCATACAACTGACTATCTATAGTAATAAAACTCATTTTCTGTTTGTTTGTTTGTTTGGCCTTTATACAAATCTAAACGGCTCAACGGATTTCGCTCAAACTAGGTACACATATTAAGTTTATCCCAACTTAAAATGTTACATACTTAGTTTTTGCCACGCCCCCTCTGAAATTTTTCAACTAACGGTAATTTTGTTATTATAAAACTTTTTAGCATCGGAGATTTTTGTGTATTTAATTTTAAAAATTTTTTGTTATTTTGACATCAAAAAAACTGACATATCTTTAAAATTGGAGAAATTTTCAGTACAACGACTTTTTCATAAAACATCGTTGCCTAAGAATGAGAAAAAAACGACATGAAAATCAAAGTTTGGTCTTTCGATGCAAATATCTCCGCTGTCCATTAATATATTTCATTCAAATTTTTTTTGTTCAAAAGTTCAATAAAATTACTTTACAAAAATAGGTTGAACTGTACCGTTCAGTTAGTGTATATATGTTTTATGATTATGTCAAAAAAGGTCCAAAATATTGACTTTTTACTCAAAAAATGACTCAAAAATTGTTGTTGTTGTAAAAATGAAATCAATTAAAAATTGCACATCTGGCTACCTTTCATATGACATAGCATTTATTTGCAAAAATTCTTCCAGCTAAGCGCAAAAATTATTTTACTGTTTTTGTCATCAAAACAACAAGGGTACCCCCTTTGATTTTTTTCGCGAAATTTATTTTTTCCAAAATGTTGTTTTTATATTTTTTACAAAAAAGTCAAGTCTCAAAAATAATTTATGTGAAAAAATTACCCCAATATCTCTTTCCAATCAAAAGTTATGGCTAAAAATCTATTTTTTCATACAACTGACTATCTATAGTAATAAAACTCATTTTCTGTTTGTTTGTTTGTTTGGCCTTTATACAAATCTAAACGGCTCAACGGATTTCGCTCAAACTAGGTACACATATTAAGTTTATCCCAACTTAAAATGTTACATACTTAGTTTTTGCCACGCCCCCTCTGAAATTTTTCAACTAACGGTAATTTTGTTATTATAAAACTTTTTAGCATCGGAGATTTTTGTGTATTTAATTTTAAAAATTTTTTGTTATTTTGACATCAAAAAAACTGACATATCTTTAAAATTGGAGAAATTTTCAGTACAACGACTTTTTCATAAAACATCGTTGCCTAAGAATGAGAAAAAAACGACATGAAAATCAAAGTTTGGTCTTTCGATGCAAATATCTCCGCTGTCCATTAATATATTTCATTCAAATTTTTTTTGTTCAAAAGTTCAATAAAATTACTTCACAAAAATAGGTTGAACTGTACCGTTAAGTCAGTGTATATAAAATTGTTGTTGTTGTAAAAATGAAATCAATTAAAAATTGCACATCTGGCTACCTTTCATATGACATAGCATTTATTTGCAAAAATTCTTCCAGCTAAGCGCAAAAATTATTTTACTGTTTTTGTCATCAAAACAACAAGGGTACCCCCTTTGATTTTTTTCGCGAAATTTATTTTTTCCAAAATGTTGTTTTTATATTTTTTACAAAAAAGTCAAGTCTCAAAAATAATTTATGTGAAAAAATTACCCCAATATCTCTTTCCAATCAAAAGTTATGGCTAAAAATCTATTTTTTCATACAACTGACTATATATAGTAATAAAACTCATTTTCTGTTTCTTTGTTTGTTTGGCCTTTATACAAATCTAAACGGCTCAACGGATTTCGCTCAAACTAGGTACACATATTAAGTTTATCCCAACTTAAAATGTTACATACTTAGTTTTTGCCACGCCCCCTCTGAAATTTTTCAACTAACGGTAATTTTGTTATTATAAAACTTTTTAGCATCGGAGATTTTTGTGTATTTAATTTTAAAAATTTTTTGTTATTTTGACATCAAAAAAACTGACATATCTTTAAAATTGGAGAAATTTTCAGTACAACGACTTTTTCATAAAACATCGTTGCCTAAGAATGAGAAAAAAACGACATGAAAATCAAAGTTTGGTCTTTCGATGCAAATATCTCCGCTGTCCATTAATATATTTCATTCAAATTTTTTTTGTTCAAAAGTTCAATAAAATTACTTTACAAAAATAGGTTGAACTGTACCGTTAAGTCAGTGTATATATGTTTTATGATTATGTCAAAAAAGGTCCAAAATATTGACTTTTTACTCAAAAAATGACTCAAAAATTGTTGTTGTTGTAAAAATGAAATGAATTAAAAATTGCACATCTGGCTACCTTTCATATGACATAGCATTTATTTGCAAAAATTCTTCCAGCTAAGCGCAAAAATTATTTTACTGTTTTTGTCATCAAAACAACAAGGGTACCCCCTTTGATTTTTTTCGCGAAATTTATTTTTTCCAAAATGTTGTTTTTATATTTTTTACAAAAAAGTCAAGTCTCAAAAATAATTTATGTGAAAAAATTACCCCAATATCTCTTTCCAATCAAAAGTTATGGCTAAAAATCTATTTTTTCATACAACTGACTATCTATAGTAATAAAACTCATTTTCTGTTTGTTTGTTTGTTTGGCCTTTATACAAATCTAAACGGCTCAACGGATTTCGCTCAAACTAGGTACACATATTAAGTTTATCCCAACTTAAAATGTTACATACTTAGTTTTTGCCACGCCCCCTCTGAAATTTTTCAACTAACGGTAATTTTGTTATTATAAAACTTTTTAGCATCGGAGATTTTTGTGTATTTAATTTTAAAAATTTTTTGTTATTTTGACATCAAAAAAACTGACATATCTTTAAAATTGGAGAAATTTTCAGTACAACGACTTTTTCATAAAACATCGTTGCCTAAGAATGAGAAAAAAACGACATGAAAATCAAAGTTTGGTCTTTCGATGCAAATATCTCCGCTGTCCATTAATATATTTCATTCAAATTTTTTTTGTTCAAAAGTTCAATAAAATTACTTCACAAAAATAGGTTGAACTGTACCGTTAAGTCAGTGTATATATGTTTTATGATTAAGAATGAGAAAAAAACGACATGAAAATCAAAGTTTGGTCTTTCGATGCAAATATCTCCGCTGTCCATTAATATATTTCATTCAAATTTTTTTTGTTCAAAAGTTCAATAAAATTACTTTACAAAAATAGGTTGAACTGTACCGTTAAGTCAGTGTATATATGTTTTATGATTATGTCGAAAAAGGTCCAAAATATTGACTTTTTACTCAAAAAATGACTCAAAAATTGTTGTTGTTGTAAAAATGAAATCAATTAAAAATTTCACATCTGGCTACCTTTCATATGACATAGCATTTATTTGCAAAAATTCTTCCAGCTAAGCGCAAAAATTATTTTACTGTTTTTGTCATCAAAACAACAAGGGTACCCCCTTTGATTTTTTTCGCGAAATTTATTTTTTCCAAAATGTTGTTTTTATATTTTTTACAAAAAAGTCAAGTCTCAAAAATAATTTATGTGAAAAAATTACCCCAATATCTCTTTCCAATCAAAAGTTATGGCTAAAAATCTATTTTTTCATACAACTGACTATCTATAGTAATAAAACTCATTTTCTGTTTGTTTGTTTGTTTGGCCTTTATACAAATCTAAACGGCTTAACGGATTTCGCTCAAACTAGGTACACATATTAAGTTTATCCCAACTTAAAATGTTACATACTTAGTTTTTGCCACGCCCCCTCTGAAATTTTTCAACTAACGGTAATTTTGTTATTATAAAACTTTTTAGCATCGGAGATTTTTGTGTATTTAATTTTAAAAATTTTTTGTTATTTTGACATAAAAAAAACTGACATATCTTTAAAATTGGAGAAATTTTCAGTACAACGACTTTTTCATAAAACATCGTTGCCTAAGAATGAGAAAAAAACGACATGAAAATCAAAGTTTGGTCTTTCGATGCAAATATCTCCGCTGTCCATTAATATATTTCATTCAAATTTTTTTTGTTCAAAAGTTCAATAAAATTACTTCACAAAAATAGGTTGAACTGTACCGTTAAGTCAGTGTATATATGTTTTATGATTAAGAATGAGAAAAAAACGACATGAAAATCAAAGTTTGGTCTTTCGATGCAAATATCTCCGCTGTCCATTAATATATTTCATTCAAATTTTTTTTGTACAAAAGTTCAATAAAATTACTTTACAAAAATAGGTTGAACTGTACCGTTAAGTCAGTGTATATATGTTTTATGATTATGTCAAAAAAGGTCCAAAATATTGACTTTTTACTCAAAAAATGACTCAAAAATTGTTGTTGTTGTAAAAATGAAATCAATTAAAAATTGCACATCTGGCTACCTTTCATATGACATAGAATTTATTTGCAAAAATTCTTCCAGCTAAGCGCAAAAATTATTTTACTGTTTTTGTCATCAAAACAACAAGGGTACCCCCTTTGATTTTTTTCGCGAAATTTATTTTTTCCAAAATGTTGTTTTTATATTTTTTACAAAAAAGTCAAGTCTAAAAAATAATTTATGTGAAAAAATTACCCCAATATCTCTTTCCAATCAAAAGTTATGGCTAAAAATCTATTTTTTCATACAACTGACTATCTATAGTAATAAAACTCATTTTCTGTTTGTTTGTTTGTTTGGCCTTTATACAAATCTAAACGGCTCAACGGATTTCGCTCAAACTAGGTACACATATTAAGTTTATCCCAACTTAAAATGTTACATACTTAGTTTTTGCCACGCCCCCTCTGAAATTTTTCAACTAACGGTAATTTTGTTATTATAAAACTTTTTAGCATCGGAGATTTTTGTGTATTTAATTTTAAAAATTTTTTGTTATTTTGACATCAAAAAAACTGACATATCTTTAAAATTGGAGAAATTTTCAGTACAACGACTTTTTCATAAAACATCGTTGCCTAAGAATGAGAAAAAAACGACATGAAAATCAAAGTTTGGTCTTTCGATGCAAATATCTCCGCTGTCCATTAATATATTTCATTCAAATTTTTTTTGTTCAAAAGTTCAATAAAATTACTTCACAAAAATAGGTTGAACTGTACCGTTAAGTCAGTGTATATAAAATTGTTGTTGTTGTAAAAATGAAATCAATTAAAAATTGCACATCTGGCTACCTTTCATATGACATAGCATTTATTTGCAAAAATTCTTCCAGCTAAGCGCAAAAATTATTTTACTGTTTTTGTCATCAAAACAACAAGGGTACCCACTTTGATTTTTTTCGCGAAATTTATTTTTTCCAAAATGTTGTTTTTATATTTTTTACAAAAAAGTCAAGTCTCAAAAATAATTTATGTGAAAAAATTACCCCAATATCTCTTTCCAATCAAAAGTTATGGCTAAAAATCTATTTTTTCATACAACTGACTATCTATAGTAATAAAACTCATTTTCTGTTTGTTTGTTTGTTTGGCCTTTATACAAATCTAAACGGCTCAACGGATTTCGCTCAAACTAGGTACACATATTAAGTTTATCCCAACTTAAAATGTTACATACTTAGTTTTTGCCACGCCCCCTCTGAAATTTTTCAACTAACGGTAATTTTGTTATTATAAAACTTTTTAGCATCGGAGATTTTTGTGTATTTAATTTTAAAAATTTTTTGTTATTTTGACATCAAAAAAACTGACATATCTTTAAAATTGGAGAAATTTTCAGTACAACGACTTTTTCATAAAACATCGTTGCCTAAGAATGAGAAAAAAACGACATGAAAATCAAAGTTTGGTCTTTCGATGCAAATATCTCCGCTGTCCATTAATATATTTCATTCAAATTTTTTTTGTTCAAAAGTTCAATAAAATTACTTTACAAAAATAGGTTGAACTGTACCGTTAAGTCAGTGTATATATGTTTTATGATTAAGAATGAGAAAAAAACGACATGAAAATCAAAGTTTGGTCTTTCGATGCAAATATCTCCGCTGTCCATTAATATATTTCATTCAAATTTTTTTTGTTCAAAAGTTCAATAAAATTACTTTACAAAAATAGGTTGAACTGTACCGTTAAGTCAGTGTATATATGTTTTATGATTATGTCAAAAAAGGTCCAAAATATTGACTTTTTACTCAAAAAATGACTCAAAAATTGTTGTTGTTGTAAAAATGAAATCAATTAAAAATTTCACATCTGGCTACCTTTCATATGACATAGCATTTATTTGCAAAAATTCTTCCAGCTAAGCGCAAAAATTATTTTACTGTTTTTGTCATCAAAACAACAAGGGTACCCCCTTTGATTTTTTTCGCGAAATTTATTTTTTCCAAAATGTTGTTTTTATATTTTTTACAAAAAAGTCAAGTCTCAAAAATAATTTATGTGAAAAAATTACCCCAATATCTCTTTCCAATCAAAAGTTATGGCTAAAAATCTATTTTTTCATACAACTGACTATCTATAGTAATAAAACTCATTTTCTGTTTGTTTGTTTGTTTGGCCTTTATACAAATCTAAACGGCTTAACGGATTTCGCTCAAACTAGGTACACATATTAAGTTTATCCCAACTTAAAATGTTACATACTTAGTTTTTGCCACGCCCCCTCTGAAATTTTTCAACTAACGGTAATTTTGTTATTATAAAACTTTTTAGCATCGGAGATTTTTGTGTATTTAATTTTAAAAATTTTTTGTTATTTTGACATCAAAAAAACTGACATATCTTTAAAATTGGAGAAATTTTCAGTACAACGACTTTTTCATAAAACATCGTTGCCTAAGAATGAGAAAAAAACGACATGAAAATCAAAGTTTGGTCTTTCGATGCAAATATCTCCGCTGTCCATTAATATATTTCATTCAAATTTTTTTTGTTCAAAAGTTCAATAAAATTACTTCACAAAAATAGGTTGAACTGTACCGTTAAGTCAGTGTATATATGTTTTATGATTAAGAATGAGAAAAAAACGACATGAAAATCAAAGTTTGGTCTTTCGATGCAAATATCTCCGCTGTCCATTAATATATTTCATTCAAATTTTTTTTGTACAAAAGTTCAATAAAATTACTTTACAAAAATAGGTTGAACTGTACCGTTAAGTCAGTGTATATATGTTTTATGATTATGTCAAAAAAGGTCCAAAATATTGACTTTTTACTCAAAAAATGACTCAAAAATTGTTGTTGTTGTAAAAATGAAATCAATTAAAAATTGCACATCTGGCTACCTTTCATATGACATAGCATTTATTTGCAAAAATTCTTCCAGCTAAGCGCAAAAATTATTTTACTGTTTTTGTCATCAAAACAACAAGGGTACCCCCTTTGATTTTTTTCGCGAAATTTATTTTTTCCAAAATGTTGTTTTTATATTTTTTACAAAAAAGTCAAGTCTCAAAAATAATTTATGTGAAAAAATTACCCCAATATCTCTTTCCAATCAAAAGTTATGGCTAAAAATCTATTTTTTCATACAACTGACTATCTATAGTAATAAAACTCATTTTCTGTTTGTTTGTTTGTTTGGCCTTTATACAAATCTAAACGGCTCAACGGATTTCGCTCAAACTAGGTACACATATTAAGTTTATCCCAACTTAAAATGTTACATACTTAGTTTTTGCCACGCCCCCTCTGAAATTTTTCAACTAACGGTAATTTTGTTATTATAAAACTTTTTAGCATCGGAGATTTTTGTGTATTTAATTTTAAAAATTTTTTGTTATTTTGACATCAAAAAAACTGACATATCTTTAAAATTGGAGAAATTTCCAGTACAACGACTTTTTCATAAAACATCGTTGCCTAAGAATGAGAAAAAAACGACATGAAAATCAAAGTTTGGTCTTTCGATGCAAATATCTCCGCTGTCCATTAATATATTTCATTCAAATTTTTTTTGTTCAAAAGTTCAATAAAATTACTTCACAAAAATAGGTTGAACTGTACCGTTAAGTCAGTGTATATATGTTTTATGATTAAGAATGAGAAAAAAACGACATGAAAATCAAAGTTTGGTCTTTCGATGCAAATATCTCCGCTGTCCATTAATATATTTCATTCAAAATTTTTTTGTTCAAAAGTTCAATAAAATTACTTTACAAAAATAATTTGAACTGTACCGTTAAGTCAGTGTATATATGTTTTATGATTATGTCAAAAAAGGTCCAAAATATTGACTTTTTACTCAAAAAATGACTCAAAAATTGTTGTTGTTGTAAAAATGAAATCAATTAAAAATTTCACATCTGGCTACCTTTCATATGACATAGCATTTATTTGCAAAAATTCTTCCAGCTAAGCGCAAAAATTATTTTACTGTTTTTGTCATCAAAACAACAAGGGTACCCCCTTTGATTTTTTTCGCGAAATTTATTTTTTCCAAAATGTTGTTTTTATATTTTTTACAAAAAAGTCAAGTCTCAAAAATAATTTATGTGAAAAAATTACCCCAATATCTCTTTCCAATCAAAAGTTATGGCTAAAAATCTATTTTTTCATACAACTGACTATCTATAGTAATAAAACTCATTTTCTGTTTGTTTGTTTGTTTGGCCTTTATACAAATCTAAACGGCTTAACGGATTTCGCTCAAACTAGGTACACATATTAAGTTTATCCCAACTTAAAATGTTACATACTTAGTTTTTGCCACGCCCCCTCTGAAATTTTTCAACTAACGGTAATTTTGTTATTATAAAACTTTTTAGCATCGGAGATTTTTGTGTATTTAATTTTAAAAATTTTTTGTTATTTTGACATCAAAAAAACTGACATATCTTTAAAATTGGAGAAATTTTCAGTACAACGACTTTTTCATAAAACATCGTTGCCTAAGAATGAGAAAAAAACGACATGAAAATCAAAGTTTGGTCTTTCGATGCAAATATCTCCGCTGTCCATTAATATATTTCATTCAAATTTTTTTTGTTCAAAAGTTCAATAAAATTACTTCACAAAAATAGGTTGAACTGTACCGTTAAGTCAGTGTATATATGTTTTATGATTAAGAATGAGAAAAAAACGACATGAAAATCAAAGTTTGGTCTTTCGATGCAAATATCTCCGCTGTCCATTAATATATTTCATTCAAATTTTTTTTGTACAAAAGTTCAATAAAATTACTTTACAAAAATAGGTTGAACTGTACCGTTAAGTCAGTGTATATATGTTTTATGATTATGTCAAAAAAGGTCCAAAATATTGACTTTTTACTCAAAAAATGACTCAAAAATTGTTGTTGTTGTAAAAATGAAATCAATTAAAAATTGCACATCTGGCTACCTTTCATATGACATAGCATTTATTTGCAAAAATTCTTCCAGCTAAGCGCAAAAATTATTTTACTGTTTTTGTCATCAAAACAACAAGGGTACCCCCTTTGATTTTTTTCGCGAAATTTATTTTTTCCAAAATGTTGTTTTTATATTTTTTACAAAAAAGTCAAGTCTCAAAAATAATTTATGTGAAAAAATTACCCCAATATCTCTTTCCAATCAAAAGTTATGGCTAAAAATCTATTTTTTCATACAACTGACTATCTATAGTAATAAAACTCATTTTCTGTTTGTTTGTTTGTTTGGCCTTTATACAAATCTAAACGGCTCAACGGATTTCGCTCAAACTAGGTACACATATTAAGTTTATCCCAACTTAAAATGTTACATACTTAGTTTTTGCCACGCCCCCTCTGAAATTTTTCAACTAACGGTAATTTTGTTATTATAAAACTTTTTAGCATCGGAGATTTTTGTGTATTTAATTTTAAAAATTTTTTGTTATTTTGACATCAAAAAAACTGACATATCTTTAAAATTGGAGAAATTTTCAGTACAACGACTTTTTCATAAAACATCGTTGCCTAAGAATGAGAAAAAAACGACATGAAAATCAAAGTTTGGTCTTTCGATGCAAATATCTCCGCTGTCCATTAATATATTTCATTCAAATTTTTTTTGTTCAAAAGTTCAATAAAATTACTTCACAAAAATAGGTTGAACTGTACCGTTAAGTCAGTGTATATATGTTTTATGATTAAGAATGAGAAAAAAACGACATGAAAATCAAAGTTTGGTCTTTCGATGCAAATATCTCCGCTGTCCATTAATATATTTCATTCAAATTTTTTTTGTACAAAAGTTCAATAAAATTACTTTACAAAAATAGGTTGAACTGTACCGTTAAGTCAGTGTATATATGTTTTATGATTATGTCAAAAAAGGTCCAAAATATTGACTTTTTACTCAAAAAATGACTCAAAAATTGTTGTTGTTGTAAAAATGAAATCAATTAAAAATTGCACATCTGGCTACCTTTCATATGACATAGCATTTATTTGCAAAAATTCTTCCAGCTAAGCGCAAAAATTATTTTACTGTTTTTGTCATCAAAACAACAAGGGTACCCCCTTTGATTTTTTTCGCGAAATTTATTTTTTCCAAAATGTTATTTTTATATTTTTTACAAAAAAGTCAAGTCTCAAAAATAATTTATGTGAAAAAATTACCCCAATATCTCTTTCCAATCAAAAGTTATGGCTAAAAATCTATTTTTTCATACAACTGACTATCTATAGTAATAAAACTCATTTTCTGTTTGTTTGTTTGTTTGGCCTTTATACAAATCTAAACGGCTTAACGGATTTCGCTCAAACTAGGTACACATATTAAGTTTATCCCAACTTAAAATGTTACATACTTAGTTTTTGCCACGCCCCCTCTGAAATTTTTCAACTAACGGTAATTTTGTTATTATAAAACTTTTTAGCATCGGAGATTTTTGTGTATTTAATTTTAAAAATTTTTTGTTATTTTGACATAAAAAAAACTGACATATCTTTAAAATTGGAGAAATTTTCAGTACAACGACTTTTTCATAAAACATCGTTGCCTAAGAATGAGAAAAAAACGACATGAAAATCAAAGTTTGGTCTTTCGATGCAAATATCTCCGCTGTCCATTAATATATTTCATTCAAATTTTTTTTGTTCAAAAGTTCAATAAAATTACTTCACAAAAATAGGTTGAACTGTACCGTTAAGTCAGTGTATATATGTTTTATGATTAAGAATGAGAAAAAAACGACATGAAAATCAAAGTTTGGTCTTTCGATGCAAATATCTCCGCTGTCCATTAATATATTTCATTCAAATTTTTTTTGTACAAAAGTTCAATAAAATTACTTTACAAAAATAGGTTGAACTGTACCGTTAAGTCAGTGTATATATGTTTTATGATTATGTCAAAAAAGGTCCAAAATATTGACTTTTTACTCAAAAAATGACTCAAAAATTGTTGTTGTTGTAAAAATGAAATCAATTAAAAATTGCACATCTGGCTACCTTTCATATGACATAGCATTTATTTGCAAAAATTCTTCCAGCTAAGCGCAAAAATTATTTTACTGTTTTTGTCATCAAAACAACAAGGGTTTTTGATTTTTTTCGCGAAATTTATTTTTTCCAAAATGTTGTTTTTATATTTTTTACAAAAAAGTCAAGTCTCAAAAATAATTTATGTGAAAAAATTACCCCAATATCTCTTTCCAATCAAAAGTTATGGCTAAAAATCTATTTTTTCATACAACTGACTATCTATAGTAATAAAACTCATTTTCTGTTTGTTTGTTTGTTTGGCCTTTATACAAATCTAAACGGCTCAACGGATTTCGCTCAAACTAGGTACACATATTAAGTTTATCCCAACTTAAAATGTTACATACTTAGTTTTTGCCACGCCCCCTCTGAAATTTTTCAACTAACGGTAATTTTGTTATTATAAAACTTTTTAGCATCGGAGATTTTTGTGTATTTAATTTTAAAAATTTTTTGTTATTTTGACATCAAAAAAACTGACATATCTTTAAAATTGGAGAAATTTTCAGTACAACGACTTTTTCATAAAACATCGTTGCCTAAGAATGAGAAAAAAACGACATGAAAATCAAAGTTTGGTCTTTCGATGCAAATATCTCCGCTGTCCATTAATATATTTCATTCAAATTTTTTTTGTTCAAAAGTTCAATAAAATTACTTCACAAAAATAGGTTGAACTGTACCGTTAAGTCAGTGTATATACATATGTTTTATGATTAAGAATGAGAAAAAAACGACATGAAAATCAAAGTTTGGTCTTTCGATGCAAATATCTCCGCTGTCCATTAATATATTTCATTCAAATTTTTTTTGTTCAAAAGTTCAATAAAATTACTTTACAAAAATAGGTTGAACTGTACCGTTAAGTTAGTGTATATATGTTTTATGATTATGTCAAAAAAGGTCCAAAATATTGACTTTTTACTCAAAAAATGACTCAAAAATTGTTGTTGTAAAAATGAAATCAATTAAAAATTTCACATCTGGCTACCTTTCATATGACATAGCATTTATTTGCAAAAATTCTTCCAGCTAAGCGCAAAAATTATTTTACTGTTTTTGTCATCAAAACAACAAGGGTACCCCCTTTGATTTTTTTCGCGAAATTTATTTTTTCCAAAATGTTGTTTTTATATTTTTTACAAAAAAGTCAAGTCTCAAAAATAATTTATGTGAAAAAATTACCCCAATATCTCTTTCCAATCAAAAGTTATGGCTAAAAATCTATTTTTTCATACAACTGACTATCTATAGTAATAAAACTCATTTTCTGTTTGTTTGTTTGTTTGGCCTTTATACAAATCTAAACGGCTCAACGGATTTCGCTCAAACTAGGTACACATATTAAGTTTATCCCAACTTAAAATGTTACATACTTAGTTTTTGCCACGCCCCCTCTGAAATTTTTCAACTAACGGTAATTTTGTTATTATAAAACTTTTTAGCATCGGAGATTCTTGTGTATTTAATTTTAAAAATTTTTTGTTATTTTGACATCAAAAAAACTGACATATCTTTAAAATTGGAGAAATTTTCAGTACAACGACTTTTTCATAAAACATCGTTGCCTAAGAATGAGAAAAAAACGACATGAAAATCAAAGTTTGGTCTTTCGATGCAAATATCTCCGCTGTCCATTAATATATTTCATTCAAATTTTTTTTGTTCAAAAGTTCAATAAAATTACTTCACAAAAATAGGTTAAACTGTACCGTTAAGTCAGTGTATATATGTTTTATGATTATGTCAAAAAAGGTCCAAAATATTGACTTTTTACTCAAAAAATGACTCAAAAATTGTTGTTGTTGTAAAAATGAAATCAATTAAAAATTGCACATCTGGCTACCTTTCATATGACATAGCATTTATTTGCAAAAATTCTTCCAGCTAAGCGCAAAAATTATTTTACTGTTTTTGTCATCAAAACAACAAGGGTACCCCCTTTGATTTTTTTCGCGAAATTTATTTTTTCCAAAATGTTGTTTTTATATTTTTTACAAAAAAGTCAAGTCTCAAAAATAATTTATGTGAAAAAATTACCCCAATATCTCTTTCCAATCAAAAGTTATGGCTAAAAATCTATTTTTTCATACAACTGACTATCTATAGTAATAAAACTCATTTTCTGTTTGTTTGTTTGTTTGGCCTTTATACAAATCTAAACGGCTTAACGGATTTCGCTCAAACTAGGTACACATATTAAGTTTATCCCAACTTAAAATGTTACATACTTAGTTTTTGCCACGCCCCCTCTGAAATTTTTCAACTAACGGTAATTTTGTTATTATAAAACTTTTTAGCATCGGAGATTTTTGTGTATTTAATTTTAAAAATTTTTTGTTATTTTGACATCAAAAAAACTGACATATCTTTAAAATTGGAGAAATTTTCAGTACAACGACTTTTTCATAAAACATCGTTGCCTAAGAATGAGAAAAAAACGACATGAAAATCAAAGTTTGGTCTTTCGATGCAAATATCTCCGCTGTCCATTAATATATTTCATTCAAATTTTTTTTGTTCAAAAGTTCAATAAAATTACTTCACAAAAATAGGTTAAACTGTACCGTTAAGTCAGTGTATATATGTTTTATGATTATGTCAAAAAAGGTCCAAAATATTGACTTTTTACTCAAAAAATGACTCAAAAATTGTTGTTGTTGTAAAAATGAAATCAATTAAAAATTGCACATCTGGCTACCTTTCCTATGACATAGCATTTATTTGCAAAAATTCTTCCAGCTAAGCGCAAAAATTATTTTACTGTTTTTGTCATCAAAACAACAAGGGTACCCCCTTTGATTTTTTTCGCGAAATTTATTTTTTCCAAAATGTTGTTTTTATATTTTTTACAAAAAAGTCAAGTCTCAAAAATAATTTATGTGAAAAAATTACCCCAATATCTCTTTCCAATCAAAAGTTATGGCTAAAAATCTATTTTTTCATACAACTGACTATCTATAGTAATAAAACTCATTTTCTGTTTGTTTGTTTGTTTGGCCTTTATACAAATCTAAACGGCTTAACGGATTTCGCTCAAACTAGGTACACATATTAAGTTTATCCCAACTTAAAATGTTACATACTTAGTTTTTGCCACGCCCCCTCTGAAATTTTTCAACTAACGGTAATTTTGTTATTATAAAACTTTTTAGCATCGGAGATTTTTGTGTATTTAATTTTAAAAATTTTTTGTTATTTTGACATCAAAAAAACTGACATATCTTTAAAATTGGAGAAATTTTCAGTACAACGACTTTTTCATAAAACATCGTTGCCTAAGAATGAGAAAAAAACGACATGAAAATCAAAGTTTGGTCTTTCGATGCAAATATCTCCGCTGTCCATTAATATATTTCATTCAAATTTTTTTTGTTCAAAAGTTCAATAAAATTACTTCACAAAAATAGGTTAAACTGTACCGTTAAGTCAGTGTATATATGTTTTATGATTATGTCAAAAAAGGTCCAAAATATTGACTTTTTACTCAAAAAATGACTCAAAAATTGTTGTTGTTGTAAAAATGAAATCAATTAAAAATTGCACATCTGGCTACCTTTCCTATGACATAGCATTTATTTGCAAAAATTCTTCCAGCTAAGCGCAAAAATTATTTTACTGTTTTTGTCATCAAAACAACAAGGGTACCCCCTTTGATTTTTTTCGCGAAATTTATTTTTTCCAAAATGTTGTTTTTATATTTTTTACAAAAAAGTCAAGTCTCAAAAATAATTTATGTGAAAAAATTACCCCAATAGCTCTACATGTGTACCTAGATATTGGGTTCACATGTGTATATAAAATTTTACTTTTTGCCTCCCCACCCCCCGCCCCCCTCCTGTTAAATTTGTTTTGTTGTGATTTGTCATTTTTCTCACTATTGCTTCACCGTTGTCACTCAGTTGTTTATCATTGGTACTTTAAATGTTCTATATATATCACTGTATCATCGAAAAGATGACTGTGAATAAGAATGCTGTAAAAGCTAATTTTTTCATGTTTAATGTGTTATTTGAACTATATTTTTGAAAGTCAAATTTCCACGCCAATTAAATGTACCGACATATTAAAGACAGCAAAATTTTGACAATTTAACTCTCCAATCATGGTTGTAAGCTTGGCTGCATTGAACAAATTTTTCGGTTCAATTGCATACTAACCGAAAGTATGCTGAAAAGTATGCTGGAAAATATTATAAATTTACTTTATAATATAAATAATATTATAATATTATAAATATGTACTGCACTACCGACACGATTCCAATATATTAGAAAAGTCGGTAACTGTTATCCAATTTAGTTCTTTTCGCACACAGCGTAAATTTGCAGCAAATAACATAATAGCACTTCTTGCACTGTTCTTGCAAATTTTTCAGCTGGATTTATGTCGATCTGTTAACGTCGATAATATTGCTACAGGTTGCTGTATATTTTATAATAAAAATTAAAAATCGTCTACTTTCTTAACTTGCATCTTTTTGCTAATTTACATTAAAAAACGACTGTACAATTTTTCGTATAAAATAGGAATTCAGAAGATTTAAGAAATTGCATCAACTATCAGACTCAATTTATATTAATTTTTTATTTAGAGACAATCCAATTGTTATTTTCCAACTGAAAAAACTACTAAAAAATTTTAGGAAGATTTTTATAAATTTGATTTTCATTAGCAAAGTGCAAGTAACATGCTTACCAGTAACCAGTAAATTCAGTTAAGAAATAAAAAACAGTTTTTGATTGTAAAAAACAGTGATACAAATTATTTCTTCGTTAAAAAAGCTTGGTAAATTTTTTAACTAATATTTTTATAGTGGTCTCAAACTTAAATTCAACACGTTTTTACAAAATTCCAAAATTTACAAAAACATTTTATCGAGAAGTGTATATTAAAATGTTTATATAAATGACTCTCGAGTAACACCGGGTATATCAGCTAGTCTATAGTAATAAAACTCATTTTCTGTTTGTTTGTTTGTTTGGCCTTTATACAAATCTAAACGGCTCAACGAATTTCGCTCAAACTAGGTACACATATTAAGTTTATCCCAACTTAAAATGTTACATACTTAGTTTTTGCCACGCCCCCTCTGAAATTTTTCAACTAACGGTAATTTTGTTATTATAAAACTTTTTAGCATCGGAGATTTTTGTGTATTTAATTTTAAAAATTTTTTGTTATTTTGACATCAAAAAAACTGACATATCTTTAAAATTGGAGAAATTTTCAGTACAACGACTTTTTCATAAAACATCGTTGCCTAAGAATGAGAAAAAAACGACATGAAAATCAAAGTTTGGTCTTTCGATGCAAATATCTCCGCTGTCCATTAATATATTTCATTCAAATTTTTTTTGTTCAAAAGTTCAATAAAATTACTTCACAAAAATAGGTTGAACTGTACCGTTAAGTCAGTGTATATATGTTTTATGATTAAGAATGAGAAAAAAACGACATGAAAATCAAAGTTTGGTCTTTCGATGCAAATATCTCCGCTGTCCATTAATATATTTCATTCAAATTTTTTTTGTTCAAAAGTTCAATAAAATTACTTTACAAAAATAGGTTGAACTGTACCGTTAAGTCAGTGTATATATGTTTTATGATTATGTCAAAAAAGGTCCAAAATTTGACTTTTTACTCAAAAAATGACTCAAAAATTGTTGTTGTTGTAAAAATGAAATCAATTAAAAATTGCACATCTGGCTACCTTTCATATGACATAGCATTTATTTGCAAAAATTCTTCCAGCTAAGCGCAAAAATTATTTTACTGTTTTTGTCATCAAAACAACAAGGGTACCCCCTTTGATTTTTTTCGCGAAATTTATTTTTTCCAAAATGTTGTTTTTATATTTTTTACAAAAAAGTCAAGTCTCAAAAATAATTTATGTGAAAAAATTACCCCAATATCTCTTTCCAATCAAAAGTTATGGCTAAAAATCTATTTTTTCATACAACTGACTATCTATAGTAATAAAACTCATTTTCTGTTTGTTTGTTTGTTTGGCCTTTATACAAATCTAAACGGCTCAACGGATTTCGCTCAAACTAGGTACACATATTAAGTTTATCCCAACTTAAAATGTTACATACTTAGTTTTTGCCACGCCCCCTCTGAAATTTTTCAACTAACGGTAATTTTGTTATTATAAAACTTTTTAGCATCGGAGATTTTTGTGTATTTAATTTTAAAAATTTTTTGTTATTTTGACATCAAAAAAACTGACATATCTTTAAAATTGGAGAAATTTTCAGTACAACGACTTTTTCATAAAACATCGTTGCCTAAGAATGAGAAAAAAACGACATGAAAATCAAAGTTTGGTCTTTCGATGCAAATATCTCCGCTGTCCATTAATATATTTCATTCAAATTTTTTTTGTTCAAAAGTTCAATAAAATTACTTCACAAAAATAGGTTGAACTGTACCGTTAAGTCAGTGTATATATGTTTTATGATTAAGAATGAGAAAAAAACGACATGAAAATCAAAGTTTGGTCTTTCGATGCAAATATCTCCGCTGTCCATTAATATATTTCATTCAAATTTTTTTTGTTCAAAAGTTCAATAAAATTACTTTACAAAAATAGGTTGAACTGTACCGTTAAGTCAGTGTATATATGTTTTATGATTATGTCAAAAAAGGTCCAAAATATTGACTTTTTACTCAAAAAATGACTCAAAAATTGTTGTTGTTGTAAAAATGAAATCAATTAAAAATTGCACATCTGGCTACCTTTCATATGACATAGCATTTATTTGCAAAAATTCTTCCAGCTAAGCGCAAAAATTATTTTACTGTTTTTGTCATCAAAACAACAAGGGTACCCCCTTTGATTTTTTTCGCGAAATTTATTTTTTCCAAAATGTTGTTTTTATATTTTTTACAAAAAAGTCAAGTCTCAAAAATAATTTATGTGAAAAAATTACCCCAATATCTCTTTCCAATCAAAAGTTATGGCTAAAAATCTATTTTTTCATACAACTGACTATCTATAGTAATAAAACTCATTTTCTGTTTGTTTGTTTGTTTGGCCTTTATACAAATCTAAACGGCTTAACGGATTTCGCTCAAACTAGGTACACATATTAAGTTTATCCCAACTTAAAATGTTACATACTTAGTTTTTGCCACGCCCCCTCTGAAATTTTTCAACTAACGGTAATTTTGTTATTATAAAACTTTTTAGCATCGGAGATTTTTGTGTATTTAATTTTAAAAATTTTTTGTTATTTTGACATCAAAAAAACTGACATATCTTTAAAATTGGAGAAATTTTCAGTACAACGACTTTTTCATAAAACATCGTTGCCTAAGAATGAGAAAAAAACGACATGAAAATCAAAGTTTGGTCTTTCGATGCAAATATCTCCGCTGTCCATTAATATATTTCATTCAAATTTTTTTTGTTCAAAAGTTCAATAAAATTACTTCACAAAAATAGGTTGAACTGTACCGTTAAGTCAGTGTATATATGTTTTATGATTAAGAATGAGAAAAAAACGACATGAAAATCAAAGTTTGGTCTTTCGATGCAAATATCTCCGCTGTCCATTAATATATTTCATTCAAATTTTTTTTGTTCAAAAGTTCAATAAAATTACTTTACAAAAATAGGTTGAACTGTACCGTTAAGTCAGTGTATATATGTTTTATGATTATGTCAAAAAAGGTCCAAAATATTGACTTTTTACTCAAAAAATGACTCAAAAATTGTTGTTGTTGTAAAAATGAAATCAATTAAAAATTTCACATCTGGCTACCTTTCATATGACATAGCATTTATTTGCAAAAATTCTTCCAGCTAAGCGCAAAAATTATTTTACTGTTTTTGTCATCAAAACAACAAGGGTACCCCCTTTGATTTTTTTCGCGAAATTTATTTTTTCCAAAATGTTGTTTTTATATTTTTTACAAAAAAGTCAAGTCTCAAAAATAATTTATGTGAAAAAATTACCCCAATATCTCTTTCCAATCAAAAGTTATGGCTAAAAATCTATTTTTTCATACAACTGACTATCTATAGTAATAAAACTCATTTTCTGTTTGTTTGTTTGTTTGGCCTTTATACAAATCTAAACGGCTTAACGGATTTCGCTCAAACTAGGTACACATATTAAGTTTATCCCAACTTAAAATGTTACATACTTAGTTTTTGCCACGCCCCCTCTGAAATTTTTCAACTAACGGTAATTTTGTTATTATAAAACTTTTTAGCATCGGAGATTTTTGTGTATTTAATTTTAAAAATTTTTTGTTATTTTGACATCAAAAAAACTGACATATCTTTAAAATTGGAGAAATTTTCAGTACAACGACTTTTTCATAAAACATCGTTGCCTAAGAATGAGAAAAAAACGACATGAAAATCAAAGTTTGGTCTTTCGATGCAAATATCTCCGCTGTCCATTAATATATTTCATTCAAATTTTTTTTGTTCAAAAGTTCAATAAAATTACTTCACAAAAATAGGTTGAACTGTACCGTTAAGTCAGTGTATATATGTTTTATGATTAAGAATGAGAAAAAAACGACATGAAAATCAAAGTTTGGTCTTTCGATGCAAATATCTCCGCTGTCCATTAATATATTTCATTCAAATTTTTTTTGTTCAAAAGTTCAATAAAATTACTTTACAAAAATAGGTTGAACTGTACCGTTAAGTCAGTGTATATATGTTTTATGATTATGTCAAAAAAGGTCCAAAATATTGACTTTTTACTCAAAAAATGACTCAAAAATTGTTGTTGTTGTAAAAATGAAATCAATTAAAAATTGCACATCTGGCTACCTTTCATATGACATAGCATTTATTTGCAAAAATTCTTCCAGCTAAGCGCAAAAATTATTTTACTGTTTTTGTCATCAAAACAACAAGGGTACCCCCTTTGATTTTTTTCGCGAAATTTATTTTTTCCAAAATGTTGTTTTTATATTTTTTACAAAAAAGTCAAGTCTCAAAAATAATTTATGTGAAAAAATTACCCCAATATCTCTTTCCAATCAAAAGTTATGGCTAAAAATCTATTTTTTCATACAACTGACTATCTATAGTAATAAAACTCATTTTCTGTTTGTTTGTTTGTTTGGCCTTTATACAAATCTAAACGGCTCAACGGATTTCGCTCAAACTAGGTACACATATTAAGTTTATCCCAACTTAAAATGTTACATACTTAGTTTTTGCCACGCCCCCTCTGAAATTTTTCAACTAACGGTAATTTTGTTATTATAAAACTTTTTAGCATCGGAGATTTTTGTGTATTTAATTTTAAAAATTTTTTGTTATTTTGACATCAAAAAAACTGACATATCTTTAAAATTGGAGAAATTTTCAGTACAACGACTTTTTCATAAAACATCGTTGCCTAAGAATGAGAAAAAAACGACATGAAAATCAAAGTTTGGTCTTTCGATGCAAATATCTCCGCTGTCCATTAATATATTTCATTCAAATTTTTTTTGTTCAAAAGTTCAATAAAATTACTTCACAAAAATAGGTTGAACTGTACCGTTAAGTCAGTGTATATATGTTTTATGATTAAGAATGAGAAAAAAACGACATGAAAATCAAAGTTTGGTCTTTCGATGCAAATATCTCCGCTGTCCATTAATATATTTCATTCAAATTTTTTTTGTTCAAAAGTTCAATAAAATTACTTTACAAAAATAGGTTGAACTGTACCGTTAAGTCAGTGTATATATGTTTTATGATTATGTCAAAAAAGGTCCAAAATATTGACTTTTTACTCAAAAAATGACTCAAAAATTGTTGTTGTTGTAAAAATGAAATCAATTAAAAATTGCACATCTGGCTACCTTTCATATGACATAGCATTTATTTGCAAAAATTCTTCCAGCTAAGCGCAAAAATTATTTTACTGTTTTTGTCATCAAAACAACAAGGGTACCCCCTTTGATTTTTTTCGCGAAATTTATTTTTTCCAAAATGTTGTTTTTATATTTTTTACAAAAAAGTCAAGTCTCAAAAATAATTTATGTGAAAAAATTACCCCAATATCTCTTTCCAATCAAAAGTTATGGCTAAAAATCTATTTTTTCATACAACTGACTATCTATAGTAATAAAACTCATTTTCTGTTTGTTTGTTTGTTTGGCCTTTATACAAATCTAAACGGCTCAACGGATTTCGCTCAAACTAGGTACACATATTAAGTTTATCCCAACTTAAAATGTTACATACTTAGTTTTTGCCACGCCCCCTCTGAAATTTTTCAACTAACGGTAATTTTGTTATTATAAAACTTTTTAGCATCGGAGATTTTTGTGTATTTAATTTTAAAAATTTTTTGTTATTTTGACATCAAAAAAACTGACATATCTTTAAAATTGGAGAAATTTTCAGTACAACGACTTTTTCATAAAACATCGTTGCCTAAGAATGAGAAAAAAACGACATGAAAATCAAAGTTTGGTCTTTCGATGCAAATATCTCCGCTGTCCATTAATATATTTCATTCAAATTTTTTTTGTTCAAAAGTTCAATAAAATTACTTCACAAAAATAGGTTGAACTGTACCGTTAAGTCAGTGTATATATGTTTTATGATTAAGAATGAGAAAAAAACGACATGAAAATCAAAGTTTGGTCTTTCGATGCAAATATCTCCGCTGTCCATTAATATATTTCATTCAAATTTTTTTTGTTCAAAAGTTCAATAAAATTACTTTACAAAAATAGGTTGAACTGTACCGTTAAGTCAGTGTATATATGTTTTATGATTATGTCAAAAAAGGTCCAAAATATTGACTTTTTACTCAAAAAATGACTCAAAAATTGTTGTTGTTGTAAAAATGAAATCAATTAAAAATTTCACATCTGGCTACCTTTCATATGACATAGCATTTATTTGCAAAAATTCTTCCAGCTAAGCGCAAAAATTATTTTACTGTTTTTGTCATCAAAACAACAAGGGTTTTTGATTTTTTTCGCGAAATTTATTTTTTCCAAAATGTTGTTTTTATATTTTTTACAAAAAAGTCAAGTCTCAAAAATAATTTATGTGAAAAAATTACCCCAATATCTCTTTCCAATCAAAAGTTATGGCTAAAAATCTATTTTTTCATACAACTGACTATCTATAGTAATAAAACTCATTTTCTGTTTGTTTGTTTGTTTGGCCTTTATACAAATCTAAACGGCTTAACGGATTTCGCTCAAACTAGGTACACATATTAAGTTTATCCCAACTTAAAATGTTACATACTTAGTTTTTGCCACGCCCCCTCTGAAATTTTTCAACTAACGGTAATTTTGTTATTATAAAACTTTTTAGCATCGGAGATTTTTGTGTATTTAATTTTAAAAATTTTTTGTTATTTTGACATCAAAAAAACTGACATATCTTTAAAATTGGAGAAATTTTCAGTACAACGACTTTTTCATAAAACATCGTTGCCTAAGAATGAGAAAAAAACGACATGAAAATCAAAGTTTGGTCTTTCGATGCAAATATCTCCGCTGTCCATTAATATATTTCATTCAAATTTTTTTTGTTCAAAAGTTCAATAAAATTACTTCACAAAAATAGGTTGAACTGTACCGTTAAGTCAGTGTATATATGTTTTATGATTAAGAATGAGAAAAAAACGACATGAAAATCAAAGTTTGGTCTTTCGATGCAAATATCTCCGCTGTCCATTAATATATTTCATTCAAATTTTTTTTGTACAAAAGTTCAATAAAATTACTTTACAAAAATAGGTTGAACTGTACCGTTAAGTCAGTGTATATATGTTTTATGATTATGTCAAAAAAGGTCCAAAATATTGACTTTTTACTCAAAAAATGACTCAAAAATTGTTGTTGTTGTAAAAATGAAATCAATTAAAAATTGCACATCTGGCTACCTTTCATATGACATAGCATTTATTTGCAAAAATTCTTCCAGCTAAGCGCAAAAATTATTTTACTGTTTTTGTCATCAAAACAACAAGGGTACCCCCTTTGATTTTTTTCGCGAAATTTATTTTTTCCAAAATGTTGTTTTTATATTTTTTACAAAAAAGTCAAGTCTCAAAAATAATTTATGTGAAAAAATTACCCCAATATCTCTTTCCAATCAAAAGTTATGGCTAAAAATCTATTTTTTCATACAACTGACTATCTATAGTAATAAAACTCATTTTCTGTTTGTTTGTTTGTTTGGCCTTTATACAAATCTAAACGGCTCAACGGATTTCGCTCAAACTAGGTACACATATTAAGTTTATCCCAACTTAAAATGTTACATACTTAGTTTTTGCCACGCCCCCTCTGAAATTTTTCAACTAACGGTAATTTTGTTATTATAAAACTTTTTAGCATCGGAGATTTTTGTGTATTTAATTTTAAAAATTTTTTGTTATTTTGACATCAAAAAAACTGACATATCTTTAAAATTGGAGAAATTTTCAGTACAACGACTTTTTCATAAAACATCGTTGCCTAAGAATGAGAAAAAAACGACATGAAAATCAAAGTTTGGTCTTTCGATGCAAATATCTCCGCTGTCCATTAATATATTTCATTCAAATTTTTTTTGTTCAAAAGTTCAATAAAATTACTTCACAAAAATAGGTTGAACTGTACCGTTAAGTCAGTGTATATATGTTTTATGATTAAGAATGAGAAAAAAACGACATGAAAATCAAAGTTTGGTCTTTCGATGCAAATATCTCCGCTGTCCATTAATATATTTCATTCAAATTTTTTTTGTTCAAAAGTTCAATAAAATTACTTTACAAAAATAGGTTGAACTGTACCGTTAAGTTAGTGTATATATGTTTTATGATTATGTCAAAAAAGGTCCAAAATATTGACTTTTTACTCAAAAAATGACTCAAAAATTGTTGTTGTTGTAAAAATGAAATCAATTAAAAATTTCACATCTGGCTACCTTTCATATGACATAGCATTTATTTGCAAAAATTCTTCCAGCTAAGCGCAAAAATTATTTTACTGTTTTTGTCATCAAAACAACAAGGGTACCCCCTTTGATTTTTTTCGCGAAATTTATTTTTTCCAAAATGTTATTTTTATATTTTTTACAAAAAAGTCAAGTCTCAAAAATAATTTATGTGAAAAAATTACCCCAATATCTCTTTCCAATCAAAAGTTATGGCTAAAAATCTATTTTTTCATACAACTGACTATCTATAGTAATAAAACTCATTTTCTGTTTGTTTGTTTGTTTGGCCTTTATACAAATCTAAACGGCTCAACGGATTTCGCTCAAACTAGGTACACATATTAAGTTTATCCCAACTTAAAATGTTACATACTTAGTTTTTGCCACGCCCCCTCTGAAATTTTTCAACTAACGGTAATTTTGTTATTATAAAACTTTTTAGCATCGGAGATTTTTGTGTATTTAATTTTAAAAATTTTTTGTTATTTTGACATCAAAAAAACTGACATATCTTTAAAATTGGAGAAATTTTCAGTACAACGACTTTTTCATAAAACATCGTTGCCTAAGAATGAGAAAAAAACGACATGAAAATCAAAGTTTGGTCTTTCGATGCAAATATCTCCGCTGTCCATTAATATATTTCATTCAAATTTTTTTTGTTCAAAAGTTCAATAAAATTACTTCACAAAAATAGGTTAAACTGTACCGTTAAGTCAGTGTATATATGTTTTATGATTATGTCAAAAAAGGTCCAAAATATTGACTTTTTACTCAAAAAATGACTCAAAAATTGTTGTTGTTGTAAAAATGAAATCAATTAAAAATTGCACATCTGGCTACCTTTCATATGACATAGCATTTATTTGCAAAAATTCTTCCAGCTAAGCGCAAAAATTATTTTACTGTTTTTGTCATCAAAACAACAAGGGTACCCCCTTTGATTTTTTTCGCGAAATTTATTTTTTCCAAAATGTTGTTTTTATATTTTTTACAAAAAAGTCAAGTCTCAAAAATAATTTATGTGAAAAAATTACCCCAATATCTCTTTCCAATCAAAAGTTATGGCTAAAAATCTATTTTTTCATACAACTGACTATCTATAGTAATAAAACTCATTTTCTGTTTGTTTGTTTGTTTGGCCTTTATACAAATCTAAACGGCTTAACGGATTTCGCTCAAACTAGGTACACATATTAAGTTTATCCCAACTTAAAATGTTACATACTTAGTTTTTCCCACGCCCCCTCTGAAATTTTTCAACTAACGGTAATTTTGTTATTATAAAACTTTTTAGCATCGGAGATTTTTGTGTATTTAATTTTAAAAATTTTTTGTTATTTTGACATCAAAAAAACTGACATATCTTTAAAATTGGAGAAATTTTCAGTACAACGACTTTTTCATAAAACATCGTTGCCTAAGAATGAGAAAAAAACGACATGAAAATCAAAGTTTGGTCTTTCGATGCAAATATCTCCGCTGTCCATTAATATATTTCATTCAAATTTTTTTTGTTCAAAAGTTCAATAAAATTACTTCACAAAAATAGGTTGAACTGTACCGTTAAGTCAGTGTATATATGTTTTATGATTAAGAATGAGAAAAAAACGACATGAAAATCAAAGTTTGGTCTTTCGATGCAAATATCTCCGTTGTCCATTAATATATTTCATTCAAATTTTTTTTGTTCAAAAGTTCAATAAAATTACTTTACAAAAATAGGTTGAACTGTACCGTTAAGTTAGTGTATATATGTTTTATGATTATGTCAAAAAAGGTCCAAAATATTGACTTTTTACTCAAAAAATGACTCAAAAATTGTTGTTGTTGTAAAAATGAAATCAATTAAAAATTTCACATCTGGCTACCTTTCATATGACATAGCATTTATTTGCAAAAATTCTTCCAGCTAAGCGCAAAAATTATTTTACTGTTTTTGTCATCAAAACAACAAGGGTACCCCCTTTGATTTTTTTCGCGAAATTTATTTTTTCCAAAATGTTATTTTTATATTTTTTACAAAAAAGTCAAGTCTCAAAAATAATTTATGTGAAAAAATTACCCCAATATCTCTTTCCAATCAAAAGTTATGGCTAAAAATCTATTTTTTCATACAACTGACTATCTATAGTAATAAAACTCATTTTCTGTTTGTTTGTTTGTTTGGCCTTTATACAAATCTAAACGGCTCAACGGATTTCGCTCAAACTAGGTACACATATTAAGTTTATCCCAACTTAAAATGTTACATACTTAGTTTTTGCCACGCCCCCTCTGAAATTTTTCAACTAACGGTAATTTTGTTATTATAAAACTTTTTAGCATCGGAGATTTTTGTGTATTTAATTTTAAAAATTTTTTGTTATTTTGACATCAAAAAAACTGACATATCTTTAAAATTGGAGAAATTTTCAGTACAACGACTTTTTCATAAAACATCGTTGCCTAAGAATGAGAAAAAAACGACATGAAAATCAAAGTTTGGTCTTTCGATGCAAATATCTCCGCTGTCCATTAATATATTTCATTCAAATTTTTTTTGTTCAAAAGTTCAATAAAATTACTTCACAAAAATAGGTTAAACTGTACCGTTAAGTCAGTGTATATATGTTTTATGATTATGTCAAAAAAGGTCCAAAATATTGACTTTTTACTCAAAAAATGACTCAAAAATTGTTGTTGTTGTAAAAATGAAATCAATTAAAAATTGCACATCTGGCTACCTTTCATATGACATAGCATTTATTTGCAAAAATTCTTCCAGCTAAGCGCAAAAATTATTTTACTGTTTTTGTCATCAAAACAACAAGGGTACCCCCTTTGATTTTTTTCGCGAAATTTATTTTTTCCAAAATGTTGTTTTTATATTTTTTACAAAAAAGTCAAGTCTCAAAAATAATTTATGTGAAAAAATTACCCCAATAGCTCTACATGTGTACCTAGATATTGGGTTCACATGTGTATATAAAATTTTACTTTTTGCCTCCCCACCCCCCGCCCCCCTCCTGTTAAATTTGTTTTGTTGTGATTTGTCATTTTTCTCACTATTGCTTCACCGTTGTCACTCAGTTGTTTATCATTGGTACTTTAAATGTTCTATATATATCACTGTATCATCGAAAAGATGACTGTGAATAAGAATGCTGTAAAAGCTAATTTTTTCATGTTTAATGTGTTATTTGAACTATATTTTTGAAAGTCAAATTTCCACGCCAATTAAATGTACCGACATATTAAAGACAGCAAAATTTTGACAATTTAACTCTCCAATCATGGTTGTAAGCTTGGCTGCATTGAACAAATTTTTCGGTTCAATTGCATACTAACCGAAAGTATGCTGAAAAGTATGCTGGAAAATATTATAAATTTACTTTATAATATAAATAATATTATAATATTATAAATATGTACTGCACTACCGACACGATTCCAATATATTAGAAAAGTCGGTAACTGTTATCCAATTTAGTTCTTTTCGCACACAGCGTAAATTTGCAGCAAATAACATAATAGCACTTCTTGCACTGTTCTTGCAAATTTTTCAGCTGGATTTATGTCGATCTGTTAACGTCGATAATATTGCTACAGGTTGCTGTATATTTTATAATAAAAATTAAAAATCGTCTACTTTCTTAACTTGCATCTTTTTGCTAATTTACATTAAAAAAACGACTGTACAATTTTTCGTATAAAATAGGAATTCAGAAGATTTAAGAAATTGCATCAACTATCAGACTCAATTTATATTAATTTTTTATTTAGAGACAATCCAATTGTTATTTTCCAACTGAAAAAACTACTAAAAAATTTTAGGAAGATTTTTATAAATTTGATTTTCATTAGCAAAGTGCAAGTAACATGCTTACCAGTAACCAGTAAATTCAGTTAAGAAATAAAAAACAGTTTTTGATTGTAAAAAACAGTGATACAAATTATTTCTTCGTTAAAAAAGCTTGGTAAATTTTTTAACTAATATTTTTATAGTGGTCTCAAACTTAAATTCAACACGTTTTTACAAAATTCCAAAATTTACAAAAACATTTTATCGAGAAGTGTATATTAAAATGTTTATATAAATGACTCTCGAGTAACACCGGGTATATCAGCTAGTCTATAGTAATAAAACTCATTTTCTGTTTGTTTGTTTGTTTGGCCTTTATACAAATCTAAACGGCTTAACGGATTTCGCTCAAACTAGGTACACATATTAAGTTTATCCCAACTTAAAATGTTACATACTTAGTTTTTGCCACGCCCCCTCTGAAATTTTTCAACTAACGGTAATTTTGTTATTATAAAACTTTTTAGCATCGGAGATTTTTGTGTATTTAATTTTAAAAATTTTTTGTTATTTTGACATCAAAAAAACTGACATATCTTTAAAATTGGAGAAATTTTCAGTACAACGACTTTTTCATAAAACATCGTTGCCTAAGAATGAGAAAAAAACGACATGAAAATCAAAGTTTGGTCTTTCGATGCAAATATCTCCGCTGTCCATTAATATATTTCATTCAAATTTTTTTTGTTCAAAAGTTCAATAAAATTACTTCACAAAAATAGGTTGAACTGTACCGTTAAGTCAGTGTATATATGTTTTATGATTAAGAATGAGAAAAAAACGACATGAAAATCAAAGTTTGGTCTTTCGATGCAAATATCTCCGCTGTCCATTAATATATTTCATTCAAATTTTTTTTGTTCAAAAGTTCAATAAAATTACTTTACAAAAATAGGTCGAACTGTACCGTTAAGTCAGTGTATATATGTTTTATGATTATGTCAAAAAAGGTCCAAAATATTGACTTTTTACTCAAAAAATGACTCAAAAATTGTTGTTGTTGTAAAAATGAAATCAATTAAAAATTGCACATCTGGCTACCTTTCATATGACATAGCATTTATTTGCAAAAATTCTTCCAGCTAAGCGCAAAAATTATTTTACTGTTTTTGTCATCAAAACAACAAGGGTACCCCCTTTGATTTTTTTCGCGAAATTTATTTTTTCCAAAATGTTGTTTTTATATTTTTTACAAAAAAGTCAAGTCTCAAAAATAATTTATGTGAAAAAATTACCCCAATATCTCTTTCCAATCAAAAGTTATGGCTAAAAATCTATTTTTTCATACAACTGACTATCTATAGTAATAAAACTCATTTTCTGTTTGTTTGTTTGTTTGTTTGGCCTTTATACAAATCTAAACGGCTCAACGGATTTCGCTCAAACTAGGTACACATATTAAGTTTATCCCAACTTAAAATGTTACATACTTAGTTTTTGCCACGCCCCCTCTGAAATTTTTCAACTAACGGTAATTTTGTTATTATAAAACTTTTTAGCATCGGAGATTTTTGTGTATTTAATTTTAAAAATTTTTTGTTATTTTGACATCAAAAAAACTGACATATCTTTAAAATTGGAGAAATTTTCAGTACAACGACTTTTTCATAAAACATCGTTGCCTAAGAATGAGAAAAAAACGACATGAAAATCAAAGTTTGGTCTTTCGATGCAAATATCTCCGCTGTCCATTAATATATTTCATTCAAATTTTTTTTGTTCAAAAGTTCAATAAAATTACTTCACAAAAATAGGTTAAACTGTACCGTTAAGTCAGTGTATATATGTTTTATGATTATGTCAAAAAAGGTCCAAAATATTGACTTTTTACTCAAAAAATGACTCAAAAATTGTTGTTGTTGTAAAAATGAAATCAATTAAAAATTGCACATCTGGCTACCTTTCATATGACATAGCATTTATTTGCAAAAATTCTTCCAGCTAAGCGCAAAAATTATTTTACTGTTTTTGTCATCAAAACAACAAGGGTACCCCCTTTGATTTTTTTCGCGAAATTTATTTTTTCCAAAATGTTGTTTTTATATTTTTTACAAAAAAGTCAAGTCTCAAAAATAATTTATGTGAAAAAATTACCCCAATAGCTCTACATGTGTACCTAGATATTGGGTTCACATGTGTATATAAAATTTTACTTTTTACAAAAAAGTCAAGTCTCAAAAATAATTTATGTGAAAAAATTACCCCAATAGCTCTACATGTGTACCTAGATATTGGGTTCACATGTGTATATAAAATTTTACTTTTTGCCTCCCCACCCCCCGCCCCCCTCCTGTTAAATTTGTTTTGTTGTGATTTGTCATTTTTCTCACTATTGCTTCACCGTTGTCACTCAGTTGTTTATCATTGGTACTTTAAATGTTCTATATATATCACTGTATCATCGAAAAGATGACTGTGAATAAGAATGCTGTAAAAGCTAATTTTTTCATGTTTAATGTGTTATTTGAACTATATTTTTGAAAGTCAAATTTCCACGCCAATTAAATGTACCGACATATTAAAGACAGCAAAATTTTGACAATTTAACTCTCCAATCATGGTTGTAAGCTTGGCTGCATTGAACAAATTTTTCGGTTCAATTGCATACTAACCGAAAGTATGCTGAAAAGTATGCTGGAAAATATTATAAATTTACTTTATAATATAAATAATATTATAATATTATAAATATGTACTGCACTACCGACACGATTCCAATATATTAGAAAAGTCGGTAACTGTTATCCAATTTAGTTCTTTTCGCACACAGCGTAAATTTGCAGCAAATAACATAATAGCACTTCTTGCACTGTTCTTGCAAATTTTTCAGCTGGATTTATGTCGATCTGTTAACGTCGATAATATTGCTACAGGTTGCTGTATATTTTATAATAAAAATTAAAAATCGTCTACTTTCTTAACTTGCATCTTTTTGCTAATTTACATTAAAAAACGACTGTACAATTTTTCGTATAAAATAGGAATTCAGAAGATTTAAGAAATTGCATCAACTATCAGACTCAATTTATATTAATTTTTTATTTAGAGACAATCCAATTGTTATTTTCCAACTGAAAAAACTACTAAAAAATTTTAGGAAGATTTTTATAAATTTGATTTTCATTAGCAAAGTGCAAGTAACATGCTTACCAGTAACCAGTAAATTCAGTTAAGAAATAAAAAACAGTTTTTGATTGTAAAAAACAGTGATACAAATTATTTCTTCGTTAAAAAAGCTTGGTAAATTTTTTAACTAATATTTTTATAGTGGTCTCAAACTTAAATTCAACACGTTTTTACAAAATTCCAAAATTTACAAAAACATTTTATCGAGAAGTGTATATTAAAATGTTTATATAAATGACTCTCGAGTAACACCGGGTATATCAGCTAGTCTATAGTAATAAAACTCATTTTCTGTTTGTTTGTTTGTTTGGCCTTTATACAAATCTAAACGGCTTAACGGATTTCGCTCAAACTAGGTACACATATTAAGTTTATCCCAACTTAAAATGTTACATACTTAGTTTTTGCCACGCCCCCTCTGAAATTTTTCAACTAACGGTAATTTTGTTATTATAAAACTTTTTAGCATCGGAGATTTTTGTGTATTTAATTTTAAAAATTTTTTGTTATTTTGACATCAAAAAAACTGACATATCTTTAAAATTGGAGAAATTTTCAGTACAACGACTTTTTCATAAAACATCGTTGCCTAAGAATGAGAAAAAAACGACATGAAAATCAAAGTTTGGTCTTTCGATGCAAATATCTCCGCTGTCCATTAATATATTTCATTCAAATTTTTTTTGTTCAAAAGTTCAATAAAATTACTTCACAAAAATAGGTTGAACTGTACCGTTAAGTCAGTGTATATATGTTTTATGATTAAGAATGAGAAAAAAACGACATGAAAATCAAAGTTTGGTCTTTCGATGCAAATATCTCCGCTGTCCATTAATATATTTCATTCAAATTTTTTTTGTTCAAAAGTTCAATAAAATTACTTTACAAAAATAGGTCGAACTGTACCGTTAAGTCAGTGTATATATGTTTTATGATTATGTCAAAAAAGGTCCAAAATATTGACTTTTTACTCAAAAAATGACTCAAAAATTGTTGTTGTTGTAAAAATGAAATCAATTAAAAATTGCACATCTGGCTACCTTTCATATGACATAGCATTTATTTGCAAAAATTCTTCCAGCTAAGCGCAAAAATTATTTTACTGTTTTTGTCATCAAAACAACAAGGGTACCCCCTTTGATTTTTTTCGCGAAATTTATTTTTTCCAAAATGTTGTTTTTATATTTTTTACAAAAAAGTCAAGTCTCAAAAATAATTTATGTGAAAAAATTACCCCAATATCTCTTTCCAATCAAAAGTTATGGCTAAAAATCTATTTTTTCATACAACTGACTATCTATAGTAATAAAACTCATTTTCTGTTTGTTTGTTTGTTTGTTTGGCTTTTATACAAATCTAAACGGCTCAACGGATTTCGCTCAAACTAGGTACACATATTAAGTTTATCCCAACTTAAAATGTTACATACTTAGTTTTTGCCACGCCCCCTCTGAAATTTTTCAACTAACGGTAATTTTGTTATTATAAAACTTTTTAGCATCAGAGATTTTTGTGTATTTAATTTTAAAAATTTTTTGTTATTTTGACATCAAAAAAACTGACATATCTTTAAAATTGGAGAAATTTTCAGTACAACGACTTTTTCATAAAACATCGTTGCCTAAGAATGAGAAAAAAACGACATGAAAATCAAAGTTTGGTCTTTCGATGCAAATATCTCCGCTGTCCATTAATATATTTCATTCAAATTTTTTTTGTTCAAAAGTTCAATAAAATTACTTCACAAAAATAGGTTAAACTGTACCGTTAAGTCAGTGTATATATGTTTTATGATTATGTCAAAAAAGGTCCAAAATATTGACTTTTTACTCAAAAAATGACTCAAAAATTGTTGTTGTTGTAAAAATGAAATCAATTAAAAATTGCACATCTGGCTACCTTTCATATGACATAGCATTTATTTGCAAAAATTCTTCCAGCTAAGCGCAAAAATTATTTTACTGTTTTTGTCATCAAAACAACAAGGGTACCCCCTTTGATTTTTTTCGCGAAATTTATTTTTTCCAAAATGTTGTTTTTATATTTTTTACAAAAAAGTCAAGTCTCAAAAATAATTTATGTGAAAAAATTACCCCAATAGCTCTACATGTGTACCTAGATATTGGGTTCACATGTGTATATAAAATTTTACTTTTTGCCTCCCCACCCCCCGCCCCCTCCTGTTAAATTTGTTTTGTTGTGATTTGTCATTTTTCTCACTATTGCTTCACCGTTGTCACTCAGTTGTTTATCATTGGTACTTTAAATGTTCTATATATATCACTGTATCATCGAAAAGATGACTGTGAATAAGAATGCTGTAAAAGCTAATTTTTTCATGTTTAATGTGTTATTTGAACTATATTTTTGAAAGTCAAATTTCCACGCCAATTAAATGTACCGACATATTAAAGACAGCAAAATTTTGACAATTTAACTCTCCAATCATGGTTGTAAGCTTGGCTGCATTGAACAAATTTTTCGGTTCAATTGCATACTAACCGAAAGTATGCTGAAAAGTATGCTGGAAAATATTATAAATTTACTTTATAATATAAATAATATTATAATATTATAAATATGTACTGCACTACCGACACGATTCCAATATATTAGAAAAGTCGGTAACTGTTATCCAATTTAGTTCTTTTCGCACACAGCGTAAATTTGCAGCAAATAACATAATAGCACTTCTTGCACTGTTCTTGCAAATTTTTCAGCTGGATTTATGTCGATCTGTTAACGTCGATAATATTGCTACAGGTTGCTGTATATTTTATAATAAAAATTAAAAATCGTCTACTTTCTTAACTTGCATCTTTTTGCTAATTTACATTAAAAAACGACTGTACAATTTTTCGTATAAAATAGGAATTCAGAAGATTTAAGAAATTGCATCAACTATCAGACTCAATTTATATTAATTTTTTATTTAGAGACAA
This sequence comes from Dichetophora obliterata, assembly GCA_963920525.1. NCBI lineage: Eukaryota > Metazoa > Arthropoda > Insecta > Diptera > Sciomyzidae > Dichetophora > Dichetophora obliterata. Next base: position 114,399,624 of record OY986435.1, read on the forward strand.
TCCAATTGTTATTTTCCAACTGAAAAAACTACTAAAAAATTTTAGGAAGATTTTTATAAATTTGATTTTCATTAGCAAAGTGCAAGTAACATGCTTACCAGTAACCAGTAAATTCAGTTAAGAAATAAAAAACAGTTTTTGATTGTAAAAAACAGTGATACAAATTATTTCTTCGTTAAAAAAGCTTGGTAAATTTTTTAACTAATATTTTTATAGTGGTCTCAAACTTAAATTCAACACGTTTTTACAAAATTCCAAAATTTACAAAAACATTTTATCGAGAAGTGTATATTAAAATGTTTATATAAATGACTCTCGAGTAACACCGGGTATATCAGCTAGTTATGAATAAAATTAGTCTATAAGTTGAACTCAAAAGACTCGGTACTTTTATTTGTCGGTCACAACTTTTTTGCTTTTGTTAAGCTTTCATTGAAGTAAATGGGAGCATCAGAATTAAAGCCAGCATGCATTAAACAGAGAGGATTATAGTTATTACCGATCGGAAATCGTGAATTGATTTTAGTATATGAATTGTATCGTGCGGCGAGCATAAACGTAATATCACTGCCGCGTCGGTTTTTGATTGATTATTGTTTTTAATTCGGAAAATTGTTTTGATATTAGGTGGATAAATTTGAATTGTGTGACACACACACTATGAAAAATGTTTAAAAGGTTTTCATTGCTTTCGCATGGGATACCGTGCAAACGCAAATCGCATGCGACGGAAGAGTTTTCTTGTATTTCTAGCTGTGTTTTTAGTTCATTAATTTGTATTTTTTGTGTTGAAGTGTCAAACTCCATATCGCTATTGTTGTTGTTTTTGTTTTTTTAGATGCTGACCCTATCTCATATGGCTTCAAGATCTCGCTGTAAGCTTACCATTTGTGATTTCATAGTTTCCACGTTATGGTGAAGTACATCGAGGATTTTCTTTTCACTAATTTTAAATGCATTTGGTGATTCTTTCGTTAATTTGAGAGGTGAGAGACGCATTCTGTTCTTCGATGAGTTCATTTTGTTTTCAAAGCGCAAATCCATTACTGATGAAGCTACAAAGTTGATGATCCTTTATTAAGAGATGAAGGTGGGGTAGAAATCTCTTTGGCCTTATCTTTATCTGCAGCGGTTTCTGATGATGATGGCTGATTAATCGGCTGATCGTGAACCGATGAGCGACGAGCCGAGAGACAAGTGTTGCATTTAAATGTTTGATTATTTTTTTCAAATAGTCCAAATCAGTTTTTTTTAATTTTACACAATGGCAATGAAAAAATTCATTGCAGAAAGCACATTTGATATTTTTGTCTTCGTATAAATAACGTTCCACTCTTATTAAACAAATGCAATGCATTTTTGATATTTTATTATTTGTTTTTATAAGAATTTTGATTAAAACACTAGAGCGCGAAGATTATACGTCTTGTCACATCTAGTTTGCCACGAATGTCCACGAAAGCTTCTTGTGAAAATGTAAAAAAAAACTTTTACTTTATAGTAGTTGTACCTACTAACTTTTTTTGTTTGTTTTATTTTGTCAAGTATTAATATTATTTTATTTAATTTAATTATTTCATACATAAAAATTTTTCCTATATATCTATAAAATAATTTCATATATAAAATTATTTTTCTGAGATTTGAACCTGGGATCATTGCACAAGAAGCCGACCCTCTACCAGCAGTGCCACTGTAACAGATTTCGATATTGCGCTAAAAGAGTGTTTATAAATAGAAGCTGGCGTGAGTAAAATATGAGCTCATTGTGAGCTACTTTCGACAGTTTTACGCACACATGAGCAATGTGTTTGCTGAGTTTAAGAAGCTGAGCAAAGGAAAATAAAAAAAATCAAGCTAAGAAGTGAATGAAATTATTCAAGAGTAAAAGTGTTATAAATAAGAAACTTGAGCAGATAATTTTACATATTTTTGAAATAATTTTTCTGCTTCACTTAATTATAAGCTACGCCATTTTTCTTTTAATTTTTTATCGTTTTTATTCTGTTAATAATTGAATCATCACAAATACCTCATAATTAGCTCATGATAACCTTCCAATCAAGACAACTTTCAATCTTAGTTTATTTTTCTCATCAACTCACTATGATCTCATTGCCTGCATTCAGCGGAAAGAACTGTTCCACAACTTTCGGGCTGAATGGTTGCTCTCACAAAACATGTTCCTTGAGATGTCACAATTTATATAGCGAAAATATTTTATGCTACTTCGCTACTTGAGTACTTTTTCGGCTAGAATGCGGCCATTATCACCTCGCAACTGATTGTATTTTCTATTGCCCCTACAATCTAATACTTACCTCATAGAGAGCTCATTGTGAGTTGCACGAAAAATTTCTGATTTCGTGAGCTCATTTTGCCTGCTGGGGTGACCAGTGGCTAAAAAACGTAAAGTGATTGATAGCCTTTTCGCGGGGGTAATCAATGCGCGCATAATATTATCTTTTTTTTATTTTATATTCTATTAAGGGCCGCTTTCTCAATGTCCGGTTAGTCAAGCTCTTAACCAGGAGCTAGCTAACCATATGATAATTTTGCTTTCACCAAGTGCTGGTTAAGCAACTGTCGATTTTTTTGTAATTTTGTAATCTTGTCAGCTGTTCCTTCGATTAGCAGCTAACCAAAACCACAACTTGTCGTTAAGCAAGCAACTGACAGTTAAGCCTTAACCAAACATTGAGCAAGAGATTTTTTGCTTACTGCTGGTTAAAGTTCTGATTAATGCCTAACCGGACATTGAGAAAGCGGCCCTAAGCCTAGCAAATAATCGAAACTCTGATCATCCTGAATGTGATGTGCACTTTCAAGTGCACTGAATCGTGAATACCCCTATTGTTTTTCATATGTCTACCACTCTTGGCAACTTTTGTTTTTATCGAAGTTTTGTAAGCAAACTTAAAAATAAAGCCATGGCAAACTGCGATGAATACCAAGATTAAAGCAAAAGTACCGACGTCTTAGTACCTTTGATTTATATGAAAATTTCATACAATCTGATGGTACGAGTACCTTGGTACCCTTCTCACTTTTTGTTTCTTTGCAGTTCATACGTAAACAAACATTCAAATGCTAGTAGTGCTACCAAATAGCTATAATGCAAGTTAAACGAACCGAGTTTGGCCACACCAAGATAAATAAACAGAAAAGCGATGAAAATAAAATTGTACTAGTATGGAAATGTGCTACGTGAAATATAAAAACATGTCCCAAATGGTATGAAAGTACGTTCTTTTGCAACCATGACAGTGCCATAGCACAGCACTATGTCCTGCCTTAAGGCTTGATTACCCAAGCGTAACGTGAGGTTGCGCAGCAGGATGTAGCGTAGTGCGACGTTGCCTCGAGGATAAGCGATTACCGAAATCGTGGTACAACGTAGTGCAGGCACCGTAGTACAGGGTACTCATTTTATTTGAATAGGGTTACTAACTTCTCCTCTTCAATAAAAGACTGCATCCTTTCTTATATAATATTAAAATTTACAATTTTGTGAAGTTAAACTAAATGTTTTACTTGTCCCACAGCTGTCGACCTGTCAAAAATCGTAACATTGCGTAGAAATCTATTTTCTACAGACTTCTACGCTGCGTCACGCCATGTTACGATTTCGGTAACGACTTGTACACATTTATCATTAAACAGATTTAAGCTTGACAGTTGGCAACGTTGCGCTACGTTACCTAACGCTTGGGTAATCAAGCCTTAAAAGTCGAATTATAATAGACGTAATGTAAAGTAACCAAAGAAGTAAAATATAAGGAAGTGATGTAGTACCACAAAAGTGCGGCATTTTCCATATTGGTGTTGGTTCGCACAAATACATGAACATTCAAACTCGGTCGCATTCGGTTGCATCACAAAAAAAGGCCCAAACTGTTTCTGATGATAATAACATATTTACAGATTAAGGCCCCTATTATGTATTACAACTCAACTTAAGTTGACTAGATTCAACTAATTTTTTTTCTCATAATTTATTACATACATTCCAGTTGAACTATGTTGTTTGAAAATTCTTAAAAGATTAAGGCAAACTACATGGTTCAACTAAAATAAATGTAATACGTTATATGAAAAAAATTTAGTTGAATCTAGTCAACTTAAGTTGAGTTATTTTACATAATAGGGGCCTAAGGCTTAATGTTTTCACTATCTTCTTTGTTCTTATCCAATAACAATAACAGATTGTATTTCCACACCACCCTTGAGGTTTACAATTTGGTGCGATACCGATTTTTTTGGGTGTTCGGTTCCCCAGTAGGCCTATTTCACCCCAGAGCAAAAAAGAATATTAGTAAAGTAAAAAACGTATGGTAAAAGCTACACTCAAAGATATATTTGTTCATATTGATAAATTCCTAGGTTTAGTTGAAAAATATTTTGTCAATATACAGTCAACAAAAGCATTTGTCAATTGGATTTAAGGTAATAAGTTTAAATCATATTGACTAAATTTTATTTTGTTGATTTGATAAATGGATTCTTTTCCAATCAATTCAATTTTATCAATAATGCATTATTTTTTCGTCAATTCAAAAGAAACTTTATCCAATTGATTAAAAACTTCAACAAATTCAATGGCGTTTTTATGAAGAAATTGTTTTACTAGCTTAAAATACAAGTTTGTTAACTTGGTTTAAGCTTATTCACGCTGACAGACTCGCCAATCAATCGGAATAAAATTTAATTATTTTAATAAACAATTTTAGCAAACTACTTTGTTCGCTTGATAAATAGATTTGTTATACTGAAGAAATAATAAATGTTAATGATAATCAATTGAGTCAAGTGGACAAAATTTTCATTTCATAAAGGCGCGTTTCCACAGTCAATATTTTTTTATGCAATGTTAGATATTGCATATTTTTTATTTATTTATTTGATATTGAATATTAGTATTATAAGAACATGTTCTTTTAAAATACAAAGGTAGTAAACTAACAATAATATTATATTCATATTCAACGATTAAAACATAGTCAATAAATTTTATTAATGGATTTATTATAATTATTATTATTTATTATTCATACTTATTCATAACAATTACATTTTTCATAAAGTTAAAAAAAGAGCAATGACTTGAATGACAATGAATGATGATATAAACTGTTTACACGTTCGAAGTCATGTATGCAAATGTCATCGGTTTTGTTTTGCGAAGCAGATGAAAAGCGAAAACAAGAAAATAACAAAAGAGAATGCGAAAATAAAAAAAAATTAAAAGAATAATAAAAAGAAGCAGGCACTATTGAAAAAAGTTGTTATGTGCAACCTGGAACCAAGACACCTTCGGCACATACGCTTTATCTGCTCCTGCCCCCGACTTTCGCTATTTTTTATTTTCGCAACTTCCGCGGCGTAAGACGTCCTTATCGAGCGAATCTTTGCTTTGCCATCTGGAGCAGTCATGCACATTGCCTTTTTTTTATACAGTGGAGAATGCACATTCCACATGCAACTGCAACTCTCGTATTTCTCCAGAAATTGTATGGTTCTGTCTCCACTCCACTTTTTGGCAACTATAATCGTTCATTACTTATAAATACAATTAAGGAATTCACAAAGGCTGATATTATCCATGCTATTCGTTATTAGCGCTGTTTTCATTATTATAAATCACAGTATTGTTAACATTGCTGTTCACATTGTGAATTTTTATAGTAATAACGAATAGCACAGATAATCTCAACAAATAATGGAAATAAATAATAAAATAATGCAAATAAATAAATAACCAATTCCTGCGGAATTCTTTGGAAAAGAACTCCATTTGTAATTACCGCTAATGATAAATGCATTTAGGAACTCAGCCAAAAATGTAGAAGTTCATCATATGTCGAAGTTGCATTATGGCATAATTGGTGCACTTGAATACAATAAAAATGTATATCACAAGATCACATTTACTGTTTTTATAATAATTTAAAGAGGTAATTAGCTTCCACACACTTAAAAAATTGCAATGGACTTTTATGCTTTCCAGAATTTTTTCACTCTACCATTTGCTTGCAACAATACCAAGCATTCCTTTCTGTTGTTATGATTAAAGGTTTTTGAAATTGATAATCCATTTTATCATTAAGGCGCGTTTCCACAATTATTTTTTATTGCGCAAAATAGGCATTACACGTAATTTTGAAAGTGTAAACACTTTGTGGAACCATTTGTGGAATTGCACGCAATCGAAAAAATGTTGGTTGACTTCCAACTTTTCTTGCGCAATTTGGTAACTTGATCAAAATTTTTGACGTTTTTTTTTGTTTATTTCTGTCTCCTCTCTATTATTGTTCTGATTTTCCAAGCGGTTCAATTTCTGTTCAGTAATTTTTATGAGATAAATTATTAAAAACGCTGAATATACTTAAATTTTTTTAGATTATAGTTGCCAAAAAGTGGAGTGGAGACAGAACCATACAATTTCTGGAGAAATACGAGAGTTGCAGTTGCATGTGGAATGTGCATTCTCAACTGTATAAAAAAAGGCAATGTGCTTGACTGCTCCAGATGCCAAAGCAAAGATTCGCTCGATAAGGACGTCTTACGCCGCAGAAGTAGCGAAAATAAAAAAGAGCAAAAGTCGGGGACAGGAGCAGATGATGCGTATGTGCCGAAGGTGTCTTCGTTCCAGGTTGCACATAACAACTTTTTTCAATAGTGCCTGTTTCTTTTTATTATTCTTTTAATTTTTTTATTTTCGCATTCTCTTTTGTTATTTTCTTGTTTTTCACCTTTCATCTGCTTCGCAAAACAAAACCGATGACATTTGCATACAAAATGACTTCGAACGTGCAAACAGTTTTTATATGCAATATCTAACATTGCATAAAAAATATTGACTGGGGAAACGCATCTTTATGAAATGAAAATTTTGTCCACTTGACTCAATTGATTATCATTAACATTAATTATTTCTTCAGTATAACAAATCTATTTATCAAGTAATTAAATTTTATTCCCATTGTTTGACGAGTCTGTCAGCGTGAATAAGCTTAAATCAAGTTAACAAACTTGTATTTCAAGCTAGTAAAACAATTTCTACACAAAAACGCCATTGAATTTGTTGAAGTTTTTAATCAATTGGAAAAAGTTTCTTTTGAATTGTCAAAAAAATAATGCATTATTGATAAAATGGAATTGATTGGGCAATTTGGTTTTGTTAGGGATTAGCAAAAGTTATGTATCAATTTTACCATGAATATTTCTTTGAGTGTATCTACTGGACTTGTATGCATTTATATTCATGCATTAAATTTTATATTAATAAAATTATAAATAATTATATATTAAAACATTAAAAAATTTATATATAAAAAATGGATTTCAATAAATAAAGTGAAGATAAATAAAATTAATTTTTTTCTTAACACCTTTAAAATTAATCTTTTTCACACACTTTTGCCTAATAGTTGGCTTTTCATTATTTATTTGAGACATATGAAAATATTTAGTTTATAAAAATATTTCAATTAAAGATTTTACTACAATATTAAAATTACCGGAAGACTTAATATGACCCTCAAATATACTTTTTCCAAGCAGAGAGTGTCGTGTGTTCAACAAAATTCTATTGTAATACATTTCATGCAAAACAGATTAGTCCTTATCTAATAATTTTGTTTGTACGCGTAGTTCTTTTTCAGCAATAATGCAAACGTCTTCAACTGATTTTGAAGGATTTTTCAAATGCCCCTTTGATTTAGAACTTATTAAGTATTCCTGACTATTTTCCCTCTCTAAATCTATTTTACATTCATTGCATTTCAGAATTGATTGCAATTTAAACACAACAAACCCTGCTATATACTTAACGACATGACCTGTATATTCAGTTAAAATACTAGCCTCTGTGAAATAATTATGGTCGTTAAGAAAAGAACAGTCCATGTCGTCATCATTTTAAATAAATAAATAAAATATTTATTCCTCTTATTTAATTTTAAAAATTTTTTATTTGTTGTGTTATTTTATTCTTTATTTTGGCCTTTATTCCACTCACACTTCATATTAAGCACTGAATTTAGAAACTTTCGCGAATTTTATCTCCTAAGCCATTTGAGACCGACATTTTATTATTGCACTTTTGAACTAAAGGCCCAAGTACCTTTAATAAACACAAGAAAAAATTATTTACGCGTGGTCCATAAACTGCACTTATGACGAAAATTTGTACACCGAAAACACGAGCGCCCTTAAAATGTGAAGAAATATGTAAATTGAATACGCCCTGAAATACTTTGACATTTCAATCCCTTAAAATTTCGGGGGAAACAACGTATTCCAATTTGCTTTTTTCACTTATTTCCAATTGGAAATACACAAATTTTCACTTTAAATAACTTCTTAAACACAATTCATTATAAATAACGTTGTTTCGTTTAAAAAATCAAACTGGTGTTTATATACTTACTAATGGAAGGAAACCACATGATTCTTCAAGTTCTGACTACTTGAACAGTTTTTTATAACACAATTATTTTCGTGTTATATTATAACTAAGAGTCCAACAGCCTGCTGGAAGTCTTCCACTAACAAAGCATGTTTACTGAAGTTATTTTTAGATTTTTGCTGATTTGGTTTCAGCTGTTTCTATTTGGTCGTGCTCTACCATTTGGTTAAAGTTTTTTCCTAAATGAACTTGTTATTTATTATGTTGATTTTATATGATTTAAATACAAATTCTAAATGTTTGATTGTTTAAATCATACTTGATTTTAAATAAAAATTCTAGTTGTTTGATAGTTTAAAATCGTTTATTGAGCTTAAGGTCAAAGTTAGAACAATTAATTGTTTTAACGAATCTTTCCAAAGAAACAACAACAAAGTTTTTTCAATACGAAAAGGAAAAAATCACTAGCTGATTTTATTGCAATTTTGGCCGTGCTAAAGGCTTCATCAGAAATCTTTGTGATACCCGTGCAAGCGCACACTAACGTACTGCACCACAGAGGCGATGATATTTGAAGTGTCAATTTCTCAGTTTGTCTCAAATTTCATATATTCACATTTTTTGTTGTATTTTTGCTTTACTTTAGTCTTTATGCTTATGTTATATGGAGTGCAAAAGCCTGCTGGAAGTCTTCCACTAACAAAGCATGTTTACTGAAGTTGTTTTTAGATTTTTGCTGATTTGTTTTCAGCTGTTTCTGTTTGGTCGTGCTCTACCATTTGATTAAATTTAGAATTTGTATTTAAATCATATAAAATCAACATAATTAATAACAAAGTCATTTAGGAAAAAACTTAAATAAATAAAATATTTATTCCTTTTATTTTATTTTAAAATTTTTTTATTTGTTGCGTTATTTTATTCTTTATTTTGGCCTTTATTTCACACACACTTCATATTAAGCACTGAATTTGGAAACTTTCGCGAATTTTATCTCCTTAGCCATTAGAGACCGACATTTTGTTATTGCACTTTTGGACTAAGGTGCCCAAGTTCGTTTGATAATCATAAGAAAAAATTATTTACTTGTGGTCCATAAATTGCGCTTATGACTAAAATTTGTACACTGAAAACACGAGCGCCCTTAAAATGTGAAGAAATATGTAAATTGAATACGCCTCTGAAATACTTTGACATTTCAATCTCTTTAAATTGGCGGGGAAACAACGTACTCCAATTTGCTTTTTTCACTTATTTTCAATTGGAAATACACAAATTTTCACTTTAAATAACTTTTTTAAACACAATTCATTATAAATAACGTTGTTTCGTTTAAAAAATCAAACTGGTGTTTATAAACTTACTTATGGAATGAAACCACATTATTCTTTAAGTTCTGACTACTTGAACAGTTTTTTATAGCACAACGCATGTTTGTATAGTTGTTTATATCATAAACTTTACTAATCTCACTTAAATTATCAATAAAAATTGCTTTCAAAAAAAAGTGTCAAAAAAATATTCTCCGTCTCACTCACTCAATTCATGAAACATACCGCAGTACACATACACTGTATGTGAGGGTAACACCATTTCCTTATATTTTATTTCTATGAAAGTGACGAAATGTTGTCAACTGTCATCGGGACGGAACGTAATGTAAGCAAACATTGTAGCAATTATAATAGGCAGTAGTTTGTCGTAAATAAGTGCACGTTCACGTACAATTAAAACTTCGTCATCCATAGCTGTGGATATAAACAGGGTCCGCCATCTAACGTGTTTTTTTTTAACTAGTGCTTATTTCGTTAATGGTAAAACTTAGCTCATGTCTGATTTGACAGATAATTAGTTTTATCCTTCCGCTGAACGAATATGGTTGTGTATACGCTCGAACAACGCTAGGAAATATTGCGACATTACTTTGAAAATCATGACGCCGATTTTGCCAAAAAAATCATCTTTTCAGATGAAGCTCATTTCGATCTTGGCGGGTATGTAAACAAGCAAAATTGTTGTATTTGGGGCACAGAAAACTCGCACGCATACATTGAAAAGCCGCTGCACCCCCACAAAACGAGTCACTGTTTGGTGCGGATTTTGTTCCAGAGGCATAATTGGGCCATTTTTCTTCGAAAATGAGCAAGGAGTGGCCGTTACAGTCAATGGCGATCGTTATCGGGCCATGTTGAACGAATTTTTGTTCACAAAAATTGAAGAGGAGGAAATTAGCAACATTTGGTTTCAACAGGATGGCGCTACGTGCCACACAGCCGAAGCTACACTCGATGTTTTGCGCCCTGTTTTTGGAGATCGCATTATCAGCCGCAGAGCTGATATCGTTTGGCCACCTCGGAGCTGCGATTTGACACCGTTGGACTATTATTTGTGGGGTGCTCTCAAAGATTAGTGTTACGCCGACAAGCCAGAGACAATTGACGCTTTAAAGGACAATATTCGTGAAGCCATTGGTGAAATACAGCTGCACACAATCAATAATGTGCTTAAAAATTGGACTGATCGTGTAGGCTACTGCATGGCCACCGAGGCAGCCATTTGAATGAAATTATTTTCCATTATTAACCGGAAGGATTGTACTTTCAAATAAAAAAAGAAATTTAAGAAAATATTTAGTAGTTTTTTTTTAATAGATTTTCAAAAAAAAAAAGCTATTTGGCGGACCCTGTAGAACTATCACATTAATAACGAAAACTCAACAAAAAGTGTAGTTCAACAATATAAAATATCGCAATAATCGGATCTAACCTCAATGTTTAGTTGTTCTTTGAACAGACGTTATGTAGAGTAACGTAGAATTCGAAGTCCAACGGATCCTTACGAACCGTTACATTACGTTACGTTTATTATAATCACTTGTATAAGAAAGTATTGTTTCAAACAATAAGTGAAAGAAGACACTGCTCAATTAGACCACATTACGTTACTTCTATTATAATTGGGCCTTTACACACGTCAAGACTTGACGGTCAAGTTTTGCATATACCCTTTTAAACTTTTTTTTTTTAGAAAACGTAGTCTTTATTCACCAGTTCATAATTTAACATTTTGTATAAAAGGTTTATATAACTAAATTAAGTTCAATTATTTTAACAAATTTTTTTTTAAGATTACGTTATAACCTCAGAAGGATTTAATTCCGTGTATAAGAGGTGTGAAATTAAGAAATAAATTAATAAACACTAAGATATTAGTTTCATTTAACATTTTGTACTATAAAAGTGTAAGCTAATTCACACTATTATCACAAGTATATGAGATCAAAAATGTATATATATGAATTAAGAATATAATTATCTAAGATTCTGTACATAAAATTTCAAATTGTTGCAAAATGTATGTAAATTTGGTGACTTCTTTATGTCTTCAGGTAATGCGTTGTATTGTTTTATGTGCTTCAAGCTCTTAAGTTGTTTTGATGTTCGTGCGTTTGGTACCTCAAAGTTATGTTTCTGACGCGTATTGTGTTGATGAATTGTGCTTCTAGTTGTGATTATGAGTTTGGATTTGAGCATGATATTTTGTAACTAGCTGATTAATATCCATTTGTTTGGTGCTTTTATTTAGTTCTCTAGTGGAGATTGTTGGATTTTTATTGAATAATATTTTTATTGCTTTATTCATCACTCTTCCTATCTGCTCTAAGTGAAATTTGCTACATTGGCTCCAGCTACATATGTTGTATCGTATTCTGGATAGAATATATCCAGTATATATAAGTTTCGCAGCGTTTCATTGATTTTGCCAATTCTTTTGATGACCATAATTAGCGGTAGTATTGAATTTTATATTTCCTTGATGTGGTTTTCATAGTTAAGGTTCTCGTCTATTATCATTCCAAGATATTTTGTATGTTGCACTCTCTGAATTTCGATGTTGTTGATATTGATTTTTAGGTTGATATTAATGTTGCTGTGTGACCGAAAGACGATATAATGGGTTTTTTTTATGTTAATGCTTAAGCTGTTTTCGCAAACCCAGTCATAGTATACTTTCATGTCATGATTTATGTTGTCTTCTAACTCCTTTTCTGTTGTTGCTGTCGTTATAAAATTTGTATCATCAGCGTAAATGTTGTATGTTGACTTAAAATGACAGCTCTTAATGTTGTTTATATATAGAAGGTAGAGCCTTGGTCCAAGTATTGATCCTTGTGGGACCCCAATTTCGCTTGTAAGTTCTGCGTTAAGTTCTCCATTTACTCTTGTTACATGTGGACTGTTTTCTAAATAGCTTTGCATCAGTTTATTTGGCAGCCCTCTTATACCTATATCTCATGATACAAAGAACTACAGATAAAGTATTGCGCATGTCCGCCATCTTCGTTTTGACGTCGTTCGAGCTTGTCAAAGTGGCTAAATAAAAACGTAGTCACAATATATTTAAAGGGGATTATTTATTTATAGCGATGAAAAATATCGACATTTTCTTATTGAAACTTGGTTTATTAACATGAAATAAATCACATTATAAATATATTTATAAATAAATTTAAGCATTTATATTTTTCAGTACTATTATTGAAAATAAATTTATATATAACAGGGGTATTTTCTCCCATTTGTTCTCCTACACAAAAAAATAGCTACGTTGCTTGATGTGTTTGACAGCACTTTGATTGCTTCTTCATTTTGTTGTTCTTCTCGTTTGTTGAAAAAAATTGTGAATTCATTTTATGGCCCAAACTAAAATCGTTGTTACTCTCATTAAAATCATTTAAATTTTAGTACTAATTTTAATTACATAAAAGATAATTGAAAATTATAATTTACACGTACTATAATTGCACAATATTAGAAATTAAACTAAATGAATGCAATATTTATTAAATGCTTGCAATTGCGCTGCTTGCTGCTTGTGTTTACTTTTTGCTTTTTTACATTTTCTTTTGTATGTATGCACCACGTGTTACAGCTGACAAGCTCGAGTGACCTAGTGCGCAGAAGATTTCAATTTTTGCGCACGGAGTATGCTATCTGGATATCTTTGTTTCATGCCTATATCTGACAAAGCGTTTAGCAGTTTTTATGATCTAATAGGTCAAATGCTTTGGAGAGATCTATAAATGTAGCTGCCACCATTTTTTTCTCATCAAGAGCATCATCAATTTCTTCCATAGTGGATGTTATAGCAGACTCTGTTCCGCTTTTTTGTAAAAAGCCAAATTGATTTTATCAAAGCCAACAGTGGAATTTATGAAGATTTCGATTCTTATGTCTATTGCTTTTTCAAATATTTTGCTGAGCGAGTTAAGTATTGAGATTGGGCTATAATTTTCGCATAGATCTTTTTTACCTTTTTTGTGTATTGGAGATATTATGGCTTTTCTGAGACATTCCGGAAAAATACCAGTTAAAAAACAATTATTAATTAGACTAACCAATATGTGTTCTATTGTTGGAAGTAGAAGCTTAATATCTTTTACTGATATTTCATCAATTCCTTGTGCCGCATTAACATTGAGATTTGAGACAATGTGTTGAATTTCGGTGTGAGTGATTGGTTTGAGAAATAGTGACTTTTGATTTATGACGTTTGTTGCGGTTACGTTTGTAGTTTTAATGTTTTTTGCTATTTTCGTTCCAACTTCATTAAAGTATGGATTAAATTTATTTGCTATAATTTTGTTATTAATTGCTGTTTGTTCTTGGCTTTGTGATGTGTTTGCTTGTTCAGTTTTATTTCTTAGTGTTGAGTTAATTACGCTCCATAAATTTCTTGTATTATTTCCGGATTTTTCTATTTGTTCATTTATATGTTTTTGTTTGTTGTTTTTTTTAAGCTGATCGACTTCTTGTTTAATTTTTTGTATTTTTCTTTCTTTATTTGATCATCTGGATTCGATTTTGATTTTTTGTATAATTCTTGCCTAAGTTTCAGTTTTCTATTTATTTCTGTTGTTATCCAATCATTGTTTCTACATCTAATTTTTATAGGTCTTGTTGACTTCTTTTTGGCCTCTCGTATTAGTTCAACTAACTGTGCTACTTCAGTTATTGGTGCATTATTTATTTTGTTTTTAATAATTGTTTCCATTTTTGTGTAATTTACTTTGGGAATCGTTTTACTGTTCATTGGTGTTCAGCATAACTGCATAGCTGTAATTGTTGCAATTGTATTTTTGTGATCAGATATGTCCGTATCTTCGAGCCTGAAATCAATTTTGTGTGTTGGGTCTATATTTGAAATAATGTGATCGATGAGCGTACTGGTATTTGTTGTTTGACGTGTTGGTAATGTGTTGGTCAGAGATAAAGAGATAGGAAACGTAAATTTTGTGATGTCAAAACATATGTTTTTTCCATTTTTTTGTGCTTTGGTGAAACTCATTTACTGTGTAAGTGAATTCACCTCAGATCAGTGTTGCCGCGACGATTCTAAAAAAAGTATCCATGAAAAGGTCACAAATGTATCCACTTCCGAAAAAAGTATTCACATATTACAGTACTTAAACCCAATTTTTTAAGCTTTCATAATAATTCTATTTATTTAATTTGAAGACGAACAAAGAGCTTTGTTAAAATGTAATAGTAAGAAACAAAGCATGTATATATATAAAATAATAAATAATAATATTAAGGTCTTAATATTTTGCTTGAATATTTTAAATATTTTTAGGATTTATTTTTTTAAAAGTTAAAATAATGAACAATGATATGTAAATTTTAAAAGTATATTGCAATACAAATTTTTGATTATGACGCTTTTTTGAAATGTAAGTCCCAAAACAGGGTTTTTTACTGGTTTATTCAGTGTAAAATATACGATTTTTTGAAATTTTGATAGCGAAAGCCACTGATGTGAATAACTTATTAAAATTTCAGATGATTCGGCTGAATAGCTTTTGTTTTCGATACAACACATTGCCGAAAAAAGTAGTTTTGAGATAAATAAGTGTAAAGAGAGTGAGCATGTATATTTCTGCTGTGCGCTCGATATCTGCTAAAACGGCTGTAGAAGCTGAGATAACGTCAGTATCCTTACAAAAATTTAACAGTAAATTCTCAAAAACTATACTTTTGAAATTTTAAGAAGAAAAAGAAGATAACAATTTTAGACAACCTGCTTCTGCCTTAAAAAGGAACATTTGTACATTTCAGTACTTTAGTCTGTTATATTTTGTGTTATTTTTATATTTTTTATAAATTATGTTTATTACGTTAGCTGTAAAAGTTTGATATTTATACAAAAAACTATATACAAAACATAACTGTTAAAAAGCGATTACGATTAATAAACAATTAGATTTTATTTTAAAAATAATTATAATCATTATATAATCCTTGAGGGTGATGTTTTTGATAAGTAATTGATTTCGATTACAAATAATCAAAAAATAATTATGACTACTTGGAATTACGAAAATAATCAAAAAGAATAAAAAGTAATCAAGAAACAATAATCCGACTACTTTTAGAAATTATTTTTGAGTCTGCTTGAGGTCGACTCGAATCGTTTCAAGGGTGAGGTTGTGAAGTGCAACCAGTCATTTTTAATTGAAATCGCCCATACGCTGATACGACTTTTTCAGTTCACACAGTTATATGAAAACTTAGTCAGTTTTATTAACAAAAGTGGTGGAACTTTGGGTTCATGGTTCCTTCTCTGTTACCGCTGCTAATGCTATACATAAAAAAAGAAAGAATCAAACATAATTTCTAAAAGTACTCTGATTATTTTTCTTGATTACTTTTAATTCTTTTTGACTATTTTCGACATCTAAAGTAATCGTAATTATTTTGCGATTTTTATAATTATATTATGATTATAAACAGAAAAGAATTGTACTTAATCAATTATTTTACAATTTTAGAAATATAATCGAATTGCTAATGAATACGATAAGTAATAATTATTTAACAGCTATTATACAAAATAATATATAAATACATAAAAAAGTAATTTCATAGCTTATTCAGTTAAGTGTAATATAAATAAAGTGGGTTGCTATTGCCCTTTATATTAAATTTAAATATGATTCGTTTTTAAGAATTTTGCAAAACAATATACCTTTACTTATTCCCAAAAAAAATCTCTTAGTCTTATCGTTTATAGTAACAGTCAAACCTAAATCAGAGCGGAAGCGTTTTTTATCTGTCAAAAATTTCTCATGCCCATACGATTTATGTGAAGCAAACCATAATAACGCGGCGGCAACGCTCAGCGGTTAGAAAATCCAATTTTGACAGAGCGTTAAAAAGTAAAGTTGGCTGCAGAAAACGATGAAATTTTAATTTCTGCGAAAAATTTGTCATTCATCACTATGCCCGCATTCAGCGGAGTCAACAGCTGACAACTGTTGTGTTAAAATTTACTGAGGGCCGCTTTTTCAATGTCCGGTTAAACACTAATCAGAACTTTAACCAGCAGTTAGCAAAAAAAACCTTTCTCAATGTTCGGTTAAGGTTGAACTGTCAGTTAAGTGCTGATTAAGTTAACGGCATGTTGTGTCACAGTTTTAAAATTTAAGATGGAGGTTAGGGCTGCCACCTAAATTTTTACCACAGTACTGCCACCTAATAATATGCCTTTTTAAGAGTTTTAAACGTCATTCATCAGTGTTAAGGGGTCGCTGATTTCGAATCTAAAGTCAGAATTTTAAAATTCAAGATGGTGGATAGGGTTGCCACCTTAATTTTTTTTAGTTTTATAAATTCGGGGCTGGCAAAAAAAAATGATACAACAAAAAAGGGTCGCTGAATCCGAATCCGTTGTCAGAATTTCAAAATTATAAAATTTTGAAATAGTAGGGTTGCCACCTAATTATATGTCTTTTCAATAGTTTTAAACGTCATTTATCAGTGTAAAAGGGTCGCTGATTTCGAATCTAAGGTCAGAATTTTAAATTCAGGATGGTGGCAAACTACCTTAATTTTTTGTAGTTTTATGAATTCGGGGCTGGCAAAAAAAAATTATACACCAAAAATGGGTCGCTGAATCCGAATCCGTTGTCAGAATATCAAAATTATAAAATGTTGAAATAATAGGGTTGCCACCTAATAATATATATTTTCACGAGTTTTAAACGTCATTTATTAGTGTTAAGGGGTCGCTGATTTCGAATCTAAAGTCAGAATTTTAAAATTTGACAGCCCCAAATTTATAAAACTAAAAAAAAATGAAGGTGGCAACCCTATCTACCATCTTGAATTTTAAAATTCTGACTTTAGATTCGAAATCAGCGACCCTTTAACACTGATGAACGACGTTTAAAACTCTTAAAAAGGCATATTATTAGGTTGCAATACTGTGGTAAAAATTTAGGTGGCAGCCCTAACCTCCATCTTAAATTTTAAAACTGTGACATTATATTCGAAATTAAATCCGTTTTCAGAATTTCAAAATTACATGAATTCGCAAAAATAAAAAATTTACGTGGCAACTCTATCCGCCATCTTAAATTCTAAAGTTTGACAGCATCTTCGAAATCATTTACCCTAAAATGGCGCTAACCGAAACCACAACTTGCCGTTAACTTAATCAGCACTTAACTGACAGTTCAACCTTAACCGAACATTGAGAAAGGGCTTTTTTGCTAACTGCTGGTTAAAGTTCTGATTAGTGCTTAACCGGACATTGAGAAAGCGGCCCTGAGAGTAACAACATATTAAGAAAAAAACATCGCTCACTAAGGTATCGCCACCATAACAGCTCACAAGTGTTGACTCCGCTGAATGCAGCTTGTATGCCAAACACTTTTTGACAACATCTGACGTAAGGCCGCCGCTCTTATTTAGGGATGAAAATTCAGCGTTAGCGGAAAGCGGCTGGCAACGCACCGCTTAACGCTCTTATTTAGGTTTCACAGTAAGACTTAAATTAGAAAAAATTCATTCAGCAGCAGCTGTGCTATGAGGCAGTACTGTCCAAAAATATCTTAATGTCATAATTTTTCTTAAAGTTTTTGTTGAATTTAAAGAAATGCCTCCTTTTTTACATTTTCGCAAATAAAAACATATATTCATATATGAGTATGAATAAAGTATCCATAAATTTTTTCTAACGGCAACACTGCTTGGACTTATTCCTATGGTGTAATTATTCTAAGAAAATTTCACCATGATGTTTCAGGGATGCTTTCCATTGCATTTCCGAAGTATTTTTTGGTATACCTTTTGTTACCCATTTTGTTCCAATAATATGCAGTTTTACAGTTATCGGACCTCAAACGTAACTGGTGAAATTCTTCAATCTACCATAAACCAGGGTTGTTTTCCGTTGATTTTACGACCACTTATAAATGTTTTATGTTAGTATTGGAGCCAATGTAACGTAAGATCGAACATAGTGCTATCCCTCTCCAACGGAGTTTCCCATCTCTTTATCTCTGGTGTTGGTAACTTGTCGATTCAATTTACACTTGCCAATAGTTGACGGTCAATTGCTTCTTTCACTTCTCATTTTTCCTTCTCAAGTTTGCGCTGATGACGCCGAAGTAAATTTAAAAATAACGGGACAACGGACGAACACAAAACAAATTGCAAAAGTATTGACGGTACGTTCAAGTTTGTTCTTTCCCCTGTCCACATGTGTCGATCCCTATGAACCAAAAAACTTGACCGTCAAGTCTTGACGAGTGTAAACCACGATTAAGCTACCCATCTCTATCAAATTAATTCAAAAAAATTATGAGTGTGTTCGAATGGAAAAAAATAAATTATTTTCGATTAGTACTTGATGTGGACCATGGAAAAGTTAAATATGGCATTAAAACTAATGTTACAGCATGTGCTTGCAACTCGACCCAAAAAATATTCTGTGATTCCTCTGGCAATGTTCATTTATTTTTTCGCAATTGGGAATCAATTTCTTTCTGTGGAAGTAATTCAGCAATTAAATATTGCAGGCTGGTAAATGAAAGCAATTTATTGATAACGTTATCAAATGGTGAAAATCTTAACCAAGTTGTAATAAAAGTGTGGGATCTAAACAAAATAACAAAGCGAAATGGAGCTCCTTGTATTGGGTCTGCAGTGATTCAATCTCTAACTGCTGCGTCTGCTTTGAGTGTTTCGTATAAGGGTTTGTTCTACTATATTGCCATAGGTTTTGAAGCAGGGGAACTAAGTCTATTCCGTGGAACAATTAATCGTGACTTTTCCGGTGGCTTTCGAAGCTTTCAAATAAGTACTCGACGAATAAATGGTATTGATTTCAAACCAACCAATGTTAAGAATGTTCACATGTTCATTTGTTCCGATGCAGGCATTTTCTGTTTTCTCCTTACAGAAAGTAACGATATAAGGGAAACTCAAACTATCTTGGATACTAAATCTGAGCCCACTATCTGCTGTGCATTACAGGCCAATGGAGTTAATCCGTATTTTATTGTTGGACGTAATGATGCAGTCTATTGTTACACGAGTGATGGTAGAGGGCCATGCTATGCACTCGATGGAAAGAAGAAATATATTGCTAGATTTGGAAATTATCTTGTTATTGTTATATATCAATCCAACACTTCCTTTTCATCTAACAATAAATTTTTACTCATAATTATCGATATATGTCATAAAATTATAGTTCTAAATAAGACTATGAATTCCATTTCCCGATTACTCGTTGAAAACAGAAACTGTTTTGTTTTGACAGCAACCAATGAATTGATTGCATTATATGAAAGAGACATCAGCTGTAAGCTGGACTTGCTTTTGCAGAACCACTTATATGATATAGCATTGAGTCTGGCAAAGGAAGAATGTTGTAATGATAAAAGATTTGCACAAATTTATAAACTTTATGGTGATTATCTATACCTTAAATGTGATTACTCTGGCTCAGTTAAAAATTATATAAAGACTATAGGCTGGCTAGAACCATATTGCATAATTCGAAAGTTCTTGGATTCAAAGTTAGTATTTTATTTATCGGAATACATGGAAGCTATTTTAAAAACTGATTATGCAACAGAAGAACACATGCAATTGTTTATAAATTGCAAGTCCCGAATTAGCTTGCCAAACAAGTTACGTGAATTTTTATTCGAAGTGGATATGGATGAAAACTCATACAAGGATATATATTGCTGTATAAGCGAAACAATGGCAAGCCAAATAACGCTAAGTCAAATTAGTCATGATATCAATAATGAATTCTTTGATACTAGTTTGGCCAAGTTTTTAAGTGTACTGAACAATATTTCCGATGCAAAAAAATTTCTCAGCAGTCTTCATGAACATCAAATATATTCATATTTTAAGGAACATTCGCAAACTCTAATGAAATCTTACAACCAACAGACAACCGAAATTTTAAAGTCAATCTGTGAACAAAAATTTTTAAGCTGCGACAATACTTTTTTAACTTGCCCAGAGATATTTATTTCATTACTAATGAATGAACAAATCTTTTGTATAGACTTTCTAGAGTATATTACGAAATGTGCTCCAAATTGCACAAAAATATCTTACAACTGCCTTTTTGAAATGTATTTACGCACTTGGAAATCAAACATTTCAATTTCTTCAAAACTTTTAAATTATCTTGAACTCAATTATGACAAGTACGATGAGAATCATGTCCTAATATTGTGCAAATTGTACTCATTTTGGGATGGAGTAATTTTTTTGTATCAAAAAAATTCATTAGATAACTTAACCATGCGGTATTACATGCAAACTGGAGATTCAAAAAATATTTCATTCTGCCAAAATTTACCGAAATCACAGCTTTGCTTTCAATCTCTGAATTGTTTGAATGCTACCTGTGAAAGTTCCATGCCTATAGTTATTTTTATACTGAATGAAAATTTAAAGAAAAAATTGAATTCGCCTTTACAAATATTCCAAAGGATTTCAATGCTTCATCAATTTCGTATTAAGCACGTTAAAGAATTTTATGTACAGGAACTTATAAAATTAGCTACAGATTTGAAAATTGATGGAAATATTGTTAAGAATATGCATTATGATCAGCAGCAAATAAAAAATTTGGTAAAATCATTTTCGATTCGGGCAATTGAAATTCGTGTAAATATATGTAATCTATGTGATCAACACATTAAGCATCCTGTTGTAATTTTTCTGTGCCAACATACATTCCATAAGCATTGTTTGAACTTATATTCTGAAGATAATCAAGAATGTGTCGTTTGTTATGGAAAATGGATTGAAAAGAAAAAATATACTGAGAATAAAATTAAAGATACACAAAAGTTGCCTACGGATTATTTTACATGTATTGAAGAGTGCATACGTAAAGGCTTGCTATACAACTTTGTGATTAATAAAACTAATTTAGAAAGTCGAAAAAGCAGTAACCCGTTTAAAACGTTTTCAGAAAAGTTTGAATTAAATATTGATCCGTTAACTATACTACCAGGAAATCAATTAAATCCTTTCGAAACTGATGACTTTTCTCTACCTAAACGTGATTTTTACGATGCTAATCTTAATCCATTTGAGGAATAAAAACGTATTCCATATTCAACAATTAGTTTGAATTGAACACTTAATTTTGAGCGAAAAAGTCAACAAACATCGTAATTTGATGTCATAAAAATTATCCATTCAGAAGAAGAAAACTATCTGTTCAGTTGCTTTATTAAAAATGTTTATTAAATTTGAAAAACAAAACTTTAATGAAAATAATATTTTATAATATGTATTTACTAGCAGGCATAATATATATATATGTATATATATATATTATACATCCTAATTTCATGTCAGTAAAAATTATCCATTTAGAAAAAATAAAACTATACCTATGTTTAGTTATTTTTTATTAAGCATGATTTCTAATTTAGTTCTACTTAGAACTTTTTAAGTTACATTTTAGAGGTCGCACGATTTCTAATTGCCGTTTTTAATGCTTGGGGTAGTTTTATCCTCTCTGAGAGCGTATTTATCAATGTTTAACCTTTTTTTTTTTGCTACTGATATCTTTTTATTCCATGTGTCAGCTTTAAAATGGGCTGCCATAAATTTATTTATTCTGGAGATATACGATTTTGGAAGTGAAAACTCTCATGCAACTGAACTATATTTGGTAAACTTTTTTCGGTAATTTCTCACTTCAATTCAAAAATTCTCCCATAGCAATATTAGGTGTGTTTCCGTACACATTGTCGAGTAAAGTTCAAGTTGAAAGTAAAATTAAATTCGAGAAAAGTGTCAAACGTACGAAAACGACTTCTAGCTACCCAGCAGCGGCCAAAGGGACCATTGACACCCATTGACACCCATTGAACTATTTCTGGTTGTAGCTCCAAAAAGTCTAGTTACATTTGAGACCCTTAAAAGTAAATGGAACAGTAACTATTAGCCCGGAATCGAAAAAAAGGGAGTTTCCGTTTTTAAGATAAACTGCAATAAGTTTTTGAAAATTTTTAATGTAAATTTGTTCATCAACCATCAATATTCATGAGTGTAAAAATGTGATGTTTTTATCTATCTACTATCTTAAAATTGGAAACTCGTTTTTCCAATTCCTGGGGGTCAATTCCCGTTCTGCGTTATCGTTATATGAAAAGTGTTTTCAGCTTTACACGGAAAACGCGATTCCCGTTGTGTGTTAAAACTGCAACAGCTGTTTATTTTTAGCTGAACTGAAAACAAAGTTAACGCCGGTTGCAAACGCGCGTTATCGACTTGCTATATTAGTTTCGGCTATTTTATGCTACCGAAAAACTTATTTTGGTTATATTTATTTATGCAAAATTCATTATACTTTTCTTTTTTATTGCTTATTTTTAATATATAGTTTTAATTTTTTAATCAAGTTTATAGCTTTGGGAAAGCGATATAAGTCGAAGTGTTCCTCCGAAATTCTGCTGAATGATTTTTCTTCATCGCGAAGTCTCCTCCTAAAAATCCTTAAGTTTTCTCTACATAAATCAATAAAAAGAATGTTGAAGTCATAATAAAGTCATCATCATGTTCAATAAAGCCATTTTTGAAAATATTTTCTATCATCTAATAAGTTGTTTGCATTTGCTGGACCTGACGGAATTCCTGCCGCAGTGTTAACACGATGTGGTTCCGTTCTGAGTCAACCACTGACCATGTTATTCAATAAATCAATTAGCGAAAGTATTTTTCCACTTTTTTGGAAAAAATCTTTTATAGGTCCTATCTATAAAAAAGGTTGTAAGAACGATATAAACAACTACAGGCCTATCGCGAAACTCTCGTCGATTCCAAAACTTTTTGAGCGCCTCGTGTATGATCGTGTGAAAATTCACTGTGGGATGGTCATGACAACTCGTCAGCATGGATTTGTTACTGGCAGATCCACTGTGTCTAATCTCCTCGATTTTACAACGTTTTGCTTAAATTAATTTTATTCAGGTAACCAGGTCGACTGTATTTACACTGATTTTAGTAAAGCATTTGATGAACTGCCACACAACTTAATTCTATTTAAACTAAAGTTAATGGGTTTCCCACAATTTTTTTTAAGCTGGATTCAATCGTATCTGACAGAGCGATCTTATCAAATACGATTTCGAGGGGTATTGTCCGCTGAATTTATTGCTGAATCAGGTGTTCCTCAAGGTAGCCACCTTGGTCCACTTCTGTTTATTTTAGCCATTAATGATGTAACCCACATCATCAAACACTCTCATCTACTTATCTATGCAGATGACATGAAAATATACAGAACAATAGATGCTAAAGACAATTCAGATCTGCTCCAGTCTGATTTGAAATCCTTTGAAATTTGGTGTTCTAAAAACAATATATTTCTAAATCCAGATAAATGCCAAACTATGACCTTTTCGCGAAAAAGGAATAATTTATTTTTTGATTATAAGATAAAAGATACTGCATTAAGTCGTGTAGATGCTGTCAAAGATCTGGGTATATGCATGGATTCTAAGCTATCGTTTAACGTTCATATTGATTACATTTGTAAAAAAGCATCTTCTATGCTCGGGTTTATGAAACGCTGGGCCAAAGAATTTAATACTATGATCACAACTACAACGCTGTATTATGCAATTGTGCGACCTCACTTAGAGTATGCAAGTCAAGTTTGGTCCCCAAGATACAATGTACATGTTGAACGTATAGAGAGAATCCAAAAACGTTTTGTTCGGTTTGTTTTAAGGGGCTTAAGTGCAACTGACACTTTAAACCTTCCTCCTTATGAGGATCGTTTAAAACTATTAAAAATGCAATCTTTGAATGAGAGAAGGAAATCTGCAGATATCGTCTATTTACACCAACTCATAACTGGTGTATTCGATTCACCAGAACTCCTAACTCTTATAAATTTTAACACTAACCGTAGAAGCAGTAGAAATGCTAACAATTTAATTTACTTACCTTTTAGTAGAACAAATTATATGGCTACTGCTCCTTTACATCGCATGAGTACCTTTGTTTACAACTGTAGCTTTTTTGATGTTAACTTATCGAAAGGTCAACTCAAAAGTAGATTGAAAACTAATGTATGATTAGATCTATGTAAACGCATGGTTAGTTGTTATGTCTTGTGTTGTCCCTGAGCCCAACCCATATTATGGTGGGTAAATTTTTCTCACTTTGGATTGTTTTGGACCAATCTTATCGATATCGTTAAGGCTATTCACGGTTTGAGCGTACTTTTAACAAATCATATTTATAGCATTTGTTATTGTTCAAACTGTGAGCACCTCGCCATGTGACTGTCGTATAAAAAGATTGTGCAACCCTGTGATGTATGTGATTATGCGGCTGTAGACAGAGCATAAAAATACGAGGTACAAAGAGCACGTCCAAGGGCTGCTTTTATTTACGCGTGCCTGCGTATTTGCATTTGTATGCAAAACAACAACGAAGCAAAATACGTTTTCGTAAATTGGCGAACAAATAGCAGATCGAACAAATGGCAGACCAGCGTATTCGAACTGTGAATGGCATTATTGAGATGTTTTAATGTTATTTGGGCTGGTTCTTAAGATGATCTAATGCGGAGAAAGTGCGAAAAAGCTGTAGTAGCTGAACTCTATTGTTATTGCATGTTAAAAAAAAATTTATTTTTCATAAAAGCTTTGTTTAATAGACATTCAGCAACTCTCAAATGCTATTCAGCAGCTACTTTTCATTAGGCGAACAAGAATCGCATTTTTGTGCGCAGTGAAGTGAAAAAGTGAAATCTTTAAATGAAAACTATTGTGAAAAGCTTCTTTTCATTTCACTTTAACGCAAAACGGGAATTGACCCCCTGGAAGAGATTTCACTCGTCGCTCGTTATTTTTTACTCGCCGATATTAGCCATCCATCGACAGGATAGGGTATTTTGATGGGACATTTATTTTATACCCCTTCAAAAGTGCGAGTTTGTTTACATTTTGTTTTCTATATTTTGATCATTTTAGCTGCGTGCACAAGGGAGCAAAAGGATTGGTATTTTTTAATCTGCTTGCCTGTTTCTTCTTATTTGAATATCTGAAGAAATATTGCAAATTTTATGAATGAAAGTAAAATTTTACAGCTTCTTATTTGCATGTGCATGGTTGCCGAATTTATTTTGTTTCCAGCTGGACATTTTTGTTGTAGCTATATTTTGTTTGCTGCTGCAGACAAGGATTTTTAGATATTTCATTAGTTGAATAGAAAGACAGAGTTCTGATTCGGCTAATGAAATAATTATTGGATAATAAAAAAATGTAGCAATAAAATAGAATTGGTCTAGCAGTATTTAATAAATTTAAAATAAAACAAAGAAATATTGTAGATTTAATTAATGAGAATAAAAGTTATATTTGATACAAATTTTACAGGTTATTATATATATGTATGTGTGTTTTTTTTCCCATCTTCTTTAGTTTGTTTCTAGCTGGACATTTTCAATGTAGCAATATTTTGCTTGCTACTTTGGATACACAATCATAATTTTAAATACTTCATTACACCAATAAAAGATGAAATTCTGATGATTCGGCTAATGAAATAGTTATCAGTTAGGACTTGAAATTTTTTTTTTAAAAAATATGCTTTTAATTAATAAAAAGACACAGTTTCAATAATATCGTAAGTATAGACGTAGAATTCATTTTTATACAGTAATAGAGAAAAATTCTGGTTTTTTCATGTAAAAAAATACATGTATTTGTACAAAAAAGAAAAAATTTCGAACTTCTAAGCAAACAAAATAATAAAAAAGTATTAAAAATTACCATTTCTACTATCTGCTAGAGCCATTGGCTGTAGAATAACGTATTAAAATTTCAGCCCAATCGGCTTGTTAGATTTTTTAAATACCCTGGCCGATCAGAAAAACTTTGTTTCGAGAAAATCACTTTTTTATAGACGTTGATTTTAATTGTTTTGTAAAATATTACATATGAAAAAAATTTAAAATAAATATAATTGATATAATTGAACAATAGTATATATTTAAACTAGGTTACTTTTTTAATAAAACTTATGGCGGTGTAGGGATGTCAATTTTTGCAGATTTGTAGATCCCGGGATTTTCAGGATCTGAACATACAATCCCGAAATCCCGGGATCCTGAGATCGTCCCGAAATTAAGTAAGTTTTTATTTCGTTATTTTAAAATCAGAGTAGTCGCCGCCTTAATATAATTTAAACTAGTTTTAAGCCACTTGTTTTGAAATAGTTTTTCAATTACTTCATATATAATGCAATAAAAACTATTCAACATTGAAGTGGATACCGCCTTAATATAATTCAAAGTAGTTCATAAACTACATTATTTTAAATAAGTTTTTTAATTAGTTGGTTTTAAAAACAAGGAAGTTTGCTTCTAAAGGGATAGTTTTTCAAAAATGCATGTACAAATACATATATTTAGTTTAGCAGTAACTGCCTCCATAAAATTATTTTAAATCACTATTTAAACAAAAAAATTTTTTAAAATTTACTTTTTTCAGATTGATTATTGTTCAATTATCCTTCAACTACAACTACAAACTACAAAAGCCAAAATTCGCGTAAAAAAATTATTCGAATTTTGGCTTTGGTTGTTTTTTTCCGAAATAGCTTAAGATTATGAAATAGCTATCCATAAAGTCGGTTTTTAAATTTTGCATTTGAATTCACATTACCCCACGTTACAAGAGCATGAAGAAGAAGTTTTTGATTATGTAAATTTCGTATTTTGAGGAATTTTACTGCAAAAATTTTGATGTATTATTCAAAGATATATGATATGGAATTTTTTCAAAAAAGCAACACAACTGCACAGTAATTTTTTTCTAAAAAAAATTCAATTTTAATTTTATTAAACGTAGCTACATAAGTAGGTATGTAAAAAATATATGTATATGGTATTAGCTTTAATTGCAAGACATCCAACTTAATTTTTGTAATATGCAATTATTTAAATGACTATTTCTGTGGTCACAAGGAATAATGACTAAACTCATAGTAAATAAAATTAATATGAATTTAATGAATATTTGAATTAAAATATATGAACCGTTACAAACAAAATATGTGCAGACATAAGTGATACTCTATTATGGTTAAAAAGCTTTTTCCTTCATCCTTCCAAGGAATGGCAATAAAGAAA
Source organism: Dichetophora obliterata (assembly GCA_963920525.1). Classification (NCBI taxonomy): domain Eukaryota; kingdom Metazoa; phylum Arthropoda; class Insecta; order Diptera; family Sciomyzidae; genus Dichetophora; species Dichetophora obliterata. Next base: position 114,427,519 of record OY986435.1, read on the forward strand.
ATGGCGTATCGCTTTTTTATGATAGCTTCAGTTTAGTCTTTCTTCCTTGTGACTACGGATTTTATGCTATTAATCTGATATTGATCATTCTTCGAAACAACAACAATCTAACAATAGCACGGATCTTAATGCGCTTTATGAATGAACATTACAATAAAAATCATCCTGACAACAGAAAACGTACTGTAAAAGAGGGTAAAAGAGGGTGTGACAAAATATTTTTCTCTTAAACCATCTACAACTCAAAACAAATCGAGTGCCAAAATTTGAGCTTAATTTACTTTATACCTATCGTTTTAATATTTTAACTGTATTAAAATGTAGAACAATTTATATTTACGAATTTCGTAATCATTTTTTACTAACACTTTTTACAAATTTTACAAAATTAAATAGTTTTTAATGCTTGTATTAAAATTTATTCCAAGATTTCTAACCATGAAGGTAGAATATTATTTTAAAAAAAATTAAGAAAAATAAAAATTAATACAATATATGTATATTAGACCGTCCCACTTTTTCAACGTTTTTCGAAAAGTTTCCGGGACACGTTGATTTCTGATTCTACTCTTAAAAACATGAATTTTGGTATATAACACTTTAATATTAACTAACGGTCGCGCAATCGGCTTAAAGGCTTTTTGTCTAAAAATTATATTTTCGAAAAAACAAGAAATTTCTTCTTCAGTATTTTTCATACCACTATGAAACTAATGAAACAATTTTTATCAATTTATACTTATTTAAAAGCTTAAAAAATTTTCCATCTTATGCTATAAGAAACATTGTATTTTGTTCTGTACATTTTTTTAAAAAACTGCAAAGTGAAATTTTGATAAAATTTTTTTCGAAAATTTGATAACTTCAACTCACATTACCCCGCTTTACAAGAGCATAAGGAAGAAGTTTTTAATTATGTAAATTTCGTGTTTTGAAAAGTTTTACAACAAAAATTTTGATGTATAATTTGAAGATATATGATACGGTATTTTTTCGAAAAAGCAACACAACTGCAGTGAGTTTTTTCTAAAAAAATTCAATTTTATTTTTATTAAACGTAGCTACATAAGAATTTATGTAAATAACCATAATAAACAAAATTATACGACATTAGTTTAAGTTGCGAAGTATTGTACGTTTTCTGTTGTCAGGATGATTTTTATTGTAATGTTCATTCATAAAGCGCATTAAGATCCGTGCTTTTGTTAGATTGTTGTTGTTTCGAAGAATGATCAATATCAGATTAATAGCATAAAATCCGTAGTCACAAGGAAGAAAGACTAAACTGAAGCTATCGTAAAAAAGCGATACGCCATTTTCTTTATTGCCATTCCTTGGAAGGATGAAGGAAAAAGCTTTTTAACCATAATAGAGTATCACTTATGTCTGCACATATTTTGTTTGTAACGGTTCATATATTTTAATTCAAATATTCATTAAATTCATATTAATTTTATTTACTATGAGTTTAGTCATTATTCCTTGTGACCACAGAAATAGTCATTTAAATAATTGCATATTACAAAAATTAAGTTGGATGTCTTGCAATTAAAGCTAATACCATATACATATATTTTTTACATACCTACTTATGTAGCTACGTTTAATAAAATTAAAATTGAATTTTTTTTAGAAAAAAATTACTGTGCAGTTGTGTTGCTTTTTTGAAAAAATTCCATATCATATATCTTTGAATAATACATCAAAATTTTTGCAGTAAAATTCCTCAAAATACGAAATTTACATAATCAAAAACTTCTTCTTCATGCTCTTGTAACGTGGGGTAATGTGAATTCAAATGCAAAATTTAAAAACCGACTTTATGGATAGCTATTTCATAATCTTAAGCTATTTCGGAAAAAAACAACCAAAGCCAAAATTCGAATAATTTTTTTACGCGAATTTTGGCTTTTGTAGTTTGTAGTTGTAGTTGAAGGATAATTGAACAATAATCAATCTGAAAAAAGTAAATTTTAAAAAATTTTTTTGTTTAAATAGTGATTTAAAATAATTTTATGGAGGCAGTTACTGCTAAACTAAATATATGTATTTGTACATGCATTTTTGAAAAACTATCCCTTTAGAAGCAAACTTCCTTGTTTTTAAAACCAACTAATTAAAAAACTTATTTAAAATAATGTAGTTTATGAACTACTTTGAATTATATTAAGGCGGTATCCACTTCAATGTTGAATAGTTTTTATTGCATTATATATGAAGTAATTGAAAAACTATTTCAAAACAAGTGGCTTAAAACTAGTTTAAATTATATTAAGGCGGCGACTACTCTGATTTTGAAATAACGAAATAAAAACTTACTTAATTTCGGGACGATCTCAGGATCCCGGGATTTCGGGATTGTATGTTCAGATCCTGAAAATCCCGGGATCTACAAATCTGCAAAAATTGACATCCCTACACCGCCATAAGTTTTATTAAAAAAAATAACTTAGTTTAAATATATACTATTGTTCAATTATATCAATTATATTTATTTTAAATTTTTTTCATATGTAATATTTTACAAAACAATTAAAATCAACTTCTATAAAAAAGTGATTTTCTCGAAACAAAGTTTTTCTGATCGGCCAGGGTATTTAAAAAATCTATCAAGCCGATTGGGCTGAAATTTCAATACGTTATTCTACAGCCAATGGCTCTAGCAGATAGTAAAAATGGTAATTTTTAATACTTTTTTATTATTTTGTTTGCTTAGAAGTTCGAAATTTTTTCTTTTTTGTACAAATACATGTATTTTTTTACATGAAAAAAACAGAATTTTTCTCTATTACTGTATAAAAAGGAATTCTACGTCTATACTTACGATATTATTGAAACTGTGTCTTTTTATTAACTAAAAGCATATTTGTTAAAAAAAAATTTTTAAGTCCTAACTGATAATTATTTCATTAGCCGAATCATCGGAATTTCATCTTTTTATTGGTGTAATGAAGTATTTAAAATTATGATTGTGTATCCAAAGTAGCAAGCAAAATATTGCTACAAGGAAAATGTCCAGCTAGAAACAAACTAAAGAAGATGAAAGAAAAAAAAACACACATACATATATATAATAACCTGTAAAATTTGTATCAAATATAACTTTTATTCTCATTAATTAAATCTACAATATTTCTTTGTTTTATTTTACATTTATTAAATACTGCTAGACCAATTCTATTTTATTGCTACATTTTTTTATTATCCAATAATTATTTCATTACACACTTGGCGAGTGTCAAGTAGTTCACATATACTTGACATTAGCTCATTTGTGAATTCAGAACCACGATCAGACAAAAGTGTTTTAAAGCAACCGTACTTGAGTATGAGCTGCTCGACAAGGGTTAATGCGACTGTCTTAGCATCTTTTGTTTCGATCGGGTGTGCGATTACAAATTTTGTTAACTCGCATTGCATCGTTAAAATGTATCTATATCCGTTTGAAATTCGTAACGGACCTACTGTGTCAATTGAGATCTTCTCGAAACTTGTAGCTGGTGTGTCTGTCAACACTAAACCTTCTTTTATATGTTGTGTGGTCTTATTTTTGCTGCATTTTTCACAGCTATTTATAAATTCTTTTACCATTTTTCTCATCCCTTTCCAAACATATCTTTGTTTAAGTCTTGAAATTGTTTTTCTTATTCCCATGTGTCCAGATGTGCTTGAATTGTGGAATTCTTCAATTAATTTGTATTGTTTGAGCATGTTTTTTATTTGTAGCGGAGATTTGTATACTAGTATTTTGATTGGCGAGGCTTCATTTTCTTTCAATGCATTGTATTTTTTTTTAAACATATTAATATCGATATTTTTAAATATAAAATCTTTATCACAAAGGGCTTGTGAATTTCGTAATAAACGATGCAGCTTCTCCAACATCTCACCTAGGTGCGAAGGGTCATCGCTACACGTTATGTGCACTTAATTTTTAATTATATTTATGTCAAGCTTGCATTTTTCTTTTATATTGAATTTCATTCTTATTACCTTCCTTACGTCATTAAAGGATGTACATTCCCAAATATAGAGTTGATCAGACTCCTTGTGAGATATGTTACTCTCTTTAACACTTCCTTGGAGGTGTTGACTAGGGTGGTTGGTACCTTTATTTTTCTTTTCGCTCGCATTTTTCTCCATATTTTTGTTCATATTTTCTGTTCCATCTTTAAGCTGTCTCTTGCTCCTTGTTACTACTTTTAGCTCTCTATTATCATTCTCTGATGTGGGAATCATTTTTCTAAGAATCTCGCTCTCTATTTTTATACGTGATAACGCGTCGGCGTTAGTGTTGATTTTCCCTTGTTTATACACAATTTCGAAGTCATAGTCAGATAAGTCTAGTCTTATTCTAGTCATCTTGGATGATGGATTCTTATGCGAAAACAATGAGACTAGTGGTCAGTGACAACAATGAATTTTCTTCCATATAAATAAGGTTTAAAAAAATTTATACTCCAGTGTATCGCTAGCAGTTCTTTCTCAATTATTGGTTTGTTTATGTCGTGTTTCTGTAATGACTTGCTGGCGTAAGATATTGGAAGGTCGTGTCCAATTTCGCATTGCGAAAGTACTGCTCCTAACGCAAAATCAGATGCGTCAGTCGTTAGAATAAAATGCTTCTCAAAATTCGGATACTACAGAATCGGGGGGTCAACCAGTTTTTGCTTTAACGTGCTAAATGCCTTCTCACATTCTTCTGACCAGATGAAAGGCGTCCCTTTCTTCAAGAGAGAATTTAAACATTTTGCTATTGCTGCAAAATCTGGAATGAAGCGTCTGTAATAATTACAGAAAGCTACAAACCTTCTTACTTCGTCCGCGTTTTTCGGTACTGGGTAATTTAAAACCGCCTCATCTTTCGCTGGATCTGTTTTGATTCCTTTGTCTGTAATCAAGTGGCCAATATATGTAACTTCCGACCTTAGAAATTGACATTTGCTTGCGTTAAGTTTTAAATTGTATTTTTGCAAGCGATCAAAGACTTTTTCCAAATTTTGGTTGTGGTGTTTTAATGAGCACCCAAAGACTATTATGTCATCAACATAAAGAAAAGCCTCTGAATTCAAACCGCTCAGAGCTATTGTAAGCATTCTCTGAAAGCTGTTTGAAGATATCTTAAGTCCAAAAGGTAAACGTTTAAAGTGATAATGTCCATCTTGTGTTGAAAACGCTGTTAATTGTCGTGAATCTTTGTCTAACGGTATTTGATGAAAAGAGCTCGTCATGTCTAACGTTGTAAAGTATTTAGCTCTTCCTAACATGTCTAAAACGTCTTCTAATCTTGTCAGTGGAAATTTATCATTGATTAGTTTCTCGTTCAGTTTTCTGAAATCTACTACCAAACGCCATTTCTTTTTGTCATCATTGCTTTTCTTTGGTACTAACAATAATGGTGCGTTATATGGGCTTACTGATGGTTCAATTATGTCATTGTCTATTAAGTTTGTAACTTGGTCGTTTATTTCGTTATATTGTGAATGGGGTAGCCTGTAGTTCTTTATATAAACTGGTGTTGTGTCTGATAAGTTTAATTTTTGAGAATAAAAATTGTTGGTTGTGAGTTTTTCTCCTTCTATGTGAAAAATATATTGATATTTTCTGAATATATTTTTTAATTCTATTTCTGCGTTGTCCAGTTTTAATTCTGTCATTAGTTTTTTAAAACGTTGGTTGTCTGTGTCCTTAGTCATTTTACTGTATGCGTTCATGACTGTGTACTCGCTTAGCTTTTCAGTTTGTGGTTTAATCTTATTCAAAATTACTTCTTTGTCGTTTATGTTCACTATTTTGATGTGGCAAATACCTTTGGGGGATGCTAACGAATTAGGTAGAAATACACCTTCCGCAAGTTCTTGGTTTAGAATTATACAATCTTCTTCAATGTTTAAGTTGATTAGAAAAATCATTTCTGATCTAGGGGCTATTCTATAAAGTGTCTGTTCTGGAATTTTCGTAATTATGGGTACTATATAATCAGTGTTGCCTATTGGAATTTTTATTGTGAACGTCTCGTAATCTATGCTGCATGTGTATTTAATCAAGAAATCTACCTAAAATTCCGTCTGTTGTGATAGGAAAATCATTATTAACTATGTGAAAGTCATTTTCAGCACGGTGTTCTCCAAGACATAGTGTCAATTTTGTGACACCTAACGAGTGTATTTCTTCGTTAGTTATGCCTGATAGTCTGCATTTGCTATTAGTGTTTATTTCAAAATTTGCGTCAACTTCTTTGCATATAGAAATGTCTGCACCCGTGTCTAATAAAAATGTCAAAGCACGATTTATTTGTTTGCATTTTAGAGTAACGTAATTGGTAAGATTTTCTGATATAAAGCAAATTCTTCTTTTATTTATTGTTGGCCATCCGGAGGTGCTTGAAAATTTTCCTCCGGGCCATCCAGGTTTCCCTGGTTGTTTATTATACGCATATGGTGTCTGTTACCTCCTTGGTTGGAATATCTTTGGTTGTTATTCCTACTGTTGTTGTTATTGTATCTTCCTCTGACAGTGTTCTTGTTGTGTGTAAAATTTCTGTTGTTGTTATTGTATCTATTTTGATTGTTTTGTTGATTTGAGTTGTATCTGAAGTTGTTGTTACTTCTATTGTAGTTGTTTTGTTGCCTTGAACTGTACCTTAAATTGTTTATATTATTATTGAAATTGCTATTTCTGTTTACGTTTTGAGTGTTGTTCATATCATTATAGTTCCGTCTAGGATGTTGTCTGTTAGGGTTTGCATGGTAGTTAAAAATTCTGGAGCTATTGTTTTGAGTGTCGCGTTCAACTTCCTGTGCAATGTCTATTGCTGTGTTGAAACTGTTAGGTTGGGCTGCAAACAATGTAGTCTTTAAACGATCATCTAAACCGTTTTTGAAAATTGTTAAAGCGTATTTCTCATTCATGGTTTCTATCACTCCTTTTTGCTCACTTGTTGCACTGTTTCCTAACTCTTTTATTTGTAAACTATTAAGTTCTGATACTAGATTCAAAATTTTGTCTTTGAAATTTATAACTGAGTTATTTTTCTGAGTTGTTTGTGCTAACTGTGTGTGGATTTGAGCGATTGTTACATTGCTCTTGTATCTTGCCTGTAAACCTGTTTAACCCTTGCCTGTTTTAAGATCTTCGAATGATGCTACATTTGAACCTAAAGCCGTACGAACTACTGTACTAAGCTTTACACTAGTGATAAATTCGATTAAGGTTTTCTTCGCGTCATTTGTATAAGATTCATGTAGTAATTCTGTAATTTTTAAAAATGGTTCTAATTCTTTATGCTGTCCATTAAATATTGGTATGGCCTTTAGAGCCGTTTCTAAATTAAAAGCTGACATAATGTTTAATATTGGATTCTGATCTTCTGTGTTATTATTATCCATTAGCTCACCTTTTTCTATGAGAAATTCTTCTATTGCCTTAGCTTTGTCTTCGAAAAGTTTTAAATCCTCTTTTCCTTTTGTCTCAATTATTGATTTTCTTAGCTCATCTAGTCTACTTCTTATCTCCCTAATATATTTTTGTGTGTATTGCCTATTTGGTGCTTTTTTTAATATCTCATTTGCTAAATCTGTCTCCATTTATATTTATAGAAAAACTCGCGCAGTCATAGCTCGATTTTTGATACTCTTGAGTTTTATTGTGCATAACAGACATTATACTCGTATATATAATTACATTTTTCACATATTAAGTGCGGTTCGTGTTCTACGAAACCTGTCTTTATAAGGTTTTTATTACAGCATTTGCATTTAAAGCACTCACGATGCCATGCTTTGCCTTTATGTGCCATATATCTAATTTTACCTATGTCTATCATTTTTTGTTGACAATTTTCGCAATATTTACTGAAAAGTATTCCAAAACATCCTTGGTAGTAACTTTTTGTGGCGAATTTTATCATAATTTTTTATTTGATGTTTTTAATTTCTTTATTAAATTATTTAAAATATGTTAAAATTCAAAATTTATTCAATTATTTTTATTGTGATATTAATGTTTAATACAGAGTTGCCTATGTTTCGCAACATTTGTTTTCTTACATAATTCTTATAGTATCTATTGATTATATATAGAATAGTCGCAATCATAAATATCGCACTTAAAGTAGTAATGAAATAAAAAAAATTGCTGCCTTCGTTGTTATTGCTGGTGTTAGCGTTGCTGTTGTTGTTGGTGACGACCTCTTGCTTGTTGCTGAACCATCCCATGGCTGCCGTAGTTTAATTTTTCTTTCTGAATTTGGTTTATTAGCTGCCTTTTTTGAGTCGAATCTTTTACCAAAGGTATTATGTTATGTAATTGTGCAATCCTTTGTCTTGCTATTACCCTTCGGCCTCCTCGTGGTCTCTTTGGTTTCTCCTGAGCTGCGGTTTGGAATCTTCTATACTCTTTAAGTTCTTTATTTTGCGCTGCTGTTCTTTCCTTGTATTGTTCAATAGTTATTGCCTTTGGGCCGGCACGGATCGGTGTTGGTGTGTACGTTTGGATAGGTTCAGTTGCAGTGGTAACTAGTTGCGGCACGTATTCCTCTTGGAGTTGCTCTTGAGCGTAACAAGACCACTTTTTGAATATTTTATCAATTTCTTCTTGCTCGTTACAGCTTGACATGCTTCAAAATGCGTACTATTATTGTTGTTTCAGGAACAATTTTCAGGATGCAGGATCATTGGGGCAGGATCAGGAACAATTTTTCAGGATGCAGGATCGTTGGGGCAGGATCGCCATGTGATATATTTTTATTTGTCGTGACTGAAGTTTACAGGATGAATAAAATTGCCAAAGATAGGGCTGAGCTATGTTATGGCCAAAGTGCCGTACTTTTCATCGTTGGCAGGATCGCCATGTGATATCTTTTTATTTGTCGTGACTGAAGTTTACAGGATGATTAAAATTGCCAAAGATAGGGCTGAGCTATGTTATGGCCAAAGTGCCGTACTTTTCGAAAAATAGAATATTCAAACTCATGTACTTCATTCAAGTTTAATATTTAACTATCTGTCTTTATTTCTAAAATGCTCTGGTATTTAAAGCAAAAATACCACTATTAATTATGTTACAATCATTACAAATTCTTACACTATTTCTTGAAACTCCTCCCTACAATTTCATTCTTACAATTTGTTTGTTTTGTTTTTCTAGTTTCCCCTTCGTTTCGTCATTGACTCATTGATTGGTTTTAATAAATTATGCCGCGCTTGCATTTGTGATGCGCTAACCCTCGTGCTGCTAATTAGGTTAGCTGGCCAGTGAGTACATTGTTTACATTTGGTTATGACGAAATGTTTGTGACAAAAGAATGAATCAACGAAACAAACGAAACACAAAACGTCTTTATGTTATTAAAAACTAGCGTACCGTTAGCTGGCTGTGCTATGACACTACAGCCGAATCAGAATTCTGTCTTTCTATTCAACTAATGAAATATCTAAAAATCCTTGTCTGCAGCAGCAAACAAAATATAGCTACAACAAAAATGTCCAGCTGGAAACAAAATAAATTCGGCAACCATGCACATGCAAATAAGAAGCTGTAAAATTTTATTTTCATTCATAAAATTTGCAATATTTCTTCAGATATTCAAATAAGAAGAAACAGGCAAGCAAATTAAAAAATACCAATCTTTTTGCTCCCTTGTGCACGCAGCCAAAATGATCAAAATATAGAAAACAAAATGTAAACAAACTCGCACTTTTGAAGGGGTATAAAATAAATGTCCCATCAAAATACCCTATCCTGTCGATGGATGGCTAATATCGGCGAGTAAAAAATAGCGAGCGACGAGTGAAATCTCTTATAGATATATACTCGTTGCAATAGGTCTGTATACTTTACTGTAGTTAAGCGGTCAGAAGCTCCATACATTTACATTTGGAATTCCATAAAGACACAAAATACACTATCTTGCTTTTGAATTGAAGCAGAATTGTTTGTCTTCGTAAACGCATTTATGCGAAGTATCATCGTGTTTTCCCTTGAACTGGTGATTACCATAATCACCAAAACTGCGCAACTAGATTGTTATTTTCAAGCAAGCTTTGGCTGCACAGTTTTAGGCAATCTGGTAACAACGAGTATATATTATAAGAGATTTCACTCGTCGCTCGTTATTTTTTACTCGCTGATATTAGCCATCCATCCATAGAACAGGTTATTTTGTGGGAAATTAATTTTTTACCCCTTTAAGAGTGCGAGCTTGTTTACATTTTGTTTTCTATATTTTTGATCATTTCCGTTTCGTGCACAAGGGAGCAAAAAGATCGGTACTTTTTTAATGTCCTTGCCTGTTTCTTCATATTTGAATATCTGAAGAAATATTGAAAATTTTATGAATGAAAATAAAATTCGACAGCTTCTTATTTGCATGTACATGGTTGCCACATTTATTTTTTTCTAGCTGGACATTTTTGTTGTAGCTATATTTTGGTTGCTGCTGCAAAGAAGGATTCTTAGATATTTCATTAGCTGAATAGAAAGGCAGAATTCTGATTCGGCTAATGAAATAATTATTGGATAGTAAAAAAAATAGAATTGGTTTAGCAGTATTTTATAAATTTAAAGTTAAACAAAGAAATATTGTAGATTTTGTGAGCTGGAAAAAACTTTCTGTCTGAGCTGGAATTGAACCCGGGCTACAGCGGATCTTTAGCTTAGGGACCACGCACTATACCCACTAGGCTACGGTCGCCACATACATTTATGTGTATGTATGTTTTTTCTTCGATCTTGTAGTTGCCGAATTTAGTTTGTTTCTAACTGGAAATTTTCCTTGTAGCAATATTTTGGTTGCTACTTTGGATACACAAGCATAATTTTTAGATACTTCATTAGCCGAATAGATGCAAATAGACTGAATTCTGATTCGGCTAATGAAATAATTATTGCTTAGTCAGGACTTGAAAAAATGTTTGTTCATTAACGGAAAAAAGTAATGCATTTTAAAAAGGTTTCCTCTGATTTATTTGGAATATTAAAGAAAATACATACAAATAAAACTCAATTGATTTCAAAGTATTTGCGCTGTAGTTGGGTTCTCTGGCCTTATTTTCAAGGCTTATTTCGGCAATTTTTATTTATAATAAAATACACAATAAAACAGATTCTAAAGGTATTTAATCTCTCTTGATCAGATTTTGCTTGTCTGATGGCTTTAATCAATTGAATTCTATTAAAAACGATATTGGTAGGAGTTTAGACTTAATATTTGTCACAAATGATATCACAATGATGTCACAAATGAAAAGCTAATTTTGAACTCAATTTGTCACTTATTTATAACAACAGTATTCATCATAAAGCTTTGACAATTAAATTTGAATTTTACAAACTAAGTTCAGCTGACCCAGTTACTTCTAACTGGTTTGATTTCTCTGAAGGTAATTTAGATTTGATTAATAACTTAGCTTTATAAAGAAAATAAAGCTTTATTACCTCTGGTATATTATTTTAAAGAAAATAAAGCTAAATAAAGAAAATTAATTAATAACAAAATTTATACTCCTGAAATTGGGAAATTCTTTATTCTATGACTGAACCACTTGCAGTATACAATTATATATGCGATAAGCTTTTGTTTGCTATATCACTGTATATTCCTATCAAGAGTGCTGTTTTAAATAATAAACTACCTTGGTTTAATGCACGCCTTTCGAATCTAAAAAATGTAAAAAGTAAAGCATTTAAAAAATTCAAACAAACTAATAATAATTCAGATTATTTACGCTTTATTCAACTGAGAAATGAGTTAAATTTTTTGCAAAAGTTTTTATATAATCAATATATTTTAAAAACCGAATCCCAATTGAAATCTAACCCTAAGGCTTTTTTTTTTGTTAATTTGTATCAAAATCTTCAAGGAATGGACCTTAGTAGAATCACGAAAACCATTAATTTTTTGCTGCTTGATTTCGATCTGTTTGGACCTTAGTTGAACCACTAAGACCAGTTGCTTGACACACTATTAAAAGAAACCTCACATTTTGTTCTGACAAGTTATTTAATTCTTATAAGTCTTTTATAAAGAAAAAAATGCTTATACTGCATTCAAATATAAACAAAAACTATAACACATATAATTTAATTACAAAAGAATGCATACGCTAATTTAATGGTTGCGTAAAAACAAAACGCCAAACAACCAAACTTTAATACATACAATTTAATTAACTAGAATGCATACTCTACAATTTAATAATATCGTAAAATAAAAACGCTTACAAATAACAAAAAGTTTAATACATTTTAATTTAGTTAAAATGCATACGCTATTGTCTACGCCCCGATGCGTATCCAAATGGTTTTTATATAAATGAATTTTATGAATTTACTCTTTTCTCTTAAATTTACCTTTGTAACTAAACGCAGCTCAAGCCTGCGCCTTTAATTAAAAGTTTAAATTATTGAACTTAAAATACTGTAAACTAAACCCAGCTTAAAAGCTGGGCCTTAAGCTTAATTGAAATTGCAATGTACATATTCTCTTTTTGTTAATTTTCCTTCTTCTCATTTCAACCGCCAGCCAAGAAGGTAATAAATATGTTCAAAAACGAACTACTTAATTTGTTATTAATTACCCCCTGATTAATAACCAAATTGTGTGGAGTCATTTCTGTTAAATGATACTCTTCATTTAACAGAGATCCCTACAACCTTTGGTGGTTAATGAGGAGCACCACTTCTTCTCCTCAATTTTAGCTCTTAACTCTAACCTCAAGATGGTAGGCTACCGAAAGCTTATCATCGCGCGCGCGTGTTATTTTTACGCGCTAAATTGCTCCCGCCCCCTATGACCGGAGCAATTTGGCGATAAAAATAGCACCGATTCCAACATGGTCCTTCGAGTTCACCCAGAACCGCAATGGATTGCATACTCCACTGGTGTATCCATTCAGAACCCATTTACTAACCCTAAAAGAAAATAATTAATAGCTCTAAAATTTCAGCGTCATCCACAAACAGAGGCAACATTTGGTTCCTACACATTAATAAACCACAAAGTATGCCAACCACTGGGAAAGGAAAGAGGTGAGCGGAAAGCAGCCAATTGTTTTGTTTTTTTTTGAAGGTGTTGAGTTGTGAGAGTGTGGGGTCGGTGGCAGGCTGCATGCAACTCGCCACAAATTGTTTTCAACAGCAATCGCAGTAAAGAGTCATTCGAAGAACGAAACGGTCGAAAAGTTGCTCGGTTAATTTGGAAAAAAATAGAAAATGGCGAGCCTCGCGTGTTCGGTTAATTTTCAGTTCGGAATTTGACATTAATTTGTGGTTAAAAAAGTGGCAAAAACTTGGAAAAACAATAACTTCAGCTATTTTTAAGTGTTCAACGCAGACGTGAAATTGAATGTTGATGGAATTGACATGAAGTTGCGTTAAAAAGCTCGATAATTTTTCTAAAGAAAAAATTTCTCCTAACGTTCGGATTTTATGCTGCTGCAATTTATCGACCTCTTTACTTTGAACAAATCAACAAATTTTAAAGAGTAAATTGAAAGAAAGTGATGTGATTTAAATAATATTTTAAAGATTGCCGTAATAAGTTTGCTGTGGTGAATACATAAGCTGAAGAATATTTTGATGTCAAAAAGAATTGAGGAAATCTTACTTTTCACACAAGTCATAATTTTTTTTTGCACTCTTCAAAAAACACTTTCGTTTTTTGTGCTCGCCGTTCCTTTGGTTGTCAGTTGGATAAAATACACGAAAGCAAGTGAACGTGCAGCACAAAGTGTATAGTGAAAATTGTAAAAAAAAAAAAAAAACATTTACAACATATAAATGCAAAAGTTTAGTGACTATTTCGAATACAAGAACTTTAGAATTTTGTATGCAGCGTAACTGTTCTGAATCTTAAACAAAGCAAAACTATAAACAATATAAAAGCAAAACTCGGTGATAAATAAATTTAATAAATATAAATCAAAGAGGTTATTCCGAAATTTATACCGAAAAGCAATAACTCAGTTCTTACAACAACACCACAACCATTACCAACAACAACAACATGTTACCCTAAATATAATTGCATATATTAATAAAAAAAAATTCATGGTGCCGTGCTAAATAAGTGTGTGTACTAAGCAAATTTAAATTGAAGAAGAAGAAGAACATGTTCTGTTGACGCGCTCTCAACACAACAATTAATTGGAAAAGTTGCTATATTTTTGTTGCTTTTTCTTCTTTGTCGCTACACTTGCAGTCAATTCGTTTTGGTCATCTTGTGCTTGTTCTCGCCCACAGGCAAAACAAAATCGGTGATCCACAATTCAATCTCGGTCCGGTCTCGGCAGCCATTGCTTCAAGTTGCAAGTTGAAGAGTAGCGAGTGAAAAAATAAAAAAAATTTACAGTGTCGTGAAAAAGCTTGTAACCGTTGCTTTTGTGAACATATAAAAACGAAAATAAATCAAATAAATAAAAATTATAGTTTTTTAATAAAACAAAGATACAAAACATATTGCACCAAGAGTGCTGCAAAAGTTGAAAAAAAAAAAAAAATAAAAATACAAAATCATTGTGACTGTGTTTTGGTCTGCAGAGTGGGTAGTTTTCGATAACCAAAAAGCCGAATCAACTGGAGCACCAGCAGCAGCCACAGCAGTAGCAGCCACAGCAGTAGACGCAGCAGGTGACGTCCCCCTCCCGTGGGTGAGTGGCTGGAGATACCCTTGTTGGGAGACCCAAGGGCGTAAGGTATTTTTTAAAATATATTCTCCATATATATTTTTTTTTGCACCAACTCGCAAACTATTCACACACACACACTCATACACTCATATTATAGAAAGCAAAGTTCCGTTGCTGTACATATAATACCAAACGATAGTTGGTACACTAGGCAGCAAAATTTAGTGTTCACGAAAAAAAAAAAATTTTTTTTTTTTTTCATTTTACATATTGGTATATGCATTTATATTAAAAATTCTCAATATTTTTTATACAAAATTCAGAGTTGCCAACTCCGTGCAACGCTGAATACCCCAAGTGTGTTTCTCAAAAGCATTGAATCTGGAAAAAAAAATTTTTATTTTTTCACTGCACTCTTTGTTATAAAAAAAATTCTCAATATTTTTTTATACAAAATTCAGAGTTGCCAACTCCGTGCAACGCTGAATACCCCAAGTGTGTTTCTCAAAAGCATTGAATCTGGAAAAAAAAAAATTTTATTTTTTCACTGCACTCTTTGTTATAAAAAAATTCTCAATATTTTTTTATACAAAATTCAGAGTTGCCAACTCAGTGCAACGCTGAATATTTCAATTTTTTTTCTCAAAAGCACTGAAGCTGAAGAAAAAATTTTTTTTCCTCTACACTCTTTGTTATAAAAAATTCTCAATATTTTTTATATACAAAATTCAGAGTTGCCAACTCCGTGCAACGCTGAAAATTTCAATTTGTTTTCTCAAAAGCATTGAAGTTGAAGGAAAAAAAATTTTTTCTCTACACTCTTTGTTATAAAAAATTCTCAATATTTTTTATACAAAATTCAGAGTTGCCAACTCCGTGCAACGCTGCATATTTCAATTTTTTTTCTCAAAAGCATTGAAACTGAAGAAAAAAATACCTTTTTTTCCTCTACACTCTTTGTTATAAAAAATTCTCAATATTTTTTATGCAAAATTCAGAGTTGCCAACTCCGTGCAACGCTGAATATTTCAATTTGTTTTCTCAAAGGCATTGAAGCTGAAGGAAAAAATTTTTTTTTTCTCTACACTCTTTGTTATAAAAAATTCTCAATATTTTTTATACAAAATTCAGAGTTGCCAACTCCGTGCAATAAACACTCAAAAAGGTGTTTATTAAAGAATTTGAAGATTTTTCTCTGGACAAATCGCGGAAAATTCAGAGTTGCCAACTCCGATCAAATCTGAATTTCTGAACATATATGAAAAATACACTATTTATCGAAACTCATTCTAAAACATTTTTTATTGAGAAAAAAAATTGTTTCTCAACAATTTCGAAAATTCAGATTTGCCAACCCCGTGCAATTCTGAGTAAGTTAAATACGCTCTACTTCTCTGCCTACGATCTCAAAAAATGCTCCTAATATTTAAGAGTTGCCAAACTCGTGTAACTCTGAATACTCTAAAAATGTTCACTAGGTTGCTTACGCTTTCTCCTGACTCTTCATGATTTTTCAGTTGCCATACTCGCGCAACGTTAAATTCTTCGCCATTCTCACGGCTGACCGCACAAGTGTCAATAAAAATCGGGGAGGATCAGCCGCGCGAGAGTTGCCAATCCCGCGCAACTGCTGATTACTTGGTTCCTGTTCACGATATTTCAACTATACCTCAGAGATGCTACCAGGGGCAATACGAAATGCTGAATACTCGCGTCCTGTTTTCAATACTTCAACTTTACCTCTGAGTTGCCAACCCCGCGCAATTTTGAATATTTTGAATACTCTTATTCCTTTCTCAATCCTTCAAAAATGTTCTGACGATATTTTCAGAGTTGCCAACCCCGCGCAACTTCTGAATATTTTTAATCACTCCTATGGTCTCTCTCTTTCCTCTAAATACACTTTATTTCAGAATTGCCAACCCTGAGCAATTCTGAATATTTCAGCTGTTTACATCTTTTCTCGAAAACTTATCCCGATATTTTAAGAGTTGCCAACCCTGCGCAACTTCTGGATACTCTTAATTTCAATCAAGCAAAAAATTTTCTCTCAAATTTTTTGCGTCATCTCATCTCTTCTCTCTTATATCCAGAGTTGCCATCCCACGCGACTTCTGAACACTTTCATTATGTATAAAAGTATTATGTGTAAAAGTATTGTGAGAAAATTCTCTGAAAAACTTTTCCCGATATGGTAGACTAACCAAACTCGAGCAAATTGAGCATATGCTTAAATCGATGGTTTATTAATAGCAGAGAATTCACAAAAAAGGCGGGAGAAGTAACTCTAATTAACTCAAGCCGAATTAGAGTTCGTTAAATTGCACTCTCAGCCTCTTTCTCTGTGTTTAAACTTCTGAAGCGATTTCAGAACTGCCAACCCGAGCAATTCTGAATATGTTAACCATAATCTTGTGTTCTTCCTCTTTTATCCAAAATTCCTGATGACGATTCAGTGTTGCCAACCCGGCGCAATTTCTGAATATTTATAACTACTATTAATTTTATCTCTTTGTTCTCAACACCTTCAGACGCTATTTCAGAATTGCCAACCCAGAGCAATTCTGAATATTTGCAGCTCTTTACATCTGTTCTACAAAATTTTCAACGTATATTCAGAGTTGCCAACCCCGCGTAACTTCTGGATATTTTTAAATACTCTCATTTTCTCTCTTTTTCTCCACATGCACCTGATTTTATTTCAGAATTGCCAACCCCGAGCAATTCTGAATATTTCAACTCCTCACATCTTATCTCAAAACTCTTCTTTTGTCTACTTCAGAGTTGCCAACCCCGCGCAACTACTGAATATTTTAAATACACTTTAATGTTCTCTATCTCTGCTCCAAATACTCCTGACTTTCTTTCAAAATTGCCAACCCGGGCAATTCTCAACATTTTTATACTGACATCTTTACTTCAAGACTCTACGACTCTTCACTTCTCTCCAAACAAGTCCGACGATACTTCAGAGTTGCCAACTCCGCGCAACTTCTGAATACTCTCTTAAGTTCTCAAAATTCGTCTTTTTATACTTCAGAGTTGCCAACCTCGCGCAATACTTATGAAATATGAAGACTTTTCTTTACTTCTTAAAACTTTCCCGATATTTCAGAGTTGCCATCCCGAGCAATACTTATGAAATACGAATACTTTCTTCTCCTCTCGAAACTTCTCCGACTCTCTTTTCATCTCACTTTCAGAATCACTCATCTCTAGTCATGGGTCTCTCACCTCACATAATCCCTCTATTTATACAGTACACTCGCACTTCTCACTCATATGTCTCTTATCCCTTGTAACTCCCAAACATCAGCTCACCGTCTAGTTACATTTTTTAGTTACTCATATCTCTCATGTTTATTCTAGCTCTCACTCAATCAATGCTACACTATACTCTCACTTCTCACTCGTACATGACTTATCCCTAGTCATTCAATAACCCAGCTAACATAGTTCTCTCTACAATTATGCCATGCACTAATAAACTTTTCGGTTTCTTTCTCTAGGCTTTATGAATGTCAACTGTGCCAGCGGCGACATTCCATCCGATTCTGCAAAAAATTTAAGGCCATGTCTGTCCTGCACCGTCGCCAGGCCGTGGTTCGACATGGCTATTGTTCGAACTGCCTCGCTCGCTCCCATACAGCCGGAAGATGTACGTCCAAAGCCGTGTGCAATGTGTGCAAGGGTCTCCACCACTCGATGCTGCATGCGAACCAAAAACGCATCACGATCCAGTCCGACTCAAACCGGCGAGCCGGCAAAACCACCAAGAAGAGAGCAAGCGGCATAGCTCACCGACTGGGACGAAGAGTCAGTCCGTCGCCTTCGCCTGTACGTCAACGGGTACAGCCTAACGCTTCGGAAGGGCGCTCACGGCCTCGCCAACGACTACAGTCGCCTCAGCCAACCGGGCGCTCCAGGGCATGTACACGATCGACTGGCACCAATCGCAGCGAAAGTCCACGGGAACATCTCTTAAACGCCATCCGTGAGCTTCAGCGGCTGCAGAGTATCTTGTAAATTGCACTAGTGCAAGGCGGGCGGCATGTCTACGCCCCGATGCGTATCCAAATGGTTTTTATATAAATGAATTTTATGAATTTACTCTTTTCTCTTAAATTTACCTTTGTAACTAAACGCAGCTCAAGCCTGCGCCTTTAATTAAAAGTTTAAATTATTGAACTTAAAATACTGTAAACTAAACCCAGCTTAAAAGCTGGGCCTTAAGCTTAATTGAAATTGCAATGTACATATTCTCTTTTTGTTAATTTTCCTTCTTCTCATTTCAACCGCCAGCCAAGAAGGTAATAAATATGTTCAAAAACGAACTACTTAATTTGTTATTAATTACCCCCTGATTAATAACCAAATTGTGTGGAGTCATTTCTGTTAAATGATACTCTTCATTTAACAGAGATCCCTACAACCTTTGGTGGTTAATGAGGAGCACCACTTCTTCTCCTCAATTTTAGCTCTTAACTCTAACCTCAAGATGGTAGGCTACCGAAAGCTTATCATCGCGCGCGCGTGTTATTTTTACGCGCTAAATTGCTCCCGCCCCCTATGACCGGAGCAATTTGGCGATAAAAATAGCACCGATTCCAACACTATAATTGCGTAATGTAAAAAACGCTACAATATATTAAGTTAGCACAACTCATGACTAGGTCATTGATTGTGACATGAGCCCAACTGCTTATGCCTCAACATGTGTGCCTTGGCTGACACACATAGGCATCTTCTGCTGTGTTAACACTTTATTTGAATGCTAAGCGTAAAACTAACGGCTTCCCAGCTAGTATGAGACTCTATAACTTAACATCGAATACTACATTGGAATCTTGCAACTTGTTCGCAAAGTTTTTTCAAAGAGTTTATGAAAAATATACTTATCTAGTAAATACAGACTTTTTAAATTTTGAAATCCGAGATTTAGAAATCATCAATAATTTTTTAGTCGCAGATAATGATGTGTCCTTAGCCATCGCTGGCTTAAAACCAAGTTTTAAACATGAGATTGGCGATTTCCTTACTCTGTTTTTTAAAAACTGTGAAAAAATATACTTAAACCCATCACATATTTATTCAACTTGTGCCTTAGTTCAGGGCAATTTTTAGACTGCTGGAAAACCTGCTTTCTTGTTCCCATTTTTAAATCTGGCGATCGCAGCGATGTGTGTTAAACAATCATCATTTGCTAAAATTTTCGATAATATCTTATACATAAAACTTTTTGACCATATCAATGTAGCTACCTGTAAAGCAAAACACGGGTTCTTACCTGTGAGATCCACTTCCACTAACTTAATATTGTTATCTAAAAATATAGTTGATGCCATGGTAGATCGCTGTCAACTGGATGTGATTTATACAGATTTTTCAAAGGCATTCTACAAAGTCGATCATTCCATATTATTACTTAAGTTGAAGAAATACGGGTTATCAGACTTACTTTTAAAATTTTTAAGAATTTTTTATCAAATCGGAAGCTCTTAGAAAAAATCGACTCAACAGCCTCAGCAGATGTCATCTTGGCCTCTTCGGGCATTCCTTCATAAATAATCTTCATAAATGACTAACCTAGTTTTTTTCAAGTCTCAGAGTGTTTATTGTTTGCGGACGACGAGAAACTTTTTCTAAAAGTTTCAGCTTCTGATTGTTTATTACTACAAAATGATTTTAATACTTTTGGTAATTGGTGTTTGCGTAATAACCTTAACATAAATTAATGTGTAGTTTCTTTTACTAAGTGCAATAATAATATTGCTTTCGACTACTCAATTAATAATTTAATATTTTAATTCATAAACATGAAAATAAGGACATAGGTTTTATCTTCGACTCTAATTTTATATTTGTCAATTTGTCACTTATTTATAACAACAGTATTCATCATAAAGCTTTGTAATGTTTTTGTTTAAATTTTTGTGATTTAAAAGAAAATTACCTGCCTCAAATTCTTTGCCGGCGCTTAATAACGACACTGGCTCTAAATATTTAATATACTCTTTTTTTTAATTCTCAGCCGGCATAAAAATGCACTTAGGCTTGAAATAAATAGATAAAGCTGATTTAAAGCTTGTAGAATTAATGATCTTTATTTTTCAAAGTCGGTGCTTATAAAGCCAAGCCGGTGCTTATAAAGCATAATTCTATACATAAAAAGTGCGTGAGTGACAAATAAATATTAACTTAATGTGTAACTGCGTAATGTAAAATAAATATATAACAAAAATAATAAACATTGAAAGTGCGTGAGTGAAAGAAAGCTAAATATTCACTTAGTGCGAAAGTGCGTAATGCATATAAGTATATAACCCAGGTCATTGTGCGTGGTGAATAACAATGTATATAGTCGCGTTCAATAAACTTTCTTACATAGTTTAGCAAAGACTCGAGTTACAGTGTAAGGAATAAGTTTGCATACAGTGCGTATATAAAGTAATTGTTTAATTGTTAGTTGCTTAATTCGGTGCGCACTACACCCCCATCCTTAAGAAAAAAATTATTTTAGAAAAGAAATAAAATAATTTTTAAAATTTATACAATTCAAAGTTTCTTATTTAAATCGAACAAATTATTCAATTTGACAATTGCACTTTAAATATATTTGTTTTATACATTTCAATTAGTTTTCTTAACTATAATAAATTGTATTTTATATTTTACTCCAAAAATTGTTACAAAATAGATATATGATTTATGTTATTAAAAATTATACAAATTCAATTTGTTTATGAAATTTATACAATGCAATTGTTTTAATTAATAAATTTTTACTTTATTTGAAAATTTTGAATTAAATCCATCTTTTTAGTAAATTATTATGGTATTCTTTGTTTTTACCATCTACATTAACTTTAGAATTCACTCCATTTTTAGCAACTATAATATATGGACCATGATATGGTGGTTGGTTTTTCTTTCTATTCATTTTCTTTATCATAACTTTTTCTCCAATTTTTATATTTAATGGTGCAGAAATTGCATCATTTTTGATTCGTTTAATCTTTGCTATATTTATCAATTCTTTCGTTTCTTCTAATGAGTATTTTAATCTTACTCTCAATTCCTGTGCATAATTGTCTGTGTTATAACATTTTGAATTGTCTATTTTATCATTTGGTAGGTTTGCCAATTTGCCAAATATAAGTTCAAAAGGAGTGTAATTAGTGTCAACATGAGGTGCTGTATTGTAAGCAAATGTGAAGTATGGGATCCAATGGTCCCATTCATCATCGTTGCAAAAATTCAATAAAAATTCGTTTAATACTCTGTGGTTTCTTTCTATTGAACCGAGGGTCTCATGATGATAAGGCGTGCTAAATATTTGTTTAATGTTAAGCTGTTTGCAGATCTCCGACATCAATTCATTGGTAAATTCAGTACCCCTATCTGACTTAAGATCTTTAAAATGACCATAGATTAAAATAACATTTTCTATTAAGGATTTGGCAACGGTTTTTGCGTCTTTGGTCTCCATAGGACAAGCAATGACATACTTCGTTAACTCACATTGCATAGTTAACATATAACGTAAATTATTTGATAATCGCAAAGGCCCTACAGTATCTATTGATATTGTTTCAAAACTAGTTCCTGGTGTGTCTGTCAAAGTTAATTTCTCTTTCGTATGTCTGGTTTGTTTGTTGATTTTACATTGTTCGCAATTTAATATATATTTCTTTATCATTTTGTTCATGTTTTTCCAAATGTATTTTTGTTTGATTTTTAAATTGGTTTTTCTAATGCCCATGTGTCCACCATGAGCCGAATTATGATATTCTTCAATTAATTTATTTTGTATATCTTAATCAATTATTCTTGCTGGTTCATTGTATATTAAAATTTTTAAATTTTAATTATTTTTTCTTTGTAAATTATTAAATGTCTCTTTAAATTTATCCATTCTTATGGTTTCAAATATTTTATCATTTTTACTTTACGCGAGCTCGTTTATATTTAACCTATGCATTTTTGACGACAGTTTCTCCAAAGTCAGCTGTGTGATCGATGGATTATCGCTGCATCTTGCAATAACTTCTATATTATTTATATTTATTTGGGTACCCTTGTAATTTCTATCAGTTACGAACCTTAATTTTATCATTTTGTTAATATCCGATTTGGATGTGCACTCCCAAGCAAAAAGTTGATCAGACTTCTTGTTAGTAATGTCACTTGTTTTGTCTGAATTTATTGTTTTGTGTATGTTTATTTGTAACCATACTTCTTGTTATAGCCAGTATTTTGTTATCATCATTTGCAGGTATTATACTATTTGCAATGAAAACTCCATTATTTATTTCTTTGTTTAGAACTATACTATCCTCATTAACCCTAATATTTATGGGAATTACTGCTTCTACCCGAGCAGGTACTGTACAACTTTTTTCATTTAAAATTATTGGTAATGTTAATTCTTTTTCATTTATTAAAAATGTTACTGTGTACGTTTCAAAATCTATTTTAGACATATACTTTCTCAACATGTCACGCTCTATTATGCCATCCGTTAATATTGGAAATTCATTTTCTACTATGTAGAAATTGTGTGTAATTTCCTCCGTTTCAATTAAAAATTTTAAATATGATGTGCCTATGCACTCTATACTTTCGTTAGTTATACCAGTTATTGTTGAAATATTTTTTGTTTCTATTTTATTTACGCTTCTTTTCTTGCAGATAGAAATATCTGCTCCCGTGTGTATTAGGAATTCTAGATTCTCATTAGTATTTTTGCACGGTTTTATTTAATATAATAAAATTTGTTAAATTTTTAGTTAGTTGTAGGATCAGTTTTGGCCTCTGTGGGTAACAATTCCTGCTACCCGGCCATATCCGCTTCCCTGCGCATTGTTGCTGTTTCTAAAATTTGTATTTCTATCGAAATTAGTACTTCTGTTATTATTGTTTATAAAATTATTATTATTATTATTTCCGTTGTTTCCACGGTAAAAATTATTGTTATTCTGAAAATTGCTGCTTCTGTAATTGTTATTATTTCTGTAATTGTTATTTTGATTGTTGTTTTGAAAATTACTATTGTTTCTGTAATTATTATTTGAAAAATTTTGGAATTCTGTTTTGAAATGTATTATTTCTATAATTGTTATTATCTCTGTTGGAAAAATGTTGATTATTGTAATTTCTAAAGTTTTGATTAAATCTATTATTTTGCTCATTATAATTTCTTGAATTATTTCTGTTCTGTATATGTAAAATATTGCTTCTATCTGTTGAAAGATTTTGCTCAATATTCAAGCATCTTTCAGTTGCTTCATTAAAAGATTTTGGCGGATTTGCCTGTAAAATAGTTTGATATTCTGTCCTGACACCTATTGAAAAAATATTAAGTGCCATACTTTCGTTGACCTTATATATTGCATCTTTTACCTCCTGACTGGGTTTCTCTAAGTTTTGTAGCTCTAAATTGCTTAATTGCTCTGCTAATTCTGTTATTTTTTCTGTAAATTCTGAAATTGTTAGATTGTTCTGTGCTATAGAACTAAACTCATTTAGCATTTGCTGTACCGTTTTTGGATTGGGATAAGATTTCACCAATAAAGATTTTAATTAACCAATATCAAAGGTTTGTTCAACGTCCAATTATACTTCTCACTTGGGTTGTTAATTTAAAATTGTATACATACTTAATAAAAATAGCCTTATCTTCATCTTTTATTAAATCATGAAGCAATTCTGCTTTTACTATAAAATCATCTAATTCTTCATAAACTCCTTTAAAAACTGGTAGGTTTTACCTACTACATTTATGTCAAAGTTTGACTTTTTGGGCAAATTACTTTCTTCCTCCCAAACTGATGATAAATCCAAATTTATTTTATCTTCCTTTCGTGTTATTAAATTTTTTATGATTTCATTTAATTCATAATAAATTTTAATAAATTCTAATATTAAATGTTTGCAATTTTTTAAAGTTTCATATTCGACTATTTCGTTTTTCAATTTTTTGCAATATAGCTTTTTTATATTCTTCATTATAAATATGATTTTTACTTTTTCTTAAATTTTTCTTTAATTTTTCAAGAAATATTATGTTTTCTTTAATTATGTCCATAAATTTATGCCATGACATCAGATGGCATAATTTCACTTGAATTTGGCATAATTTCACTTGGCAAATTTTTTATTTCACTTGAATCACCCTGTGATTCATAGTGCCAACCCAGCTAGACACCTAACTGTTAAATATTCCGTATATATGGCATATACGTAGCGACCTTGACGTTAAAGTCATATAAAATTCTCCATACATTGTACGTTAAATTTGTTCTACCAAAATACTAGATATATGGACAGACGCTCATCTGTGTGATCTTGAATCTCTGTCTGCCACACATGTTTTAGCCATAAAAAAAGTTTAGCTGAACTGCTCACACCAATAAGAAAATCTGCTTTGCAATCTTCTCCCCCCATGCCGCTATATCATGACCACCCCCTAGCCCAGAGAATAGAGCTCTGACGTTTATTTTAAATTACAAAGACAATTTTTGAATCCATTTTTATTTATTTCTTGCAATGCATTAATTACCTTGAGGTTACGGGTTACAACATTACGCCTTTACAAATTAACAGAAAGCCAAACACAATTAATATAAAATCCATGGGTTTTGCATGCATTTCTTCACAACAGCAATATAGCTCCAACGACAGCAGCAGTTGTTTGAGTTGCAACTGTAGTCAATCCAGACAATCGAAATGTTCTTCAGGAATCTTATTTAGTCTTCTGAAAAGAAAAAAATGTTGAATTGTTTTATTTCATTTATAATTTTTGTATACTTCCTTTCCTAATTGTACGACTCATATTGTTTGGTTTGTTATTTTTGTTTTTGCCAGTTTATTATATTTTTGACCGTAAAAGAGCAAGATGTACAATCAAACATAACTTTCCTTGTTTAACATAACATCAAAAAGTATGAATGTGTTGAAGAAAACCAAATTCTGTTTCGTTGTGTTTGTTAAGACGTTAGAGCTGTTCAGCTGGGAATAAATCATGCATGCCAACATTTAAACATGTGTCTGCAACGATTGATTGCGAATAAGAGTATAAAGAAAAAGTAAAACTGACGTTTCAGGTTAATCAATGAAAAATATAATGGCGGTCGCGTGTAGTTTTCGCTTTTCGCGTAGTGAAAAAAAAATTTTGTATAAAACGCTTGGCTGTAATCTAAAGGTAATTTTTAGCAAAGTGTTTTAATCGTGCGCGTAGTTTTCGTTTTTCAATAAATATATGCGTTTAATGTAATTAAAGTGTAGTGCAAAATCAATAGAAAGAAGCAATTCTTGTTGAATTTTTATTTAACTATAATTTTTGCCAAGTGTGTGTGTATGTGATATTTTGTTCTGATTTTATTTACTATAAAATAAAATAATCCCAAAATAAAATAATCAAAAAAATGGCTTTAATTCAATTAGTTTTTTGTTCTTTATCAATAATGACAAGTTCAATAATCTTCAATAATTACAATATAATTTGTTTTTATAAAATTAATAAATTTTTGTTTATTGTTGTTGTTGTTTCGAGTCGGCTGCCCTCATGAAGCTGATTATTGTGTATTTCGTTGTTGATGTTGTAGCTGCTTCTTCCGTATATTAATCTGCTGCTCCAGTTCCCTTTGTTGCTCCTCTTCTACGCCCAGCAACCATGTCCTGTAGGTGCTCATGAATTCCTCTGCGTGTTGTTCAAATAGAATTGTTGTACTCCAAGATTTTGGTGCTGTTACTTCATCACCATCTGGTACGTATTCTTGCTGCATTTGTTGTTTTGCCGTCGGCAAAATTTCTTCTTGCGTACGCATCAAATTTGGGTCCGTGTTTGGCAGGATCGCCATGTAATGTTTTTGTTTAAATTTTTGTGTTTTAAAAGAAAAGGACCTGCCTCAAATTCTTTGCCGGCGCTTAATAACGCCACTGGCTCTAAATATTTAATATATTCTTTTTTTAATTCTCAGCCGGCATAAAAATGCACTTAGGCTTGAAATAAATAGATAAAGCTGATTTAAAGCTTGTAGAATTAATGATCTTTATTTTTCAAAGTCGGTGCTTATAAAGCCAAATAACGGTATTTTCTTAAATCTAAAAAGTGCATAATTCTATACATAAAAAGTGCGTGAGTGACAAATAAATATTAACTTAATGTGTAAGTGCGTAATGCAAAATAAATATATAACAAAAATAATAAACATTGAAAGTGCGTGAGTGAAAGAAATCTAAATATTCACTTAGTGCGAAAGTGCGTAATGCATATAAGTATATAACCACAGGTCATTGTGCGTGGTGAATAACAATGTATATAGTCGCGTTCAATAAACTTTCTTACATAGTTTAGCAAAGACTCGAGTTACAGTGTAAGCAATAAGTGCGTATGTAAAGTAATTGTTTAATTGTTAGTTGCTTAATTCGGTGCGCACTACAGCTTTGACAGTTAAATTTAAATTTTACAAACTAAGTTCAGCTGACCCAGTTACTTTGTAACGAACCTGTTTTTCTCTAGCCGAGGTATATCTCGCCGGCTCCAGGGGTTCGTTGCCAAAAATTTATATTTATCGGACTTGTGTGGTGAATTTACGTTGAAAAACAATGAGACTAGCTAGTTTCAACTCTTTTATTATATAAATAAGCACTCAGCTGCCGCTGTCTCAATCCTAATAAAGTGCCTCTCATGCGCGTTCGCCTCGTTGCGTGGCACTCACTCTTTTGCACTCTCGTCGGTCTAGCGCGAACTGGCTTTTCAACACGCGTTGCGATCTTCGTTGGTTTACTTGCGTGGCCCTACGCTAACTTGAGCTGCGCTACCGATCTGTAGTAAGACCCCAGGTCGGCCTGCTTGCGCCAAACTCACCTGCCTGCGTTGACCTCGCTTATTGAGTTGCACTACCGATCTGTAGAAAGACCCCAGGTCGGCCTGCTTGCGCTAAACTCACCTACCTGCGTCGACCTCGTCTAACTGTTGAGTTACGCTACCGATCTGTAGTAGGACCCCAGGTCGGCCTGCGCAACGCTAAACTCACCTAACTGCGTCGACCTAGCTTATTGAGTTGCGCTACCGATCTGTAGTAAAACCCCAGGTCGGCCTGCTTGCGCTAAACTCAACTGCGTCGACCTCGTCTAACTGCTGAGTTACGCTACCGATCTGTAGTAAAACCCCAGGTCGGCCTACTTGCGCTAAACTCACCTAACTGCGTCGACCTCGTCTAACTGCTGAGTTACGCTACCGATCAGTAGTAAAACCCCAGGTCGGCCTACTTGCGCTAAACTCACCTAACTGCGTCGACCTCATCTAACTGCTGCGTTACGCTACCGATCTGTAGTAAAACCCCAGGTCGGCCTACTTGCGTCACTACTTCTACTACTATTACTACCAGGTAACTTACCCAGGCCGTGGCTTGAGCAGAACTCAATTAAATCTAACTATGTCTCGCCTTATATAGGACAGTCGCAGAGCTTTTCTAAATGCAAGCTCTCTTCTCGCTTTCTGATTGGCTGGCACTACAGCTGATCTGGTGCTTTTCGATTTCTATGTTTATAACATATGACCGTGTGCTTTTGGTTTCTATGTTTGTCATAGCTGACCCTGTGCTTTCGTGGTTTGTGCCATGGGTGCCTTGCACTAGCCACTGGTGTGCCTGTTTCCTGCTAGATGGCGTTGTCTCTTCTTTCATCTACTTAATCTAATATAAGCGGCAGCAGAGTTAATACGAAGCTAGCTTTTTATAATACAATTCTTATTGTTAACATATCCAAATCGTTAATTAAATACTAATTAATAATTCACTTGATTTGTATTAACAATAAATGAAAATATGATAATCATAAACAATTCAATATGTTGAAAATAATGATGAACTTAAGTGTTACAATTTACTTTAATGTATGAAATAAAATGTTTTTGGAATTGAATTAATTACAGTATTAAAACAAAATTATTTAGGAGTGAATAAAATACAAATACATACATCACGATGAATGATGCTATGCTGCTTCGTGGTGTTGTCATCTCTGTTGTTGATGCAATGTTGCTGCCAATGTGTGACTAAAATGCAGCATGCCATTTTAGCCTTCACAACTTCTTACTGGTTTGATTTCTCTGAAGGTAATTTAGATTTGATTAATAACTTTTTAGCTTTATAGCTAAATAAAGAAGATTAATTAATAACAAAATTTATACTCCTGAAATTGGGAAATTCTTTATTCTATGACTGAACCACTTGCAGTATACAATTACATATGCGATAAGCTTTTGTTTGCTATATCACTGTATATTGTTACGTGCCAAATTCCTTTCGCGTATCGAAGCTGAGTAGGGCCGGCTCAGTGGAGAAGGCCGTGGATGATATTGATGTTAATTTGAGTTTTATTGGGTGCCACGCAATTCACCCAACTTCGATAAGTTCTAGTTATCGCGATCGCTAGAACTTTGCGAATTAAAACCCAGAACAGAAAAAAAAAGAATAATAAATTGTCACGGGTATAGTTCGACGATCATACATTAATAACTTTTCTCCATTAATTCAGTTTAGCAATATGGTTTTATTAGAATAGATAAGTTGAAGACAAGGGTAATAAAAAACCAAAGAGAAAGATAAAATTTTACCACTATCTTAAATGATAACCCTTCTCCTTCCTAAGTAAGCAATCGATTGTGTCCCTAGGTTTACTAAATTAGTTATAAAGGGTCCGCCAAATAACTTTTTTTTTTTAAATTCTATAAAAAAACTACTGGATATTTTCTCAAATTTCTTTTTTTATTTGAAAGTACAATCCTTCCGGTTAAAAGTGGAAAATAATTTCATTCAAATGGCTGCCTCGGCTGGCCATGCAGTAGCCTACACGATCGGTCCAATTTTTAAGCACATTATCGATTGTGTGCAGCTGTATTTTACCAATGGCTTCACGAATATTGTCCTTTAAAGCGTCAATTGTCGCTGGCTTGTCGGCGTAACACTTATCTTTAATTTACCCCACAAATAATAGTCCAACGGTGTCAAATCGCAGCTCTGAGGTGGCCAAACGACTTCAGCTCTGCGGCTGATGATGCGATCTTCAAAAACAGGGCGCAGAACATCGAGCGTAGCTTCGGCTGTGTGGCACGTAGCGCCGTCCTGTTGAAACCAAATGTTGTCAATATCCTCCTCTTCAGTTTTTGTGAACAAAAATTCGTTCAACATGGCCCGATAACAATAGCCATTGACTAACGGCCACTCCTTGCTCATTTTTGAAGAAAAATGGCCCAATTATGCCTCTGGACCAAAATCCGCACCAAACAGTGACTCGTTTTGGGTGCAGCGGCTTTTCAATGTATGCATGCGGGTTTTCTGTGCCCCAAATGCGACAATTTTGCTTGTTTACATACCCGCCAAGATCAAAATGAGCTTCATCTGAAAAGATGATTTTTTTTTGCAAAATCGGCATCTTCTGTAAGTCGATCGAAGGCCCACTTAGCGAAGCGAAAACGCATTGGCTGGTCAGTTGGCTTCAACTCCTAAACCAATTGGACTTTGTATGGCATCATACCAAGGTCTTTATGCAAGCACACTTTCTGCCACAGCAGCAATATTCTCGGGTGTACGCACTGTTTTTGGCTTTTCACGCTTTGGTTTATCGATGAGGATACCAGTTTCTTTCACTTTTTTCACAAGATAACGAACATATAAAGCTGACGGTGCTTCTCTTCTTCCAAAATCCATACGCAATTTTCGCACACATTCTGCAACATTACCATGATTTTCAAAGTAATGTCTCAATATTTCCCAGCGTTGTTCAAGGGTATGCACAACCATATTTGTTCAGCAGAAGGATAAAACTAATTATCTGTCAAATCAGACATGAGCTAAGTGTTACCATTCACGAAATAAGCACTAGTTGAAAAAAAAGTTAGATGGCGGACCCTTTATATATATTAGGGCGGGTTAATTTTTTTTAGATTGACTAACATGCCTCATTAAGATATTGTTGTTTTTGGTTTATCAAGTGATTTAAATGATCTTAGTTTGCCTACTAAATGTGACATTTCAAAATATTATTTTTTTTTAAGTGATCGTGCTAAATTTGAAAACAAAATGTTCTCGTATAAAACTTTTACTCCTCACGTAACAGATAAATTGATCCAAATTTGGTGTAAATTAAATATTGAAATCATTAATAGAAAGAGTGTTTTCAAAAATTAACTGGTTTGCTTGATAAATACCAGAAACATGTGCAACATAGAAACAAAACAGATGAATTTAAAGCATTTTTGATTCAATAAACGAATTATTTTATATTGGCAAATGTAATTGCAAATTAAAAACAACAGAATGCTCGTTTGGATTGATTCCAGAACATCTAAAAGAATTTATGATGGACCAGCATAATGATAGAAAATTCACAATACCTGAATATACGGAAGACGTTGAAGAAGTAGCTACAAGTAGATACCAACACTTACAACTGGTACCGATGATCCAACATACGAACCACTTGAATTACACATGGATGAAGATGAAAATGAAGCAACAACAGAAGTTCCAGAAGCAACTGTTCAAATGCGACGAGTTCATTATACTCAAAAATACGATGCCTTAAATTTTGCTATGATGTGTGATAGATTCGGTGTTTCAGACAGAGTCGCTTCATGTTTAGCAACAGATTTATTCGAATATATAAATTTTAGAGATGTTCATGGTAATCTTGTTATTATGGATAAATCAAAAGTGGCTAGAGAAAAAGTTAAATCTAGAGATGCAGTGCTTCGTACACGACATACAAATTCTTCCATAACTGCATTCTCTTTCGATGGTAGAAAAGATGACTCATTAACTACAGAGAAAATTAATGACAAATTTCATACCACTATGGTAAAAGAACCGCATTTAGTTGTTCTGAAAGAGCTCTATAATGAGTTACTTGGATATGTAAATTTGTGTAGTCAAGAAGATGCAAAAATCAAACACAGAAAACTGAATGAATTTTTCAACAATAAAACATTAAAGTAGATTGATCAATTAATTGGCGTATGCAGTGATGGTGAGCCAGCAAATACTGGAACAGAAAATGGTGTTTTAAGATTATTTGAAAAACAGTTAGATAGAACAATTCACTGGTTTATATGTCTGCTTCATTTAAATGAACTGCCATTTCGTCATTTATATGAAGCATTGGACAAAACAGTCACCAGTGGACCACGAGCAGCAAGTCGAAAGTTATTCAAAGCTATTCACGAATGTGAGAAATTGCAGGTATGTAACACTTTATTTTATTTAATATCATCATTTATTATCATTATTGTCATTATTTTACTTTTTCGATTGGAATAAAGTTAAAATAAAATAATTGCATTTTAATTGATCTAAACATTTCATTTTTCAGGTAGTAGCTGATTTTGATCCAATACTACTGGAGAATATGCCTGCAATGATGGATCATGAACATGAGCTCGAACTATCAACAGATGTTAAATATTTATATCAAATAGCTAAAGCAATTTCGAATGGTATTGTTCCAGTTGATTTAGCTAACATTAAACCAGAACCAATTGCACATTCTCGTTGGTTAACCAAAGCAAGTAGATTACTACGATTATATGTAACTAATACACCAAAGACCAATTTAGAAACTTTGGCAGTTTATATTATTACAGTTTATGTGCCAATGTACTTCAATGTGAAGTTTTATAACCCTGTTGTGTACGGTAGTGCCCTTTATTAAAATTTATACGTTGGACATGATACTTACAACCACTTACGTAATATTGTAAAGGGTCCGCCAAAGAACTTTTTTTTTTAATTCTATTAAAAAAAAAACTACTGAATGTTTTCTCAATTTTTTTTTTTTTATTTGAAAGCACAGTCTTTCCGGTTAATAATGAAAAATAATTTCATTCAAATGGCTGCCTCGGCTGACCATGCAGTAGCATACACGATCGGTCCAATTTTTAAGCACATTATCGATTGTGTGCAGCTGTATTTTACCAATGGCTTCACGAATATTGTCCTTTAAAGCGTCAATTGTCTCTGGCTTGTCGGCGTAGTACTTATCTTTGAGGACACCCCACAAATAATAGTCTAACGGGCACGTAGCGCCGTCCTGTTGAAACCAAATGTTGCCAATATCCTCTTCTTCAATTTTTGTAAACAACATGGCCCGATAACGATCGCCACTGACTGTAACGGCCACTCCTTGCTCATTTTTGAAGAAAAATGGCCCAATTATGGCTCTGGACCAAAATCTGCACCAAACAGTGACTCATTTTGGGTGCAGCGGCTTTTCAATGTATGCGTGCGGGTTTTTTGTGCCCCAAATGTGAGAATTTTGCTTGTTTACATAGCCGCCAAGATCAAAATGAGCTTCATCTGAAAAGATGATTTTTTTGGCAAAATCGGCATCTTCTGTAAGTCGATCGCAGGCCCACTTCCCAGCGTTGTTGAAGCGTATACACAACCATATTCATTCAGCGGAAGGATAAAACTAATTAGGGGTCGTCCATAAACTACGTTACTGATTTTCCGGTTTTTTTAGCCCCCCCCTCCCCCTGCGTTACTTTTCGTAGTGCTTTTCAAAACCCCTCCCCCCCCTCCATAAAGTAACGTGACATATGAAATTAATTCATTCGAATGATTATATATTTTGACTCGCTCTGACAATTTTCACTAGTACTAGTGACTAGTATGACATTAAAGGAACAATTGGAAAAAAATCAATAATTAATATCATCTGTAAAAGCTATTCCATCTGCGATCCAAGATTCGATGCTCTCAATCACTGGGATAGAAGAAGCTGGTAGCTTTGTTGAGGATTCTTCAAAATAGAATTTTTCATCGGATTCTATGTCGACCCATTCAGGTGAATCCTCATTTCTAACGCAAAGAAATTCACCTGGTCTTTGACAGAGTACCCTTAAAGGCTGCACCCGAGCTGCACCAAGTTCTGTGTTTTTGGATAAATGCTTTCTGAGAATTGATTTATTTAAATAGTATTTTTTATTCCGATTTATTGTAAACGATATAATACAAACTTATGGCAATTCATAGAAGTTTTAAAAACGAAATACAAGCCGCAGGTAGGACACGACCTTGAACCGATTTCTTCTTTCTGAGAAGGACAGTACATGTCATACGATATCTCCTTTGATTAAGAACATTCAGGCCTTAACGTCAAAGCCTGTCGCAAAAGCAAAGACCCAAATTTTTCAGACGTGTGCTGAGATGGTGAAGGAATATCAAAAGGTTCCTGTGTCGAGGGAAAAGGTGGTGGAAGAAATCGTTGAAACAAAAGTTAACCATCAATTTAGACGATCAAACATAAGCATGTAAGGTTAAAAATTTTTGAAATGATTGTGTTATTAATTAGAGGTTTTTCGTCGATTTTTTTAATTTTTGGTAACGTTACAATATCTAAACACCTCCCCTCCCTACCGTTACTTATCGTAGTGCATTTCAAAACCCCTCCCCCCCCCTAAATTGGTAACGTAGTTTATGGACGACCCCTTATCTGTCAAATCAGACATGATCTTAGTGTTACCATTCACGAAATAAGCACTATTTGAAAAAAAAAACGTTAGATGGCGGACCCTTTAGATGGTGTAATTCAAAACAACTCATATTAAGCACATCCAGAAAATATCTTATTAACAATGTTATTTGATGATCGAAAATCAATACGGGATAGAGCTATCAACAAGATTTTACACTATCGAGAAAAATTGTAAAATATATCTTAAATTTCGATGCTACCGATTATGTCAATATGGTTGATATAAATAACGACGATATATTATATGAACCAGCATTTACTCGACAGATTCCATATGATCACTTGGTAGAATACTTAGATTTCGATGAACTATGACCGGAGCAATTTAGCGATGAAAATAGCACCGATTTTATCAAAAGTGAAGATGAAATCCAAGTGGTTTCCAATGCTACTACAAGCATTTCTGAAGTTTTGGCTGCTTTTAACAAAATTATCATTTGGCTGAAGACCACTGTAATGCTGATGACATGATAGTATTTCGCAAATGCAGAGAGCAAGCATTAAAAAAAAATTGGAAGCTAATACATACTGTTAAAAAAAGTTAACAGAATTTTTTGGTCATTCAGCAGTTTTGCTGTACTTTTCATAAATTTTCTTATATAAAGTTTGGTCTTCAACTGAGAAATATTAGTAATTATTTTCCAAAATGAATTTTTTGTTTTTTTTTTATTTTTAATAAACCAGTACTTTATTCCTAAAACCTTTTATTTCGTTTTTATGTTTATCTGATTAAATATGAGTCAAGTGTTTTATAAAGAAGAATAAAGAAAAAATATAAAATAAATGTGCAGTTTGTAAGCAAAGTGTTTGTTCATTTCGCCGGTTTTTTGATAAGTGTACTTTTTAAAATTAAAGTGCGCGCACCGTAAAGAAGCAAATAAAGAAATAATTTAATTTAAATAAAGAAACAATGTAAAAGTAATGTGCAGTTTGTCAAGAAAGTGTTTGTTCATTTCACCGACTTTTTTGCTCAGTTTATATTTAAAATAATAGTGCGTGCACGGTAAAGAAGCAAATAGACAAATAATTAAAAATTTAATTTAATAATCAATAAACGATTTTAAACTATCAAACAACTAGAATTTGTGTTTAAAATCAAGTATGATTTAAACTATCAAACATTTAGAATTTGTATTTAAATCATATAAAGTCAACATAATAAATATAGAGGTCATTTAGGAAAAAACTTTAATCAAATGTTAGAGTTCGACCAAACGGAAACAGCTGAAAATAAAATCAGCAAAATTCTAAAAACAACTTCAGTAAACATGCTTTGTTAGTGCAGACTTCCAGCAGGCTGTTGGACTACATATAATAACATAAGCATAGAGACTAAAGACTGTTATTGTATTTTGTTTATATCGGTTTTATTAATCTCCGTGTGTGCTGTTTTGTGTTTGAAAATTATTTTTAGTGTTAATAAAGTGAAGTTCCTTTTTTTAATGGTGTAGTATATTAATTTTTTTAATGTTTATTGTGGTACATATATCGTTTTATTTCTCATCGTAGTTTGATAGTTGAGCTGCTGCTTAAGTATATACTTTTTTCTTTCTCTTTTTTTTGCGTTCCTCTTTGTGCTTTATTTGTTTATTTGCACAAACTAAGCACAGCGAATTGTTCCAGTTGCTTTTAAACTGTAACATTTTATATTAACCCATTTGCACTTAGTGGACATTATTTTTGCACACATATAATTTTTAACTTTATTTTTTCGCTATGGAATATTTTTCCGTAGAAAATTTTGCTGCTTGTTCTTTAGACGAGCTTTGCAAAAGTCAAAACATTCTGAACCGTATGTTCAGTTGTTCTGGCCCATGTGGGCGTTTGTTCCATACTTCATGTGCTGGGATCTCTAAGTCGTGTCTTGATGATTTAATCTCACCACGATCAGGTCTTCGCTGGTATTGTGCTTCGTGCAGGGTTCTTTCACCAGATGAGTTTTTCTCAAAAATTAAGCTTTTCGGTGATAGTCTTAATGCTTTAAATAACAATTTTAAAGAAATTGTTACATTTTTTAATGAAGTAAGCACCTCACCTAGCACTAGCATTTATGATGAAAAGTCTTCATCGGTAAATATTTCGACCGCATTGTCTCAGACTCTTCCAGCCTGTTCTTCTGAGACTCAAATCATTTCATCTAATAAAGACCTAAATATTTCGAAAAAAAAGAGAAATAATTCAAAAAATAAAAATAATAAGCGGCGTATGACGCTTCCAGCCACTTTAGAAACGAAGCAGATCTCGGCTAAGCCAGTGTTTACGCCAGTGAGAATGGATAATACAGTTATCACTCCATCTCCTCCATCTCTTTCTCCGCCGGCTAGTGACATAACTAATGAGCGCAATAGTTCATTAAATTTAAGAGCGTTGTCGAGGAAAAAAAAGGTTTTCATTTCACGCCTTCAGCCCGACACAACAAGTGAAAATGTATTGACGTTTGTCAAACATAATCGTTTAGTAAGTCAGACTGCTTTCTGCTCATGCAAAAAAATTGGGAATAAACCGTCCCACGCATCATTTATTCTCACAGTGGTTGCTGAAGAGTTTGCAACTGTTCTGAGCTCTAATCTGTGGGCTGATAATATCTTTGTTTCTGAGTTTAAGCCTAAACACAGGTCTAGAAGAACAAATAATATCGCCAGTCAGACCCAAAAAAACTAAATAGGCTTTCCCTTTACTATCAAAATGTAAGGGGATTGCGTTCAAAGACGCGCGACATTTTTTTGTCAACTCAGAATTTTTCTGAAGATATTATAGCGTTAACTGAAACTTGGTTGAACGGAGGAATTACTGACTTAGAACTGTTTGACAATAGTTTTGAAGTATATAGGAAGGACAGACACGCTGACAATAATTCTGCAGTTGGTGGTGGTGTCCTATTAGCTGTAAGGAACTCCTGTGTTAGTTCCTTTATTGATATTCCCTGCTCTGCTAATATCGAACTTATATGCGTTAAGGTTGTACATTGCAATTCAAATGTATTTGTTATTAATGCATACGTTCCTCCCAAGAGCAGTGTAGAGGTCTATGCAAGCCTTGCGGATTGCATAGAATTTATATTAAATATACTTGACGTTAATGACGACATTTTATTGTTGGGCGATTTTAATTTGCCTGACTTAAAATGGCATTCTTCTGACGATGAAACACATTTTTGTGCATCTAATTCGAAGACACGCCAAGAACATATATTTGTTGACAATATATGTTCTGACTTACAACAACTTAGTTGTATTTATAATAGTCTGGAAAGGCTGCTTGACCTAGTCTTAACTACAGACAGTAACAATGTCATTGTTCAGAAGGCACTTCATGCTTTGACTACTATTGGTAATTACCATCCACCTTTGAGTGTTTGGTATAAATCCGATAGGGAGAATATGGTAAATTCAAGCTCTGTTGACACAGTTTATGAATTCAATTTCAAAAAAGCAGACTTTTTGGGGTTGAATCATTTACTTTATAGTAAATTAAATATAATTACAGAGTACATAAATAATAATAGTCTTAATAGTTCAATAAATTTTTTCTATACGGAGCTCTTTGCTATGTTTTCTCAGTCTGTACCATATAGTCTCAAGTTTGCGAAAAATTCTGCGTACCCTTGGTACACAAAGGATTTAAAGACTCTTCGCAACAATAGGAATAGGGCATGGAAGAAATATGTTTGTAGTTTTGACTCAAATGACCTAGAAGCATACAAACGTTTGTTTCTGGAATTTGAGAATTGCTCAGCTGCATTATATAATGAGTATTTGGATAATATGAAGCTGAGTATTTTGTCTGATCCAAGAAAATTTTGGGGATTTATTAATGTTAAGAAGAAGACTGGTGGATTTCCTTCTTCTTTCAAACTTCAGGATGGATTTACTGACGATCCCACCATTATTTGTGGCTTATTTGCCAATATTTTTAAAGAATCATTTTGTTCAGATTCTTTTAATCCTGATTTAGCATATTTTGATTATATGAACAACGCATCCAGAGTTTCTTTGGGGCATATATCTTTTACCTCAGAGGATATTTTTAAGTATATTGAATCAATCGATGAGGATTTTAGCGCTGGACCAGATGGAATTCCTGCCGCAGTGTTAAAACAATGCGGCTCCATTTTATGTCAGCCACTTTCGTTACTTTTTAATAAATCAATTAATGAAAGTAATTTTCCTCTTTTTTGGAAAAAATCTTATATCAGTCCTATTTACAAAAAAGGTTGCAGGAATGACGTCACTAATTATAGGCCTATCGCTAAATTGTCTTCGATTCCTAAACTTTTTGAGCGAATAGTGTACGATCGAGTGAAAATTCACTGTGGGCAAGTCATGACAACTCGTCAGCATGGTTTTGTTACTGGCAGATCCACTGTGTCTAATCTCCTTGATTTCACTACATTCTGCTTAAAATCTATTAATTCTGGTAGCCAAGTCGATTGTATTTACACTGACTTTAGCAAAGCATTTGATAAATTACCACATAATCTAATTTTATTTAAACTTAAATTAATGGGATTTCCACAATATTTTGTAAACTGGATCAAATCGTATTTGATGGAGCGATCTTATCAAATACGGTTCCGAGGCGTGTTGTCTTCTGAATTTGTTGCAGAATCGGGTGTTCCTCAAGGAAGCCACCTGGGTCCACTTCTGTTTATTTTGGCAATTAATGATGTTACCCACGTCATCAAACACTCTCATTTGCTTATTTATGCAGATGATATGAAAATATACAGAACAATTGATTCTAAGGACAATTCAGACCTGCTCCAGTCAGACTTGAACTCCTTTGAGGTTTGGTGTTCTAAAAATAACATGTTTTTAAATCCAGATAAATGCCAAACTATGACCTTTTCGCGTAAAAGGACCAATTTTATTTTTGATTACAAAATTAAAGATACTGCTTTAAGTCGTGTAACTACCGTCAAAGACCTTGGTATATGCA
Source organism: Dichetophora obliterata (assembly GCA_963920525.1). Lineage (NCBI taxonomy): Eukaryota > Metazoa > Arthropoda > Insecta > Diptera > Sciomyzidae > Dichetophora > Dichetophora obliterata. The sequence goes on from OY986435.1 coordinate 114,466,623, forward strand.
TGGATTCTAAATTGTAAAAAAGCGTCTTCTATGCTTGGTTTTATAAAACGGTGGGCCAAAGAGTTTGATAGCTTAATAACAACTACAACTCTGTATTATTCAATCGTCCGTCCTCACTTGGAGTACGCAAGTCAAGTATGGTCCCCACATTACAATGTGCATGTTGATCGTATAGAAAGAATTCTAAAACGTTTTGTTCGGTTTGCTCTAAGAGGCTTGAGTGGAACTGACACATTTAACCTTCCTCCATATGAGGATCGTTTGAAATTATTAAAAATGCAATCTTTAAGTGAGAGAAGAAAATCTGCTGATATCGTCTACTTACACCAACTCATAACTGGTGTATTCAACTCTCCAGAGCTTCTTTCTCTTATAAAATTTAACACTAACCGTAGAAGCAGTAGAAACTCTAACAACTTGATTTATTTACCATTTAGTAGAACAAATTATATGTTAACTGCTCCATTAAATCGCATGAGTACCTTTGTTAACAACTGTAACGTGTTTGATGTTAACTTGTCGAAAGGTCAACTCAAAAGTAGATTGAAAACTAATGTATGATTAGATCTATGTAAACGCATGGTTAGTTGTTATGTCTTGTTGTTATGTCCCTGAGCCCAACCCATATTATGGTGGGTAAATTTTTCTCCCTTTTGGTTTTTTTTTTGACCACTTCTATCGATACCTTTGAGATATTTCAATGATATTTGGATTGGTTCTTAAAATGATCTATTGCGGAGAAAGTGTGAAAAAAGCTGTAGTAAAACAGAAATACAACAACAAATGTGAAATTATGAAATTGAGAAAAACTGAGAAATTGACACTTCAAATCTCATCGCCCCGGTGGTGCAGTGCGTTAGTGCGCGCTTGCACGGGTATCACAAAGACTTCTGATGAAGCCCTTAGCTAGGCAGAAATTGCAATCAGATCAGCTAGTGATTTTTTCCTTTTCATATTGAAAAAACTTTGTTGTTGTTTCTTTGGAAAGATTCGTTAGAACAATTAATTGTGCTAACTTTGACCTTAAGCTCAATAAACGATTTTAAACTATCAAACAACTAGAATTTGTATTTAAAATCAAGTATGATTTAAACTATCAAACATTTAGAATTTGTATTTAAATCATATAAAGTCAACATAATTTAATAATTTAAATAATAATTTATAATTAAATAAACGTAGGTATAAATATCGAATAAAAAATGCGAAATTTTAAAAAACGGCTTGATGGGTGACTCCGGCATTTTGTGCAAAAAATTACAAATACCAAAATTCGGATGAAAAAGTTATAGCTGTTGGAATTTGACTTTTATTTCAAAAATTCTCAAAGTTCCTGTGTTCGGCATTTTAAACACAAAAAAAAATCATAATCTATAAAACTAAAAAATCTATAAAAATTCTTCGCATTAAAAATAATTTAAAAAATATTTTATTCTTTTAAAAAAAATTAAATTCTAGGGCTGCAAACATATCAGACCCTAGTTTTACGGTACAAAATATTAAAAAAGCATTTCCTTATTTTCAGACCGATACTATGAAAGCCCTTGTAAAAAATGGAGGCATCGCCAAAAACTCAAAGAACATAATTTACAGAACAGACATCAGTATGAACTACAATTTGTATAGAATACATGGAAAAAAGTCTTTAAAGGACATGAAGAATTTTTATAGTGCTCTCATAAGCGGGGTTCACATGGTCCTACATGTTGTCACGCATTGTAGGACAAGCCTCGTATTTGACCGAACGTTCGATACAGCCGACTGACAACATGTTATCTTGAATATGAAATATTTCAAATTCAAGGCCATCACGCCAGGCGTGACAACATGTAGGATCATGTGAACCCCGCTATAGGTAAGAAATGAAACTATATTCAAATCTACTTCTTAATACTTATAAAATGTTATTTTAAACAGATTCTATTGTGATTCCATTGGGCGAAAAAAACAATCGGCTGTTGATGTTTTGCGCAACGCTTTCCGCTTAGAAAACTGAGTTTTAAAAACAAATCCGTCCAAAATAAGAAAACTCCCTAATGAAACAGATTCCATTCCCAATAAAACATTTAATATTAAAACCTTGTTGATATCGGTCGTATTTATTATAAATATTTCAATGTGTCATTTAAATCGTTAAATTTACAAATTAACAAAATTAACTTGAACTTGTTTTCAAGAACTGAAATATAATTAAATTTCTTTTACTTACATTTTACATGCGTTATACAGATCTTTAGATAAGTAGAGGAGATTTCACCACGCGGTAGGTAATAAAGAATTGATTTACCTTTCCGACGCCTTGCACCCATTTAGGGAACTAGTGAAACCTTACCTCAGAGTGGTTAATGAAGAATGAAGTTACATTTTCGACGCTTTGGAGCCATATTTAGGTATATCAACGCAATATATCACGGTACTTGACTGCACAGCTTGATACTTGACTTACAATGTATATGTATTAGTTTTGTTTTCTTTTGTGCGGGTTAGTCGCTGGCACAATTTTTCTACCGAAAAACACTTTACTCTTAACCTCCTTTACCATAAAAATGTTATTTTAAGCGCAGAACATTGTGCTCGTGAATTGAAATGCTTGTCACAATCAGCTGTTTCTCAAAATCAAGATCAGGGTGTAGTGCAGTATTTTGATTGCTTACTTAATGTCTTTGCTCAATACATGTGCTTATTTGGGCTGCCGTGCATTCTTTGTGTGTTTAAATTTATATATGTTTGTTCACGACTCAGTGCACTCAAGAAAGTTCAGTAGGGAAATTCTGATAATGGGGGCGTCAAGCTCTGAAAATGCCGTTTTGAAGTACTTATTGAGAAAATAAGATTCACGGAAAGAATTATCGATATATCGATTAGTTATTGACCTATCGATTTTTTTATAAGATCTTTTAAAAAAAACTAACTTTATTTTTCTTAATATACAACCGATATTGATGGTTATGGTTTATTGATGCTATTTAGAGATAATATAATTTTCAGAAACAGTTTTCAGAAAAATTTTTAATGAACCAAATCCTCAGAGTACTTCACATTTTATAGCTGTTTGTTGTTAAAGTAAAATATTTTCTTACATAAAACCGTTATTTTCTCAAAAAATAACGTTTTTACTACAAATTATGGAGAGTAAAGTATTGAAATTTTAGAATTTATCTTTCATCTGATATATAATATATATGATTTATTTATTCTCGGTTGAAATAATTTCATAATAACAGATACGTTTAAGATTAAACTCGTACAAAAATAAGACAAGAAGAATCATGATTTATTATTTTACGGAATATTAAGTTTAAAGCATATTAAATCTATTTATATTGTATTTTTGTGCCATATTTGATGAATTTTCACTAAAAAAAAACTTTGAAAATGCAAATTTTTTGTTTTTTTAGTAGGGGACAGTGGGGAATTTTGAAGCACGCTTTGTTTGGGAATCAAAACTACCACCAAAATAATTTTTTCACATTTTTTTCGAATCGAATCTCTAGAGCATCTCTATATACACTTCCTGGTTGAAGGACTGGTATTAAATCCCAAATCATCTACAATTTTTGCCTGTTGGCACAAAATGCTGGTTCATAGAATTTTTAAAAATCGGGTATTGTGAAGCACGACTAAAAATAGCAGAAATATTAATTTTTTGGTGAAAATTCTGTATTGAAATCAGAGAAAATGACAAATTAATATGATAACTGTGTATTAGAATTAAGAAAATGGAAAAAATTAAAATTTTATCAAAAAAAATTTGAAAAATGGTTAGTTGCTCAATAATTTCAATTCGCAATAAAAAGTTTTCGCATACTTTTCAAAGTTGTCTCATTGTTTTCTTATAGTTTTCAAAGTTTACTAACAGATTTCATAATTATATTATATTTTTAATATTTGCCAACTCCTCCAATTGAAAACTATATTTTTCGTAAGGGAAAACACAGAGAAATAACCAAATTTATTGAAAAAATCCTTGAACTGCACTTAACATTTCAATTTCTTACAAAAACTGATTAATACGCATGTAAAATACGATTTCAGGTTGATATATGTCATATTTGTGGTGCTGCACACCTCCCCACTTGATGCTTCATTTCTCCCAATTCGCTACAATTTTAAAATTGCCACCGCGGCAGTAACACATCGCATGTTTTTGTATAAATCCTTTTGAACGTCGAAAACCTAATCATTGCTGATTATTTGGTGTGTGCTCACCTTTACGGTTAGAATTTCAGGAGGAAATAACGGGTTTATTAGTAATAAAAAGTAAATACAATATGAAATCTCTAATACAATTCAATGTATTGCTAAAATATATATGGTTTGTACTTTTTCTGACAGATAATTTAACTACCTTTCAAATAACGCGTCAATATTTAAGATCCATTGGCTATTGGCAAAGATATAGTTGTTTTTTTAAACAGATATTTTAGCAGGAAAAAATTTTAAAATCGATAACTCGATAGCTAATCGATATATCAATAATTCCTTTCGTAAATCTTATTTTCTCAATGGCTGCATTCTATCCGAAAAAGCGCTTAGGTAGCGAAGTAGCATAAAACCTTTTCGCTGTATAAATTGTGACAGCTCAAGGAACATGTTCTGTGAGCGCATACCCTTTAGCCCGAAAGTTGTGGAGCATTCCGCAAGAAGACTATCGCTCATTTAACTAAAAAAAACGGTTTTTCTAAACTGAAATTTTGGTTATCTCTTCAGTTATGCTAGGAAGAGCCTCGTTAAGAAAGTAACCGAAACTCATGTTACATGTGATCTGGCATCCCTATCTCACACGTGGTTTTTTTTATCAATTTCCGATACCATCGAAGTATAGCTTTTCGCTTTCTCTAGTTAAGGTTAACATAAATACAGGTTATAGGTAACCAAATTTTACTAGATAGATATAACCGAAAACTCAGTTGTAAGTAACCGTTAGACATAACGTAAAAATCAGTCTTATCTAAGGGGTCGTTTATAAACTACGTCAATTATTTTTAGTATCTTTTTACCCCCTCCCCTCCGTTACTTTTCGTAGTGCATTTCAAAATCCCTCCCCTCCTCCATAAAGTAAAGTGACATATGAAATAAAAAATTAATTGATTTAAACATATTATATTATTTTACACAATAGCACTCAGAATTTTCAGTAGTATTACTGACTATATATGACTATATAAATTAAAGGTACAATATAAAAAAAATAATTATTTAAATCATCATTTAAAGCTATTCCATCTTCGATCCAAAAGTCGATCACTGGGATTGAGAAGCTATAAGCTTTGTTGAGGAATCATTCAAAATCTTCATCCTAGAATCCGAATCAACCCATTCAGGTGATTCTTATATCTTACTTCTTCTATCCTTAGGGCATCCAATTTCGGGACGCTTTGGCAATCCCCGGGCTGATCCCAGGGATCCCGGGGCTAGTCCCAGGTTTGACAAACCCTAGAAAACGAATTTTTCGGAAGACGTAATATGAAGTTTCAAGGTAGTTATGTCTTGTTTTACAACACAAAACATTGCAGAAGATTTTATAATACTAAATAACACAGTTTCGATTAAATGTTTGAATATTATTTATTGTTTATTTCTGAAAAACAAGGAACAAGGAACAAAAAAATTTATTAAATGACATCATTCAGAAGGTTCATAAAATTATTGAAAAAAAAATTAAATAGTTTATTAATTTAAGTATTTCTAAGTAGGAATTTTGTGATATTTTGTACAGCTTGCTTATGGAATTTTTTTTTTAGTTTTTTAAGGTCACATTTTAGTTTTTTTAAGTTATTATTTTTAATATATTGTATAGTTTAAGAAAAGATTATATATTTATATTTTTTTATGCCATATTTTGTACAGCTAGTAAAAAAAATTTTATTTTAGTATTATTAAAATTATATTTCAGTATTTCTAAGGAAGTATCATGTGTTTCAAACATTGTGTAATTTGTACAGCTAGTTTAAGAAATGTTTTTATTTAAAATTTTTTAAAATCACATTCAGATTTTTTTTACGTAGCATCATTGAATTTTTTGTACATGTTCTTAAAATTGAAAAAAAAATTTAATGGTATAATAATTTTAGTTTATCTAAGTTAGAATTTTGTGATATTTTGTTCAAGGAAGAGTTGTTTTTTTAATTTTTAAGGTCACATTTCGGTATTTCTAAGGTAGTATCACGTCATATTTTATATAGCTGGTTCAAAAAAAGATTTTTAATATTGTATTATTAAAATCAAATTTCAGTATTTCTTAGAAAGTTTCATGTGTTGAACACATTGAGCCTTAAGGCCGCTTTACATTATCCTACTGTGTGTTAACATATGTCAAAATTTTCATGTGTGATAGAATGTGAGATGGTGTAAACAACGGAGAGCAATGTGTGTTCGAGACTGTTTTGGTTTTTTTGGCATGTCGTACCACATTTTATTTGTTGGTTTGTTTCTAATTTCATTACACATTCTATCCAGAATGTATTTAGAGAATGTATCCAGAGATGCATTTTACCATAAACTTACTTGAAATTTATTATTTAAGTGAGAAAATTTTAAACTCGTAATGTATTTTCAAATGGAATAACAGAACGAAGCCGTTTTACAGCTTATTGAACTTTTTAGAGGCTTTAAATGCATTAACAACTGATTCATTACTCAAATTTTCACGTTTTAGTATAGTGTAAAGTATAAAAATGTGGTGCGACTCTGTGAGATAGTCTAAAACGTAGAATGCAGAGATAAGGAAGCGGTATTTAGCTCACACAAAGTGTTTGTGTGAGGAAGTACATCTCTGATTTTGAGCAAGCATTTTTGACACATCGTAAATCGAACAAGTAACTATGCCAACCATTCGCCAACTACTGCAAATTAAATAACAAATTTGCAGTTAAGAGTGATTGTCATCTCTCTAAATTATTGAATATAAAAGAAAATATTAAAAAAGCCCTGTATAGTGAAAATTGTGAAAGTAAGCAGTATCTTCACATTAAGCTGATTTCATTTCACAGGTAAGTGTATTCAAATTAGAACAAATTTTCAAAAGAAATATTGTTATTTACATAAAAGTGATTGGTGAAAAGTGAACTTCAATAAGAAATTAATATATTTCTTACCAGAAATATAAGAAAATTGTGTATATTTAGCCAGCATATTTCGCGCCATATCCCGATTGAGCTTATTTCAAACCTTAAATCCCAAGCCAGGGGCGCATTCAATTTCTAAAAGTGACATGCATTTTCAGGACGCCCTTTTTTATTATATTACAAATATCGCCATAAGTGCAGTTTACGGCCCACTCGTATATATTGTTTTCTTATTTTTATTAAACGTATTTGGGCCTCCTTAGTCCAAATAAGCAAAAATAAAATATCGGTCTCTAATGACTTAGGAGATAAAATTCAGGAAAGTTTCAAAATTCAGTGCAAAATATGAAGTGTGTCGAATAAAGCCCAAAATAAAGAATAAGATATCGCACAAAATATTGTTAATAAAATAATAAATAAATAAAATAATGTTAGTGGAAGACTTCCAACTGTAGTCTTCCATAATAAAAACATAAGCATAAAGACTAAAGTAAAGCAAAAATACAACAACAAATGTGAAAATATGAAATAGGAGAAAAACTGAGAAATTGACACTTAAAATCTCATCGCCTTTGTGCGCTAGTGCGCGCTTGCACCGGTATCACAAAGATTTCTGATGAAGCCTTTTGCAATGAAATTGCAATAAAATCAGCTAGTGATTTTTTCCTTTTCATATTGAAAAAACGTTGTTGTTGTTGTTGTTTCTTTGGAAAGATTCGTTAGATCAATAAGTTGTTCTAACTTTGACCTAAAGCTCAATAAATGATTTTAAACTATCAAACAACTAGAATTTGTGTATAAAATCAAGTATGATTTAAATTATCAAACATTTAGAATTTGTATTTAAATCATATAAAATCAACATAATAAATAACAAATTCATTTAGGGCCGCTCTCTCAATGTCCGGTTAAGCACTAATCAGAACTTTAACCAGCAGTTATTAAAAAAGCCCTTTCTCAATGTTCGGTTAAGGCTTAACTGTCAGTTAAGTGCTGATTAAGTTAACGTCAAGTTGTGGTTTCGGTAAGCGCTACTAATCGGAAGAACAGCTGAATAGAGTAAATTATTTTTTGTTTATTTTACACAGAAATAGACAGAACTTCAATAATTTATTTTCTTTATAATTAAAGTTAACACCAAAATAGAGAAAGGTCATATGCAATTACCGAACTGACGCCATACCGAACCTCGAACTCCAGGGCAATCTTCCCTACACTTTCTTTTTTTTCTCCCAGGCAATAGCATCTTTTTTTTCAATGATGTAGGGGTGCTCTTCTGCCAATGAAAAGTGTTCCCCCGTATGATGTGAAATTAGGCAGTCTGTTGCGTTTAGCCATTTTTTTATATATTTGCGGCACAAAATCAAAAAATATGTAAACACGAGACAGCTGATATGATGTCTTAACGTATTCACAATTGAAAAATTCACAATTAGTCATCTAACCGACAGTTCCTTAACCAGCACTTGGTGAAATCAAAATTATTTTTTTAGCTATCGTATGGTTAGCTAACTCCTGGTTAAGAGCTAGACAAACCGGACATTGAGAAAGTGGCCCTTAGAAAAAACTTTAATTATTTTAAATTATTACATATTATAAAACTTCATGCATTCGCTTTAAATTTAAATGAATTTTTATCAAATTGTTTTAAATCATTTTAATCTTGTTCCCAGTTCACAGCTTTTGTTACCTTTTACTAATATGTTTCTTTGTTTACGGGTGAAATAGGCCTATAGGGGAACCGAACACCCAAAAAACAAATCGGTAATGCACCAAATTGTATACCTTAAGGGTGGAGTGGAAGTACAATAAAAATATAAAAATAAAGATGCATTTGAGAACAACAGTTTGCACCTTTCTTTACAATAAACCCGAATGCGGCCCTGTTCGAATGTGTCTGTGTTTGTGTGAACTAACACTAATAAAAAAATACTTCGTTTCTGTTCAACTACAGCGCTACCTTATATCTGACTTCTATGGTCTAAAATGAAAAATTAATTTCTTCATACAAAAATTAAAAATGACAGCATGATGAAATTCAATAATATTTTCGATCTCACATGTCGTAACACACAGTAGGACAATGTAAAGCGGCCTTTGCGAGTATTCGATTTAATGCCAACTCTAAACTGAGTGTGAGCTTTTCTGACATTATGTCTATAGGATTTGTTGTCCAAAAACTTACACCTCATTTGCAGCCCTATTCTGGCAAAGTAACAATTGTTACCCAGTATTTATAATATTTATATGTGGTTGTTGTCATTTTTGTTTTCAAAACAAAATTTGAAGGTCAAAAACAAAATTTTTTTATGAAACTGTCTTTATCTGAAAAGCATGTGACAATTTTTATCAAAATTTATTATTTTTGAGCTTTGAATTTTGTTTAAATTAACAAATTACAACAAACACATAGAAATATTAAACATACTGGGTTTGCCAGAATAGGGCTGTTAGAGTCAACATTAAAATAACTATTGATAAGGCCTAATGTGCTATTCTGTATAGACACTTTTAGAAAGGTTTTTATTTTAAAATTTTTTAAAAACATAAAATTTTTTTTAGGCAGTATCATTGAATTTTTTGTAAGAATATTGTAGAATTTAGCAAACCTGGGACTGCCGGGACTAATAAAAGTCCGGTTTCTTATGCATAGTCTGATTTCTAATGCAAAGGAATGCACATGAGGTTTTACAGAGTTAATAAGCCGATTTAATCGTTGTTTGTAATTCTCATATAAAACTTAAAAAATTCAAATATAAGCTCACTGTTGACACCAAGTTTTTCATATATATGTCTATAGTTCATTCACATTTGACATATATGATGATGTGCTGGGCCTTTCGAAATAAATCGGAGATGAAAAAATTAAAAAGAATGCAAAATAAATGCATGATGAATAAATTTTAATCATTTTGTTTCTCATTCACACTATCTACATCTTCATTGTGTTTTAATTATAATTCTCCTATTTTTCTTTTAATTCACTTTAAATTGAATTTATTGATGTAGTTTAAGTCATTTAGATCGTCTTAATATTTTTAAAAAATTGTAAAATTAAATTCATTATGAATCATAACCTTATGTTACTGCGCTTGCTATGGCTTGTCTTATGCATAAGACTCAGTCTTGTTAGAACAGTCGTCGCACAATAAAAAAAAACAAATAAATTAATTTTCGGGCTACCACCACTTTATCCTAGCCATCAACTTTACGTGAAGGAGTTTAAAAATGTCTTATCCCTAGACAGAATCTATCTATACTCTATCTGATACTGCAAGTTTTTAAGATCATTAGAAGTATAAACTATGATACTCATGGGCGTTCGCAGGATTTGTTCTAGGATGGGGAGGAAAGGCATAAAGTAATCTAGAATGAACATAAACAAAATGTAACCTATATAGTGCTATTTACTAGGATTTTTGGTACTAATTTTGTAAACATTATACGCACACTACACCGGTTGACACACGCTTTTCCACATGAGAAAATCTAATATATTTTAAAGATCGTATAAAAATCTTTCTCGTCCGAAATATTTAAAACTTTTATTTTTTTTTCATGTAATACATTTCAGTGGGTAGAGTGCATGGCCCCTAAGCTGAAGAACCGCTGTAGCCCGGGTTCAATTCCAGCTCAGACAGAAAGTTTTTTCAATTGAATTAATTTTTCTCTTCGGTCGTCACCTCTCTGCAGACAATGGCAAACCTCAGAGAGTAAAAATTGCCATGCGAAGCTTCTTGAGAACATAAGCCGTTCGGAGTCGGCATAAAACAAGTAGGTCCAGTTCTCGGTCATTTGCGATCAAACATTTAATAACACGCACAACACAATTGATCAACAGAAGCTAGGTCAAAGTCCTTCTAAGGGCTGAAAGGGCCAGTTTATTTTTTTTATTTTAATAAATTTCAGTAATTTTTTGTTAAAGCAAATATTCTTAATAGCATAATAAATTAAATAATGTGAGGCCTATAGCCTTAAATGAAATCTCATTAATTACTATTGAGCCCCCAGGATTTCAACTTTTAAAATAAGAATACAAAAATTTCCTTATATTAAACAATACTTTTGTTGTTGTAAAACTGAAAAAACAATCTAAATTTTCTAAACCAATTTTGAACGGACTGAAATTTTTCAGATTTGGATTTATGAGGTCGAAATCCATATCATTCGAAAAATTAAAAATTTGAGTTGTCGCTATCCTCGAAATGTTCCCCGCATGCTAAGTGAGATCTTTTTCACCGGATCTCGTACTGCATTGACACCAATCTACTTATTTCTTTTTCTAACATGAATCAGTTTTAGCAGATTGCAAGTTCCTACAATCGAGTATGAAAATATACCTATTATCTGAATGTTTTAAAAAATTTATTTTTTTTAATTTAAAACGTAAGAATAAGTAAATAAAGAGGTACATGTATATTAGATTTGTTTTGGGCTTAATACTTTTTCTTAACATATTCCAGAACCTCCCTGCAAGGCTTGATTCTGAATCCTGGTTTAATATAAGTACGTGACGTGAGTAAATGGAGTACGTGACGTGAGTAAATTAAATGGATGCTTCAAATCGAGTTTCTTATTTACGTTTATTTTATAAAATAACTTTTGACTATAACAAATTCTAAGTTTAGGAAAAATTATAAAAAAAAACTCCAAATTGGATCATCTTAAGCTTTTAACTTACATTAGCTTTTTTATTAAATTTATTTACTTTGTCTTCGGCTTGTTTACAATGGCTTTCAAACATAAATTTGCATATCGTCAAAGTTTATATCCGTTATTGAATAAAAGGCCCCTTGCTTAATGTTTCTACGAAGAATGATCTTCGATTAATAAGGGATATCATTTCTTACCATTCGTCAATTTCTCGTAGGAATAACTTCGTAATTTCTTTCATTACATTAGTAGTATTTACTAATGTAGGGAAAATACAGTCAATAACCTAAACGAGTCAATAACCTAAACATGCATCACTTGACATTTTGATATTACCAAATTGTCAAGCTGATTAAGCATACTTACAACATTCCAAGGCACTTGAGTTACCAGCGTTTAGTCACCTATCTCAAGTTGCGCTTGAAGTGAACTAGTGATTCATGATTATATATTTTCCTTACCTTTCGTTCAACAGAAATCATTATTAAATAAACAGTCTTAAATTAACTACTGAACTGAAAAGTGTATTCTTTAAAGGGTTCAACATGGCGACCGTGACAGGACTCGAAGTCCGAAGAACTTATAAACTGAAGTGAAAAAAATAAAGTTATTTTTAAAGTGAATATCTAAAGTGAAAAACTTACAAACTGAAGTGAAAAAAAAATTTTTTTTTAAAAAATGAATATTTAAAGCGAACAACTTATAAGCTGAAAAAAAAATTTTTTTTGACAAGGACTTAAAGTGAATAACTTTAAAGTTAAAAACTTATAAAGTGAAAAAAAAAATGTCGTGGTGGAAAAAAATTCTATCTACTATACCCTTAATCTTCGCCGGGTATGAAGTAGGAAAAACGGTAGAAGAAAACGACAAAAACGAAATAATTAAAGCACTGAGCACGGAAAAAGCCAAAATAAACAATGAAGAAACTCTTATAAAAAGTGAAGGAATTAACTTGGCGGAAATCACACTAATAATCATTTCAGTAGTGATCGTCATAATTTATATTATTAAAGTAATTAAATCAGCAATAAAAAAGAGCCTCAATGGCATTGCTCGCGATCAACCGAGAATTTAAAAATCACAAGTATGCTACTAATTAACATTATAAAGAGTGACGAGTGCCTCAAGCCGGAGGCCCAACACCCCTCAACGATTGGGAATGGGGGAATAGAAGTGTCTTCATCTTATCATCATTATCATCTTCATCATCAACAACAAATACAAGAAACATCTTCAGCCCCACCTTTATCAGCCAACTGAAACAACAAGCGTAACGTAGCAGCTAGTGAGCAGAAAAAAAAATGGGTGACAACAGTTGTAAATTCCAAAATTTATAAAAAAAAAAAAAAAATTATTTTATTTATAATCATGTTATCAGGTAATTATAAACATGCAATGGGAAACCATATTAGATAGTTTAGAACCATTCAAACTTAAATTTAAGCAATTTTATAAATGTCTAAGTCAAAATAGGACAATAAAAACAGAAACTTTAAGTAAGCACATAACAATTTTAATTGAATCGTTTAATAATATTAGAGCGACCCTACACAGACAATACGATAGGTACTCAACTGTTCACAGAGAACAGGCGGACGAGATTTTTTTTTTTTTACATTTAGAGACAAATTAATAAAAGTTTTCCACAAGCATAATATAGCCATTAAAGTGCCTCTTACCCTAAGCTGTGAGGTAAATAAACTAATTGTAGAAACTGATGATAGCGATCAAGCTGATTTAGAAACAGACGAAGAAATTGAAACTATCAAAATGCCGCGAACAGAGGACGATATTTTAGATAAAGCAACAAAAATTGTACCAGTGTTTGATGGTAATGTAAACGAGTTGCAGAGTTTTCTTGATGCTTTAACGCTGATTGAAAGAATTAAAGACACACATGAGTTGATTGCTATTGAGGTTATAAAAACTAAACTGAGGGGACAGGCAAGGAATTTAATAACAAACGAAAACACCTTACAGGCTGTTAACACACCTGTTAACAAAACATAAGCTATTAATATAACTAGGTTATTATAAGCAAAATAAACAAAGCAAAACCAAAATATAACTTTATGTGTCAACAAGAAGTAGCCCAATAATGCGGAAGCTACATTTTTGCCTTACATGACACTTTACATTAAGTAGATCACTAGAATAAGTTTGTTATAGCTTGTACTGCAATTAATATTTTGTTTAATAATTATGCTTACAACAGCATTTGTGTAGATATATAAGCCAGTTTAATTAATCAATAAAGCCAGAGTAATTTCAGCAACTAAATAAAGTGCGTACTTTTACTTTCACAGTTACAATAAGTTCAAGTGCTTATTGTAATTCTACACTGCAACAAGTTCAAGTGCTTGTTGCATGTGTTACAAAGGAAACAAGAAAAAACCTAAACTCAACAAATTTATGTGTTTGTTGAGCCTGACGGTTAAGTTTCAAGGGTAAATAAACTAATTTGTCCTCAAACATTTGGCGACCGTGACAGGATAAATTAGTTTATTTACCCTTGAAACTTAACCGTCAGGCTCAACAAACACATAAATTTGTTGAGTTTAGGTTTTTTCTTGTTTCCTTTGTAACACATGCAACAAGCACTTGAACTTGTTGCAGTGTAGAATTACAATAAGCACTTGAACTTATTGTAACTGTGAAAGTAAAAGTACGCACTTTATTTAGTTGCTGAAATTACTCTGGCTTTATTGATTAATTAAACTGGCTTATATATCTACACAAATGCTGTTGTAAGCATAATTATTAAACAAAATATTAATTGCAGTACAAGCTATAACAAACTTATTCTAGTGATCTACTTAATGTAAAGTGTCATGTAAGGCAAAAATGTAGCTTCCGCATTATTGGGCTACTTCTTGTTGACACATAAAGTTATATTTTGGTTTTGCTTTGTTTATTTTGCTTATAATAACCTAGTTATATTAATAGCTTATGTTTTGTTAACAGGTGTGTTAACATTCTCCCCCGCGTTGAATTATTGGTTAATTTAATAATTCAATAATTAATGATTAACTCAACGTTGTGACTGCAAAGTTTCATGTTGTAGTGACATTGAATGTGGATTGAGTTCTTGGAAGTGGCGTTGGAGGCTTAGGTTGTTTTTTCTTCTGGTATTTGTTCCAAAAGATTTTGATTGCATAGGCACTGATCCCAATTGTCAATACAAGTGCAATGCATACAGCTGTCCAGGTTTGTTTCTGTGTTGATTCTACTATTGATGGTAATTTAAGTAATTTATTTCTGGTTAATTCTCGATGAAGTGCTCCAAGTTCGATTGTTCAAAATTAGGCACTTCGCAACAAATTGCTTATAATCGATTCATATCTCTTGAAAAACGCCTAGCAAAAGACGTAAACCTCAAAAACCAATATAGTCAATTCATGGATGAATACAAAGCATTGGGACACATGACAAAGGTGAATCCTAATGACGTGTTGCATCCAAATTACTTCATTCCACATCATTGTGTTTTGCGACCTGAAAAAAGCACAACAAAGTTAAGAGTGGTGTTTGACGCGTCATGCAAAACATCAACTGGACTATCATTAAATGACGTAATGTACAAAGGTCCAACGGTGCAGAGTGATCTGTTTGCAATACTTCTCCGGTTTCGTATGCCAAGATTTGTTTTCACAACCGACATCGAGAAAATGTATAGACAGATTCGAATTCATCCTGATGATGAAAGATTTCAATTAATCTATTGGAGAAGCAGTTCGCAAGAGTCAATGGACGTGTATAAACTTCAAACAGTTACTTATGGAACACGAGCAGCACCATTCTTGGCTACAAGATGCTTACAAGAACTAGCACTTATCAATAGGGAAACACATCCATTAGGCAGCCAGGCACTTGATAAAAATTTCTATGTTGACGATGGTTTGGCAGGAGCAGACAATCTTCAGGAAGCAAAGGCTATTCAAGATCAATTATTAGAGATATTGACGAAAGCAGGGCTTCATTTACGGAAATGGTGCTCTAATCATCCCAAGCTTCTTCAAAGTATATCCATCGAAAACCAGGAAGTGGATTTAGACTTTAGAAATGAAGAAGAGTCAACCATTAAAACATTAGGGCTTTCATGGGCACCAACAAGCGACAATTTTCAAATTACTACAAGGTTAAATACTGTGCAGCGTGTCACAAAGCGCAGCATAACATCTGACGTAGCACACATTTTCGACCCATTGGGACTCATAGGACCAGTGGTGGTAGCAGCCAAAATATTCATTCAGCAGTTATGAAAGCTACAACTTCAATGGGATGAAGCACTTCCAATAGCAATGCACACGTCATGGATCAAGTTCCGCAACAGCCTGGATCAATTAGACAAATTAAGGATCCCTCGCCACATTTTTGGACACAATGTGCCTCACTCAATACAGCTTCATGGTTTCGCAGATGCATCTGAAAGAGCATATGGAGCAGCAATATACATTCGAACAGTGTTTAAAACAAAAGCATATCGGTCAGGCGTCTCTGCTCAAAATCAAGAGTAGCACCGCTTAAAACACAAACCATTCCGCGGTTAGAGCTGTGTGCATCTCTACTGTGTACCGAACTAATGGCTCGAGTTAAAAACGATCTTGGGTATCAAAACACCATTACTCACTTTTGGACTGATTCACAGGTAGCATTAGCTTGGATAAATCGATGCCCATCAACACTCCAGACATTTGTATCCCACAGAGTGGCTAAGATTCAGAAACTTTCACTAACTGAACAATGGCATCACATCTCTACTCTTCACAATCCTGCAGATATATTATCTAGAGGAGCTCATCCAGAAGAAATGATGAAACCTCAGTTCAACCTGTGGTTTTATGGTCCTGTTTTTCTACATCAACAAGATTACACTTGGCCCGCATCCATTCAAAAGAATATCATCATAGAAGACCTTCCTGAAATCAAAAAGGTTAATCAAGTCATAGCCACGGTAGCTACAGCTGCAGGAGAGTCAGACAATATTATATACTACATAATGGCACGAGAATCGTTTAAAACCCTACAGCGTGTTGTTGGATACATTCAACGATATATAAAAAATTGCAAAGGGGCTCAGCGTTCCCAAGAACTGTCATTAAGCCCAAAAGAGCTCGATGCAGCACTTAAGACTATAGTAAAAATAGTACAAGAACAAGACTTCAATGAAGAAATCAAACAGTTGAAATCAAATAAAACTGTTATCAAAAACAGTTCAATCACGTCTCTCTCGCCATTTCTGGATGAAAATGGAATCATTCGAGTAGGAGGACGTCTAAATTCATCTTTGCTTCCATATGATACGAAACATCCAATGATGCTGCCATACAACGACCCTATAGTGAAACTAATTTTGCGAGATGCACACAATGACACTATGCACAGCGGGCCACAAGCACTATTGGCAAATATTCGGCAACGATTTTGGCCTATCAAAGGAAAATTAATGGCAAGATCCATAGTGCAAAGGTGTGTTCGATGCACCAGAACAAAGCCTACAATGTGTCAACAATTCATGGGAAACTTGCCTGCAACTAGAGTTTCCCCATCAAGGCCGTTTATAAACTCAGGTGTTGACTTCTGTGGCCCACTGTGGGTCCACTACAAAATAAGAGGAAAGAAACCACACAAAATATATATTGCAGTCTATTGCTGTTTCGCCACGAAGGCTGTCCACTTAGAGATCGTAACAGATCTGACCACTGATGCATTCATTGGTTCATTAAAACGATTCATTTCTCGTAGAGGTCATTGCCTTAACCTTTATTGTGACAACGCTACTAATTTCGTTGGCGCCAGCAATCAACTTCAAGAAATAAATCAATCATTGTTCGGAAAAGGGAGTAGCGAAAAAATAATAAACGCGTGCAGCTCACAAGGAATCAAATTTCAGTTTATCCCTCCAAGAGCTCCGCATTTTGGAGGTCTTTGGGAAGCAGCAGTGAAGTCGGCAAAGAGATTACTTCTTCGAAGCGTAAATACGGCATCATTAACTCATGAAGAATTAGAAACGGTTGTCATAGAAATTGAAAGAATTCTCAACTCTAGACCAATCACACCTATGTCCACCAATCCAAACGATCTAAGCGCTCTTACACCGGCACACTTCATCATTGGTGAATCTCTGACTAATCCAGTAGACGCAAGCACTAGTGTGTCCAAATCAACATTGCACGACCGGTGGAATGCAGTCAAGCGGATTAAACAAGAATTCTGGACACGATGGAGTCAAGAATATCTGACGGAACTTCAGCACCGATACAAATGGAAAGAACGAGTTCCCAACATACAAGAAGGAACCTTAGTCATAATCAAAGAAGACAACGTACCACCATTGAACTGGCCACTAGGACGAATCACACATGTATATCCCGGAAAGGATGGAATTGTCAGAGTGGTTGATGTGAAAACAGCTACTGGAAATTGTAAACGTTCAATCCATAGACTAGCTCCGCTCTTTCCAGAAGATATTAAAGATAATTTCACAGAGCCAAGCGAAGAGCTGCAAAAGGAAAAAATTTACAACAGGGACGATGATCAAGAAATCTCTCCTATACCATCAAAACGACGACGTTTACCCATCTCAAACATCGTCACAACCATATTGGTAACGCTGTTACTGCTACCACTAGCTATAGCAAATCCAATTAATGTAACCCAATTTCAATTAAATCCAGGCATACATTTCGAAGAAATAGGTTCAGCAAAAATAATAACATCAAGATGGAATTTGATTGTCTACTACGACCTTTTACCATTTTATAAAGAATTAAATGTCTTACGCACTGGTATTACAACACTGCAACGTCATTGCAATCAAAGTGCACCAAACCCAATATGTGAGTTTTTTGTGAACTACTTTCAAAATGCTCAGCAAGAGATCGGTTCAGAGTTTAAAATGCTATCTATGAAGCGAGTAAAAAGAGGGGCACTAGATTTTGTTGGAAACATTGGCAACTCACTGTTCGGAGTGCTCGACTCTAACTATGCGAATAAAATGTCAGATACCATCAATCATTTAAAAAACAATGATGACTACCTGCGCGAACTCCTGCAAAACCAAACTTCAGTTATTGACTCTACCATCAACATTATTACAAAAAATCAAGTTATTACAATGCAAAAGTTTAAAGATATCGATAACCACATCGACAAAATGATGAAGTTACTTAAAGATCAAGAAGTAAGCAATAGTGATGCGACCCTCACAGCTCTATGTCTACAAATGTCAATAATAATATCAAATCTTCAACGCATACAATCTTCAATCATCGATGTTCTAACAGACACACATCATGGAAAAATAAATCCCCTCATACTTACACCCCATCAACTAACTGAAGAAGCAGGAAAACTTAAGACTCATCTACCTCCTCAGCTGCAACTACCAGTCAACCAAGACAACTTGTTGCTGCTTTATAGCCTGATGAAGGTGGAAGGCATGGTGACAACTGATCACATTGTTTTCAGCATTAAACTCCCTTTGGTTGATCAAAAATATTACGACTTATTTAACATTGTTCCAGTAACAACAGTAATAAATAACACGTTAATAGAAGTAAAAATATCAACAGAATTTATGGGAATCAATCCCCACAGAGATGAATTCTTTCCCATGAAAGGTGCAGACCTTCAATCATGTACAACTATAGAAACTGATTGCTATTTATGCGCAAAAATACAATCAATCCATAGAAGAGGATCCGATGAATTCAAATGCGAAATGGATCTTTTCAACAATGACACAAATCCAAGATGTGACACCATAAAACTTAATAAATCAATTACATGGCATCAGTTAAATAACAAAAACCAATGGACGTATGCCACGAAGGAACCTATTCGGCTGAGTGCTGTATGTGGACAAGAAACATTTCAACTAATGCTGAACGGATCTGGATTAGTTCAACTCCAACAAGACTGCGTGATTAGAGACAGTCAAATAATCATTCAAGGGCATCAGTATGTTACCACTTCCCGTAAATCAACTTATACAAGCACCGGTGTACCAATAGGAACCATTAAAATACAATCCATCGACGAACTTGTTAACAAACAATACACCACTCAGCTAGAAGAACTTGGAGCACTTCATCGAGAATTAACCAGAAATAAATTACTTAAATTACCATCAATAGTAGAATCAACACAGAAACAAACCTGGACAGCTGTATGCATTGCACTTGTATTGACAATTGGGATCAGTGCCTATGCAATCAAAATCTTTTGGAACAAATACCAGAAGAAAAAACAACCTAAGCCTCCAACGCCACTTCCAAGAACTCAATCCACATTCAATGTCACTACAACATGAAACTTTGCAGTCACAACGTTGAGTTAATCATTAATTATTGAATTATTAAATTAACCAATAATTCAACGCGGGGGAGAATGTTAACACACCTGTTAACAAAACATAAGCTATTAATATAACTAGGTTATTATAAGCAAAATAAACAAAGCAAAACCAAAATATAACTTTATGTGTCAACAAGAAGTAGCCCAATAATGCGGAAGCTACATTTTTGCCTTACATGACACTTTACATTAAGTAGATCACTAGAATAAGTTTGTTATAGCTTGTACTGCAATTAATATTTTGTTTAATAATTATGCTTACAACAGCATTTGTGTAGATATATAAGCCAGTTTAATTAATCAATAAAGCCAGAGTAATTTCAGCAACTAAATAAAGTGCGTACTTTTACTTTCACAGTTACAATAAGTTCAAGTGCTTATTGTAATTCTACACTGCAACAAGTTCAAGTGCTTGTTGCATGTGTTACAAAGGAAACAAGAAAAAACCTAAACTCAACAAATTTATGTGTTTGTTGAGCCTGACGGTTAAGTTTCAAGGGTAAATAAACTAATTTGTCCTCAAACACAGGCAATTACAAATAAATTGAAATCCTCCATAAAAGGTGAGTCATCTGAATTGTTATGTTCAAAACTAATGAACATTAAACAGCAATCCAAATCAGCCACCGCATATGCCGAGGAAATACAAGACATAACGAAAAAACTAGACGGAGCCTACATACGAGAGGGCTATCCACAGAATATTGCTCAAAAATTAATAGTACAAAATACAACGAAAGCAATTGCCAGAAATGCTACAAGTGATGAAGTAAAACTTATTATTAAAACTGGAAACTTCACTTCTTTTAATGAGGTTGTTTCTAAATTCGTAGAAGCTAGCACAGAAGCTTCAACTTCAAACTCCTCCATATTTTACCTTAACCGCCAAAGCCAAAGCCATAGGAATAGCGGATTCCGTAACAATCGCGGACGCGGCCAAGGCTGGCGTCAGAGTAGTAATTTTAATAACAATTACAATAACAACAATAATAATGGGCGTCATAGTAATTTTAGTAACAACAATAATAACTGGCGACGCAGAAGCCAGAATAACAACAATAGAAATCAGTCAAACCATTTTGAAAATAGGGGGCGAGTAAGAATGATGCAGGAAGTGTCGGGAAACGAGATTTCCCCCCAAAATATGGGGGGTCAGCATCAAAATTAAAAGAACACAAAAAGGATACTAAATCAATATTCCATCTGAATCTTAATTTAAGTAGTTTTATCGAAATCCATATATCAACTAATAAAAATCTTAATACATTTCTAGTGGACACTGGAGCGGATGTCTCACTAATTAAAATCAGCTCGCTCAATGCATTTAAATTTGACACACAAAACACTATTCAAATAACTGGAATAGGACAAGGAACTATCAATTCTTTAGGGACAATCCAAATTGATTTAAAAGTTAGAAATTTTTTAATTCCTCATAAATTTCACATAATTTCAGATACATTTCCCATACCTTTTCAAGGCATATTGGGTTTAGATTTTCTTAAAACATACAATGTCACTATTCAATATGGCCAAAATACAAATTCAAATTTACTTTCATTAAGACCATTTAATTTAAATTATCCAATAGATATTCCACTGCTAGAAAGTCTCAAGGATGACGCTTTCATACTACCCGCACGCGCTGAGGTTTTCAGAGCTATTAAAATTAACAGCGAATGTTCTGATTTGATTATACCAAGTCAAACAATACAAGATGGGGTGTATGTTACCGGCTGCATAATTTCAAAAAATGTTCCTTATGTCAGAATGATCAACACAAATTCTGAAAATAAATTTTTGAATAATGTTCACTTAAAGCATGAAAACTTATCTGATTATGAAATGTTTAACACATCGAATAGTGACCATCACAGAAAACAAACCATTTTAGAGAAACTAACGAAACATTTTCCTGAAATAGCTAAAACAGAATTATTTCAATTATGTTCCAAATATACTGATATTTTCGCATTCGAAACCGATAAAATAAGCACAAACAGTTTTTACAAACAAAAATTGAGATTGTCTGACAATAATCCTGTTTACATCAAAAATTATCGGACGCCACACTCACAAAAAGACGAAATAATTAGACAAGTTGAAAAACTTCAACAAGACGGGATCGTCGAACCGGCGACGTCCAATTACAATAGTCCAATTTTACTAGTACCAAAGAAATCATTACCAAATAATCCCGAAAAACGATGGCGTTTAGTAGTCGATTACCGACAAATAAATAAAAAGCTGATAGCGGACAAATTTCCTTTACCAAGAATTGAGGATATTTTAGACCAACTTGGCAGGACGAAATTTTTCTGTTGTTTAGATTTAACATCTGGTTTCCATCAAATTGGATTGGACGAAAAATCTCGAGACATCACTTCTTTCTCTACGGAAAACGGTTCATTTCGTTTCACGCGTTTACCATATGGTTTAAAAGTAGCCCCAAATTCTTTTCAGAGAATGATGAATCTAGCATTCACAGGGTTGTCACTTTCAAAAACTTTTATATACATGGATGATGTCATTGTCACAGGATGCTCGATTAAACACATGATAAAAAAATTTAGAAACAGTATTTCAAAGATGCAGAGAACATAATTTAAAATTACACCCGGATAAATGCACATTTTTTAGATCTGAAGTAACATATTTGGGTCACAAATGTACCGACAAAGGTATTTTACCAGACAGTAGCAAATACGACACAATTAAAAACTTCCCCAGACCTAAGAATAGCGATGAGGTTCGTCGATTCGTAGCTTTCTGTAATTATTACAGACGTTTCATACTAAATTTTTCATTTTATTCTGTCCATTTATCAAAACTAACTAGAAAGAATGAACCTTTCGTATGGTCTGTAGACTGTGAGAAAGCTTTTCAACATTTAAAGTCAGCACTACTGTCTCCACAAATCCTCCAATATCCAGATTATGAAAAACTTTTTATATCACTACCGACGCTAGCAAAATCGCGTGTGGAGCAATACTATCACAAGAGAAAGACGGTATACAGCTTCCAGTTGCATATGCGTCACGTGCATTTTCGAAAGGAGAATCAAACAAAGCCCCAATAGAACAAGAATTAATAGCTGTCCAATGGGCAATTAATCACTTTCGACCATATGTCTATGGCAAAAAATTTATAGTACGCAGCGATCATAAACCATTAACCTTTTTATACTCCTTAAAAAATCCATCCAGCAGATTAACGCGAATTCGTCTGGAATTAGAAGAGTATGATTTTACAATAGAACACATTAAAGGAAAGGACAATTCAGGAGCGGACGCGCTGTCTCGAATTGACTTTAATGATATTAAATTAATCCCATCAACAAACAATGTTCTCCTGGTAACTACACGTGCACAATCAAAAACCAAAGCTAAAGAAAAAATAACAAACACAGAAAATAAAGTAGTTGAACAAAAGCCTAAGGTCTTCGAAACTATTGGCTTCAATTGCGTTAAAAAGTGGGTTAAACTCAGAGTGGATACTGAGAAAAGTATCCCTACATTTTACTTAAAACATGGTAAACAAGTGCTAGCACCACGAATTAATATACAGAATACAATTGCTAATGGAACTATCGATCTAGATCAATTTCTTCCAATTCTTGAAAAAGAAGCAATTAGTAGGAATATAAACAAAATTCAAATGAATTTAAATGATAATTTTTTTAACCTCGTATCCATTGAAAACTTTAAACAAAAAGCTACTCAACTTATTACAAAGTTACAAATAGCACTTACACCTAAAGTGTGCATAATAACTGACAAAAATGAACAAAAATCTTTATTAAAAAAGTTTCACGATGAAGCTCTTTCCGGAGGACATCCTGGAACAACCAGACTACTTAAAAAAATTCGTCAATTTTATTATTGGAAAAACATCACTAGAGATGTGAATCAATACGTAAAACAATGCCTTCAATGTCAAATCAATAAAACTACAAAGCATATTAAAACAGATATGATTATTACCCCAACACCTCAGAAACCTTTTCAAACGGTAATAATAGATACTGTAGGACCTCTTCCAATATCAGAAAAAGGAAATCAATATATCATCACTTTAATATGCGATCTAACCAAATATCTCGTAGCAATACCCGTAACTTACAAATCCGCCAAAACAGTAGCAAAAGCCTTAATAGAACATTTTATTTTTATTTATGGACCAATGAAAAAAATACTAAGTGATATGGGTACTGAATACAATAATCAAATCCTTTCAGAACTCCTAACACTTTTAAACATTCAAAAAGCTACATCTGCGCCTTACCACCATCAAACACTAGGAACAGTTGAAAGATCACACCGCACATTTAATGAATACATTCGTTCATACATTCACGCATCCAGAAACGATTGGGATGAATGGGTTAAGTATTTCACATATACTTTTAACACAACACCCTCCACAGTACATGGATATTGTCCATTTGAATTAATTTTCCCAAACGTTCCAAACCACAACCCACTAATACCTTTTGAAACAGTAGATGCTATATATAATTTTGAAAATTATTCAAAAGAAGTAAAATTCCGACTACAAACCGCTTTAACAAGAGCACAAAACTTAATTAATAAAGCAAAACATAATCAAAAACAATTAAATGACCAAAACACCAACAATACAAACATTACCATAGGTCAAGAAATATTTATCAAAAATCACACAGCACACAAATTAGAACCCGTTTACAAGGGACCATTTAAAGTAATTGATATTGACAATAAAAATAATGTTATAATTGAATTAAGAGGAAAGAAACAAAAAATTAACAAACAAAATATAAAATTGTTTTATAATACTTCTCAATAACTCCATATATATATAAATATATATACATATTTTTATATTTAATACATAGACTAGTTTTGAATACTTTAAAATTAAATTTATCAGTCAGTACAACAATATATTGAATGTACTACATTTATTTTGGTAACAACTTTTTATAAATGTCTTTCAATATAATTTAGATTATAAGTTACTATTAAATTATATTATTACTCCAATTATAATAATTTGTAAAATCATAAATCTTTAAACATAAAGATATTAAACTTAATAAATTATAATTATATTATTGTGAAAGTAAAAGAAAGCTTTTATCGACATCGTCTGATCAGCGATCTCTATAAAAGCTTTCTCTTTAAAAAAGGGAGGTGTAGGGAAAATACAGTCAATAACCTAAACGAGTCAATAACCTAAACATGCATCACTTGACATTTTGATATTACCAAATTGTCAAGCTGATTAAGCATACTTACAACATTCCAAGGCACTTGAGTTACCAGCGTTTAGTCACCTATCTCAAGTTGCGCTTGAAGTGAACTAGTGATTCATGATTATATATTTTCCTTACCTTTCGTTCAACAGAAATCATTATTAAATAAACAGTCTTAAATTAACTACTGAACTGAAAAGTGTATTCTTTAAAGGGTTCAACACTAAAAAATTCATTCGTAGGTTGACCGTGCTCATTATTCGTAGAAGGTACGAAGTTTTAGTTGAGTTTAAAAAATTTACAACATAAATCGTTCTGAGTGGTTTTTCGAACAATTACCGAATAAAAGGAATGTGTGATTGCAAAGTGGCCGTAGCCTACTGGAAGAGTACGTGGCCCATAAGCTAAAGAACCGTGGTTCAAACCCCAGCTGAACAGAAGGTTTTTTTTCGTAACTAGGTATTAGGATCATTCGTAAATGTATTCGTACAATATACATTTGTTTTTGAACGAATATGAAAAATGTATTTGAAATGTGTACCAATCTATGTCCATTCTACGGATTCTATTCATGGCTGAAAATTACGAATAAAAAATTTTTTAATTTTAGAATACATGTGTTGTGAAACAAAGTGTTTTTGAAACAAGGGTAAATGAAATGGTATCGCAATTGCGACACCGCTCTCACGTTATTTTTCGCAAACACGGCTGAAAAATACTGAATTTTAAATAATTAAATGTATTTAAATACATACAAAATTCAGTATTTTTCAGCCGCTTCTTAAAAAAAAAACGTGAGAGCGGTGTCGCGACAAAAACGCGTAATATGAACACGGTCCTACAGTAACGGGTACAATATACTATTTAAAAATGACTGGTTTAGCTTAGCTTTGTTTATAAACTAACCTAAAAATGTATTTTTGTATTCTCTTCAAAATATATTAAATACATAGTAAACATATCTTCATATGAAATAAAACATGCCGTAAGTTACAAAAAATTCAAAATCGACTTTTTGACTGATTATGATATACCTCATCAACGACGTTTTTATTCACTAAGTTCTCAAAGCCCTTAGTTTAAGCGCAACTTACAATTAAGAAAGCTTTTTGCTTCTCTCTTAAAATATTTAAATTTAAAATTACGGCTTTTTTGATTTAATATGAAGATATGTAAAAAGTTTTCACCGCCTAGGGGGGCGAGCGCCCCCTGACCCCTGACCCCTGCAGATGAATACACATCTAAATCAACATACTCACGTATTCGGTACTAGAAACAGAAATAACTTAGTTGTGGCGAGATGCTGCCGATAGGTCATAAAATAACGCTACTTATGCGCAGGTCAATGGGCATATAATAATTTACCAAAACTAATTAAAAATGATAATTAAGTTAAAAATGTTCCGTTTGTTTGACACCAAAAACATTCTCATTTCTTAAAAACTATAGAAAGTCATTGCAAAATAAAGTTTTGATAAATTTGATAAATTAAATCTTATTTTAAAAAAGGCCCAACAAATTTCTGTTTCTTCCAAAAACAGTGCAAAAGTTGTTTTTGTCGTAAAAACAATAATAACTGAAAATTGGATTTTGTATACTCTTTCATATGACGTATCATTTGAAAAAAAAAAACTGTTTCTGTTTGACACAAAATTTGATGCTTTATTAAGAAAAATGTATTCGTACCCCCTTTGATTTTTGTAACGATTGGAATTTTTTAACATGTTGTTTTTATAAGTATTAAAAAAATGCTTAGACTTCAAGAAAAATTTCTCTTTTTTTTTCGTATGCAGAACCCCATCTACGGTGAACAAATTGCAACTATTATAAATTTTTACTACTCAAATCATAAAAATATATTTTTCTTAAAATATATATTTTCCTCATTTTATAACACACTCTTGCAAATCCTCCCTATTTTTAAACAAAATTCATATAATAACTGCGAAAATAAAAAATTTTAAAAATACTAACATTCTAGAGTAACAACGGGGTAATATCAGCAGTCTTAAATAATATTAAATTGAATTTTTTTGAGGTTTTTAAATTTTTGGTCACGTTACAATATCTGAAACCCCTCCCCCACCTTTATTTATCGTAGTGCATTTCAAAATCCCTCCACTCCCCCAAATTGGTAACGTAGTTTATGAAAAACCCCTAACGTACTCCTTGATAAATAAAAAGGCACATAATTCATTGCCGTCTTGAAACAAATGTTTTAAATTTATTATAAAATTGTTAATTGTAATTGTTGTTATTGTTGTTGCTGCTACTGCTAGCCACTTCTGTGGCGACGACTTTGGGAGTGGAATTAGATTTGTTGAATGTTGAAATTCTCACTGCATTATTGATATTGGCTAGCGTGCTTATTGGCTCTTCCTTTTTTGATGAGCAGCAGCGTTCCAACAGTAAGCAATTTAAGGATTTTTTAATTTTTTTTTATTGCAGAACTTGTTATTGTTAGTGAAACCTGTAGGTAGATTCCAGGATTTGCTATCGCTAAAACTCTAAAAATGGCTAAAATGCTTAAAATCTTATTTTATCCAAAATTTTAGCGAATCTGCGATTCTGAGCTACACATCGGTTGGCTTAAAACTAGTTTCTTTATCCGCCGTAGGTGCGCACAAGTCTTTCTATGAGAACTGTCGTATTCTCTGTTAGTGTGTGCAAGCATTGAGGTTAAAGCCAAAATAATAAAATTTGGACGAATCTGTGTTGGATAATATTGTCGTGATAATTATTTAAATTTGAATTATAAGACAAATTATATCAAATTATGTCAAATTATGACAAATTATGGCAAAGTCCTTATGCTCCTCTAATTTGACTAATTAAAATTGTTGTTCTTTTGTTACGCTGTAATAATATTTTTGGAAATATCGCAGGATCGCCATGTACGCGCCTTTTAATTTCAAAAATAATAAAAAAAGGACTCGCGTTTCATAAAGAAAAAAGACCTGTTCTAGGACCTGCCTAATTGGTTGCCGGCAAAGTTCGCCACTGGCGCTATTTTTGTTTTTATTATATTTACAGCCGTTCACTATAAAAAGTGCAGAGGCTAAAAAGTTTAAATCGGTAGCTATTAAAGCTCAAGACTGATTAAAAATGAAAAAGTCGGCAGCTTATTTGAAGCTCAAGACTGATTAACTTTGTTTGAAATTTGTTCGTTCTTTTATAGTATGTATAACGGTATTTTGTCTTAAAACTAGTTAACAATTGTTTTATATTTAGAAAGTAAACAGAATCATATGTTCTTTAATTAGTGTAAAAGTAATAGTAGAATATCATATACATATTTGTAATTTAGTAATAGTAGTATAATGTGTGTGAGTGAGTAGACTTAAATTATTAGAAAACATAAACATAATTATATGTTAATATATTTGCGTAGGAGTAAAAGTAAAAATGTAATTTCATATATTTTGTATTCAGCAATATAGGTACATAAGTGCGAATGAAATAGATGGTAGTGCTTAGTATGAACACATGTTCTAATTGTTAGAATATTATTTTAGTATAATGAAGTAAAATAGAATAAGGTGATACGTACCGTAAAGGTGTGTATCTGTTAAATATGTTCTAAAATTATTTGTTTTAGTTTAAAATTTTTACATGAACATTGCCATTTGCTTGTATCAAGCTCTTACCCAAAAATACTCCATTTTCTATTTCTTTATTTAAAACAATGCTGTCTTCCTCGACTTTAATATTAATCGGTATTATTGATTCTGTTCTGACAGGAATAATAATATTTCTTTCATTGAATTCTTTTAAAATGATAGGTAAAATATATTCTTTTTCATTTATAATCACAGTAAGTGTATATGTTTCAAAATCTATTTTTGACATAATTTCCATAAAATGGCTCGCCCTATGATTCTATCGGTTGCGGTTGGGAAATCATTTTCAACTATATGGAAATTATGTTCAATTATTTCTGTTTCTATAATTAAATCTAAATTTGTTGTGCCTATGCATTTAATTGCTTCTTTCGTTTTGCCTGTTAATTGTGAAATATTTCTAGTATACATTTAATTTATATTTTTTGTTTTACAAATGGAGATATCAGCTCCAGTGTCTATAAGAAAAGTTAAATATTTATTGTTATTTTTACATAATAAAGTTATATAATTTGTAAAATTTTGTAGAATTTTGAAAATTAATTTTGGCCTCTGCGGGTAACAGTATTTGATACCCGGCCATGGTTGTTTCTGTTTTGATTGCTATTGGAATTGTTTGGATGGTTATTGTTTCGTTGTGAGAAGTTAATGTTTCTATTTGTATTATTGTTTGACAAATAAGTGTTACGATTTATGTTATTGTTTAGAAATTGATTGTTTCTGTTTGCATTTTGAAAATGTATATGTTCTATATGTGTTATTGTTATATTGTGAATATCCAAAATTAGAATTATTTCTGTATATATTGTTTGAGTTGTTATTATTTCAAAATTTTTGTGTATTATTTCTGTAATTGTTTTGTGAATTGTTGTTGTATCTGAAGTTATTTCTGTTATATTGGTCTCTAGAGTTTCTTAAATTGTCTCTGTTTCGGATTTGAAAAATTGTATTTTTGTCCGAGACTAAACTTTCTTCTGCTGCTAAACATCTTTCAACGGCTTCATTAAATGTTTTTGGTGTATTTGCCAATAATATTGTCCGAAATTCGGAATTAACACCTTTAGTTAAAACATTTAACGCCATTCTTTCGTTAACTTTATATATTGCAGTTTTTGCTTCTTGAGTCGGATTAGTCAAAGTTTTAATTTCAAATGAACTTAATTGTTCAGTTATTTCTAAAATTTTTTCTCTAAATTCAGATATGCTTTTATTATTTTGCTTGAGTGTACTAAGTTCACTTAAGGCCCAGTTATAATAGACTTAACGTAATGTAGTGAAATGTCACTGCAGCAGTGTGTTCTGTCACTTACTGTTTCAATCAATATTTTTCTATACAAGTGATTATAATAGAAGTAACGTAATGTAACGGGCCGTAAAGATCCGTTGGATTTCGATTTCTACGTTACTTTACATTACGTCTGTTCAAAGAACAGCTAAACATTGAGGTTAGATTCGATAATTGCGCTATTTTATATTGTTGAACTACGCTTTTTGTTGAGTTTTCGTTCTTAAGGTGATAGTTTTATGTATCCACAGCTATGGATGACGAAGTTTTAATTGTACTTGTACAGGATCGTGCAATTATTTACAACAAACAACTGCCTGGCTACTGCCTATTATAATTGCTACAACGTTTTCTTACATAACGTCCCGTCACGATGACAGTTGACAACATTACTTTACTTTACATTACGTCTATTATAACTGGGCCTTTAGTACTTGTTGCAAAGTTTTTGGATTCGGATAGGCTTTTTCTAATGAATTTCTTTCAACATATCATGTAATAATTCTGTTTGGATTATAAAATCTTCCAAATGTATAAAATCTACCTTAAAAATTTGTAGGTTTTTAACTACTGTATTTATATCAAAATTGGCCATATTTGATAACTTATTTTCTTTCGATATTTATTTAATATGTATTTCTTTTAATGGTATGTTTAAATTGTTTTTAATAATTCTTCATGAAGATTATTAAATTTTAGTTTTAAAATTCTATAATTTTCATTTTCTTCAATTGAAATATTATCAACTTCGATTTTTAGATTTTCAACGTATTTCAATTTGAGTTCTATATATTGTTTTGAAAATTCTCTATGTTTACATTTTTTTAAGTTGCTTTTAAGTTTTTCAATCAACAATATATTATTTTTAAGCGTATCCATTCATAGATAAATACCCTTAATATTTATTTTTCATTATCTAAAAATGTTATTATTTCTTATCTGCGTTTTCTTTCATGCTTATTCGCATTCAGCGACGAGCACTTGTTGCGCCTTGTTGCGCAGTGTGATCACTGTGCCAGTAGCAAACTTGACATTTAGGTTTCGTTAAAAACTGAACGTGCAGGTGGCGCAACAAGTGCTAGTCGCTGAATGCGAATAAGCATTGGCGTCGGAAGCAGGGGGAAAGGGGGGCAGTTGCCCCAATTTTTTAGCTAGATAAACAATTTAAAAGGAAAACTTCAAAAGTTATTCAAAATATCAGTTTTTTTTACAACGATAATATTTTTGTATTATATATTTTCCTCTTCTTTCTCTCTTCTTCATAAGCATGCTTGCGGATAACCATTTTCTTTCTCTGTGTTTGCAAAAAGATTGAACAAAATTTAGAGTTTCTACTGCAAACCCACCACTTCAGTTTAAAAGCACCCTTAAGTATGTATCTTAATGCTTGTTAATTTGCAACTCTGGTAAGAAAAAATTTGACATGTTCTTAGGGGCTTTCCATATTGGACGACATGTTGTACGATAAGTTAGATGGAAAACTAATGGGACTATTTGATTGAGCGTTCGAACGATCCAACTTGTAAAGCAACATCATTAATTGCAAGCTCTCAAGCAGAACACATCTGGCTAATAGCTAAGAATCTTTAAGATGCCCTAACAATTGAGCAGTAATTTTACATAATTGTACAATATTGTACAATCGGCAGAAAAAAACCAAAAATTTCGACTATCGTTTTAGCTTACGCATGGTACTACATGTTGTACAATCTGCCATGTTGGTCCAATGTTTTGGACCATGCGAAAGCCCCTACTGTGAATTAGCTGATGAAAATCCACCTCGACGCTTTGAAGAAACATCAAATCCGGTTCCTTCAGTACAGTTGCCATTATATGATCGGCTACGAAAAGATTATTTCGAAATTTTAGATCTTCCCTCAAATGAGATAACGGCTAGATTCGATCAAACAGGTTGATATTTTAATTTTTTTTATTTTTGCAAGTTTACACCAGCTTCACTCAACCGACTCACTTTGATTTAACATTCGGTGAGTCGGTTGAGTGAAGCTAGTGTAAACTGGCACTTTGTTAATCTTATTGTACATTTAAACAGATCTTGACACTCTGGAATCGTTGGAAAATATTGTAATCGAAGCCTTCAACGGAAAAGTGCCTTCTGAACAAAATCTAAAAACAAAACTAGATCTTTAACCAGATGATTTTTTTGCAGATGAAATTGCTGAAGCAATTGCCTGGCCAAACACCTTGAAATTGTAGTGGCATTGTATCCCAATTTGCGAAAAATTCGAATACTGTAAAAAAACTATTAAATGAAGTTGAAAAACTTATTGCTTTGCTTTTGACTGTGCCTGCATTAGCAGCTTCATCTGAGCGTTCTTTTAGTGCACTAAGACGACTTAAAACGTATCTTCGAGCAACCAAAAATTTCAAATGACACAGAAATGACACAGAAACGACTCACTCATGCGGCACTTATACACATTCACAAAGATAAAACCGAAGAATTGAATTCGATAGAGGTGGTGAAAGAGATTGTTTCTCGCAAGGACAGAAAGAAACATTTTGGAATAATTTAAATTGATATAACTTTTTGTACCTTATTGCATTTAAATCATGTAAAGATTACCTAGTCTTGCTTTATAAAAGCAACCATTATTTCTTATATTTTCATATTTCCATATGAAAGATCCTTTAAAGAATGATCTCTAATACTAAAATTGGAAGAACTTTTAAAAATAATGAAATTTTAATATTTTTTATATATTTTTTGTTATTTTAAACTAAAATAAGAAACTTGTTTATTCACATTCATGTTTCTTCGAAGAAATTTTGGTAAACTTTTTTTTGCACCACCATTTGTACTGCCCCCCCAGATGAAATTAGCTTCCGACGCGCTTGCGAATAAGCATGAAAGAAAACGTCAGATAACTAAAAACAAGTTATTGCAAAAATGTCGGCTTCGGTTGTTTACGTTCGCGAAACGTTTCATTAAAAATGTGTAAAATTCAAAGTGGTTAGATTTTTAAATAATATTATAAGTTTATTTAATATATAATTGCGTATAATGCGTTTTGCCGTCGGCAAATTAATTGATGCGCAGTTTGCAGGATCGCCATGTAATAATATTTTTGGCGATATCGCAGGATCGTCATATACGCGCCTTTTTATTTTAAAAATAATAAAAAAAAGGACTCGCGTTTCATAAAGAAAAAAGACCTGTTCTAGGACCTGCCTAGTTGGTTGCCGGCGAAATTCGCCACTGACGCTATTTTTGTTTTTATTGTATTTACAGCCGTTCACTATAAAAAGTGCAGAGGCTAAAAAGTTTAAGTCAGCAGCTATTAAAGCTCAAGACTGATTAAAAATGAAAAAGTCGGCAGCTTTTTTGAAGCTCAAGACTGATTAACTTTATTTGAAATTTGTTCGTTCTTTATAGTATGTATAACGGTATTTTGTCTTAAAACTAGTAAACAATTGTTTTTGTATTTAGAAAGTAAACAGAATCATATGTTCTTTAATTAGTGTAAAAATAACAGTAGAATATCATATAATATTTGTAATTTAGTAATAGTAGAGTATCATATACATATTTGTAATTTAATAATAGTAGTATAATGTGTGTAAGTGAGTAGACTTAAATTATTAGAAAACATAAACATAATCATATGTTAATATATTTGCGTAGGAGTAAAAGTAAAAATGTAATTTCATATATTTTGTATTCAGCAATATAGGTACATGTGTGCGAATGAAATAGATAGTAGTGCTTAGTATGAACATATGTTCTTATTGTTAGAATATTATTTTAGTATAATGAAGTAAAAAAGAATAAGGTGATACGTACCGTAAAGGTGTGTATCTGTTAAATATGTTTTATTATTATTTGTTTTAGTATTTTATAATATAGAAGTGTGTACATTACAACGCGTTTTGTCCGCTAAATAAGTCAATTGACTTTCGTCTGCATATGTTTTTAGCTACTTGTTAATTTAGTTGAATTTAAATTATTTTTTTAACTACTTTAAAATAAATCAATTGAAAACCGCATATATTTTCAACTACTTGTAAAATTAGTTAAATCAAAAAAATCAATTAAATTAGTTAAATTAAAATTATATTTTTAGTTACCTTAAAATAAATCAATTGAAAACTAGTTAATATTCCACTTACTGAAGGTGAATTTAAAAGCATAAAAATTTTAAATTTCTATGCATTTATTTTATTGTTTTGAAAAAAAAAACATAAATTCATATTAGTAAAAGCCTAAAGTTAATAATATATGATGAAATAGCATGGTCAAATATATATAAACTTGTAATCTAATAAATATTTGCAATAAAAACATGCCAAAATCAGAGTAGTCGCCACCTTAATATAATTCAAAGTAGTTTTAAAGCCATTTGTTTTGAAGTAGTTTTTGAATTACTTCATATGTATATAATGAAATAAAAACTATTCAAAATTGAAGTGGATGCCGCCTTAATATAATTCAAAGTAGTTCACAAGCTAGCTTATTTTAAGTTAGTTTTTTAATTAGTTGTTTTTAAAAACAAGTTTGTTTGTTCCTGTATAGTATGCTTTTATACTATATTATGTATATTAGACCAGGCACTTGAGCCGTGTTCTATTTAATGTATATTTGGTGCATTAACCAATTATACTTTTATTTTGCGTAAATAAAAACACCTTGAGTTATAATGTG
Source organism: Dichetophora obliterata (assembly GCA_963920525.1). Classification (NCBI taxonomy): domain Eukaryota; kingdom Metazoa; phylum Arthropoda; class Insecta; order Diptera; family Sciomyzidae; genus Dichetophora; species Dichetophora obliterata. The sequence goes on from OY986435.1 coordinate 114,501,505, forward strand.
AATAATTGTACTGATCAACTTTATTGATTTGCGAAACTATTTATAGCTAAAAAATTGAATATTATTAATATAAACATAACAAATATAAAATATAAGCATAACAAACAATAAACGGCAATGCATCCAAAACTGCATAGTCAGCAGAACAAACTTTACGCAAAAATTCAAGGCCAGTGCAATGTGCCTTAAAACGCCTACATTGCGAAATATTGCGACAATGAACTTACTAGCATTCAAGGCTAAGTAGCAATTCATTGCACTTATGTTGTCAGCATTTTGCATTTATGTTTCTTATATTTGTATTTTACTTTGTTTAGACTAATAAAAAATACAAAAATGAAAATAGCTTATGTCTTAAGGTATACAAATATAATAAGTGTTTAAATGTGTGTATGTTATTTTATATGTGCTATTAATTTACTAACTTAACAACATATGATATATTTATATCCAAACATATTCCCCGGCGTTGAGCGACTGTCGATCAACCTTATCTTTCATGTGTTGCGATAACTTCAGGTTGAACGACATCACGTGTGTTGACGTTGTGTCTTGGTGCTGGTTGTGGTGAAACTCGATCCTTGTTGTGGAGTTTTTTTATTCGTTTCCACACAGCCCACATTACGACGCAAACGATGATGAAGACACATGAATAGCCTACGACGTATTGATGAATATCATGTGGTCGAACATTGTCATAATCGTCGATGCGTAGATTCGCTATTTCACGCTGATGTGCTGTTAATTGGCTGAGCTGATCTTCCGCTGCTACTTCTTTGGTTTCCAAGAGGAATGGTTCCATGTTGTTTGGACCGTCCAGCTCTGTCATAATACCTAATTTTGTATATGACGAATGCGTGGAAGTGGTGACGATGAAGTGTCCTTGTATAGTTATAAAGTCATTTTTTAATGTGCAGTCTGGTTGAAGGCTGAGCCGACCAGATCCAGTTAGAGCCAGTTGAAATACTTCGTTGTTGCACACCGCTGACATTTGTGTTGATGATACGGCAAAGATCCATTGATTTGCGTGTTCCATTTGAATCCAGACTTCCTTGGAGTTGGTTTTTGTGAATTCGCAGCTAGTAATGGTCTTGTTATGCAGTAAGTTGATTTCACATGGCTGTTCGACAGTTCCTTTGTTATAAATCGAATGAATGTTGTCACATAAAAATGTATCTTCTTTTGTCTTGATACATTGTTTGAGCTTCGTGGGGGATGTAGGAAAATATCTGTCACGATGTAGGTTAACTGCCATGACCGAGGTTGTTGATTTTATGGTTACTATTGTATTATTGAACAAGACCGGAATAGGTATCACATTAAAAACTTCAAATAATTCTTGACTGACTAATGGTATTTTGATGACAAATATCACATAATCGGCCGAGACGCCTCCCTTTACCCTCATTTGCTTGTAGAAGGACAATAGCTCGTCATATTCCACAGGTTACTGAAATTGGGATGGAAGATGATTCTTGATGCGCATTATTTCCTGTCGACATTGTTGGGGGCTTATTAGCATTGGATGAATTCTCCCATGATGAGTGTCAATTAAAATATCCAGCAGTGACGATTGTATTCGTTGTAGATTTGATAGTGTTAATGTCATTTGCACTGCTAATGCCAATAACAGTCTAAATGTTTTATCTTGAACTACTTCTTCTGATGTGATATTGATTCAAATGGCGATTTCTTCAATTTGATGCTCGATCATTCCTAATCTGATCTTAGTCCCGTTTTGGTGATGCTTCATTATGTTGATCGTTGAATTCATTATCGATGTTTGTGTCTTTAGTAAACTCCGTACATGCTCCTCGTTAGAATGCACTTGTTCAATGGTCTGCGCCATCTTTGCGGCATACTCAGAATCTAGAATTCCAAACAAAGAATTACCAATATTGCCAATTAAATCTATCGCGCCTCTCGTGTATCTTTTCTTTGAATAGAGGAGACTATTGTCTTGCTTAAGTTCCTCTTGTGCTCGCATGAATTGGTCGACGAGGATCGTGCAGGTGGATCTTTGATGAATTTGATGGCATAATTGACTTAGAAAACTTGTTCCGTTTGCCAGGCTTTCTAGTTCAGCTCGAAATGGTGCCATATCATAGAAAGCAATTAAATTCCACTCCTTTGTTACTAGTTTTATGTTTCCTATGGCTTCGAAATGTATACCGGAAATTTTATTAAATTGTGTGACCTCAATCGGATTACCTAGTATTATTGGCAGTAATAAAAAGGCTATTAGTACTATGTTGCTGAATGCCAGTTGTGGCAGTCGCATCCTTTTTGATGGTACTTCAGGTTTGTTGTGAGGCTGCGTGCCTGCGGTGGAGTGCGGCGGTGTTCTCGAAGAGGTCGATGCATCCTCGTTGACGTCGCTAGTTTCTTCATCGACTGGAAGTGGTGCTAACTTGTGTATTGCTCTTCGTGATATTCCGGTCGCTGTGCGCACGTCGGCAACTCGAACAAGTCCGTCGTGACCTCGTATTACCTTCGTGATTCGACCAAGAGGCCATTTCAAGGAGGGTAGGTTGTCATCCTTGATTATGACCATTATGCCTGGTTTGATGTGTCTGGATTCATGGTGCCATTTGTATCGATGTTGTAGGCCGTGAAGATACTCATTGGACCATCTTCTCCAAAACTCTGCCTTGAGTTGCAGGACCAGTTTCCATCTGGTGGGATTTTTGACGTTGTTTGGTTGAGCATTAGGATCGATTGTCGAGGTCAAAGGCTCTCCTATGAGAAAGTGTCCTGGGGTGAGTGCTTGGAAGTCATTCGGATTTGATGACATTGGAGTGATTGGTCTTGAATTCATTATGGCCTCTGCTTCAGCCAGAACGGTTCCCATTTCTTCATAGGTTAGTGACGCAGATGCCAAGGTTTTTTGGAGTAAGCTTTTGGCTGATTTTACTGCCGCTTCCCAAAGTCCACCGAAGTGTGGTGCACGTGGTGGGATGAATGAGAAATGGATTCGTTTCGTATTACATTTATTTGTTTTTGTGAATTATCATCGTGAATTATCGATCGTAATTCTTGCAATTGGTTCGTGGCTCCTACGAAGTTTGTTGCATTGTCGCAGTATAGTGTCTTGCAGTGTCCTCGACGAGTCATAAAACGTCTGAGCGCTCCAATAAAGGCCTCAGTTGTTAGATCACTCACCAACTCTAAATGAACCGCCTTTGTAGCGAAACAACAAAATACGGCTACATATGATTTTAGCGGTGGTTTACCTCGAATTTTGAAGTGAGTCCAAATTGGACCAAAGAAATCTACTCCAGAGGTGACAAATGGTCTTGCAGGTTGTACTCTGTCGGCGGGTAAATTACCCATCAATTGTTGTAATAATTTTGGTTTGGCTCTAGTGCATTGAACACAGTTTTGAGTGACGGAGCGAGCTAAGGTTTTTAGTTTTAGAGGCCAAAATCTTTGTCTTGTAATAGACATAAGGGTTTGAGGACCAGCATGAAGGTGTTCCTTGTGCAGATCGTTTAGTAAAAGTTTTGTAATTATGTTGTTGTATGGTAGCAGCATCGGGTGTCTGGCATCATAACTTAAGTTGGATGACTCCAAACGTCCTCCCACTCTTAACATGCCTTTATCATCTAGGAAAGGAGTTAGAGTGTTGATTGAACTGTTGTTGCTCACAGCGGAATAGCGAGTTAATTGACTAATATCATTGTCAAATTCTTGCCGTTGCATGGTCTTCACAATAAGTAGCAGCGATTCTTCCACTTCATTTGCAGATAATGTTGTCGTTGCTGCCTTGGTCGACTGGTTTCGAGTATGGTTGATGAAACGTAGAACATATGCCAATACCCTTTGTAAGTGCCGAAACGAATTTTTGTGATTGACTTCTTCAAGCCAATTTCTTGTGCGGTTTGTAGCTGTCGCCGTTGTAGCAGACATTACCTTCCTGTGCTCTAACGGACATTCTCCTCGTGGTGGTTGAAGAGGCCAACTTGTTATCGCTCTATGTAGAAATAGGGGACCATTCAACCATAAATTATTGTTAATTAGTTTGCTTGGTGTTAGCCCTCTTGATATAAGATCAGCAGGATTGTCTTTAGATTGCACGTGTCGCCATTGTTGTGGAGATGTATGCTGCTGAATGGCTGAAATCCTGTTGGCGACAAAAGTTTGATAATGAGATGAATCTGCGTTTATCCATCCTAGCACTGCCGTGGAGTCGGACCATAAGTGTACAATCGATTCCTTGATGATGTTGGCTTCTTGAAGTTTCTGCATAAGTTCTACGGCTAACTTGGCAGCACATAATTCCAATCGTGGTAATGTTACTTGTTTTGTTGGAGCTACTCTTGATTTTGCACATATAAATCGTACGACTATAGTGTTGTGAGCATGTGTTGTCTTCATGCTCTGAGGCATCTGCGAAAATATGTATTTCAGGATTATTCGCTTCCTTATGGCCAAAGATATGACGAGGGATGCTGATGCTTTGCAATAATTTGAAATCTGTTTTGAATGTTAGCCAGGTAGTGTGAAGATCTTGTGGGAGTGCACCATCCCAATCCACTCTTAGTTTCCACAACTGCTGTAGAAATATTTTTGCGGTGGTTGTTACTGGAGCAATGAATCCTAGTGGATCAAATATACGAGATATATCTGCTAAAGCTGTGCGTTTGGTTATTCTATGATCAGTGGTGGTTTCTCCGATTTTCAGCTTGAAATTATCATTTTTAGGATTCCACGTGATCCCCATTGTTTTGATGCTCTCATTGAGAGAATTGTTAAAGTTGAGTGCAACTTCTTGATCCGTGGGTGCGATATCTTGTAGTAATTTTGGGTGATTTGCACACCACTTTCGTAGATTGAAGCCTGCGGAGCCCAACATCAGGCGTAGTTGCTGTTGCATTTCAAGTGTAGTAGTGATTTTATCAGAACCACTTAACACATCATCTACATAAAAATTAGTTTTTACTACTTCTGCTGCCAACGGATACTTTAGAGCTTGTTTTTCAGCGAGCGGTTGCAAGGTGCGCATAGCCAAGTATGGTGCAGAGGTTGTGCCATAGGTTATCGTGGTGAGCTTATAACATTTTAATGGATGTGATGGGTCCTCTCTCCACCAAATAAGTTGATATTTTTGGTGATCATTGTCTACCCATATCTGTCGGTACATTTTTTCGATGTCGGCTGTAAAAGCAAATCTAGGCAGCCGAAATCGTAAGAGTGTTGTAACCACGTCTTCTTGTATGGCTGGCCCTGTGGCTAGTATTTCGTTTAATGATAAATTGGTTGATGTTTTTGCTGATGCATCGAATACAACTCTTAGTTTAGTTGTTGAGCTGTCCGGTTTGAGGACGGCATGATGTGGTTAGAAGTAATGTGAACCTTTGATGCTCTCTACATCTATTTCCTTCATATGACCGAGTTTTCCATACTCTCGCATAAAAGCTACATACTGAGTCTTGAGCTCAGGGTTTTTTAATAATTTGCGTTCAATGGCTGTGAAACGCTGTAAGGCTATGTCTTTGGATTCACCGAGTTGATTTGGATCGTGCTGAAATAGTAACTTCACTACAAATCAACCGTCAATGTGTTGGTGAGTGTTTCGAAGAAAATCCTGTTCACATCGTCGTTCGGCCACAGTTAAGTTGGCTCTACTTGAGTCGCATTCTTCAAGCCGCCAGAATTTTTCCATTGCCTCGGTGAGTGACTGATCTTCGGTGCAGATGCCACAAGTAATAGCTGTGCTAGGTGAATTTTGTTTTATGTATTCACCACCAACTATCCAGCCAAAAAGGGTATTTTGAAGCACAGGCCGTCCATCTCCAAGTGGTATTTGTCCAACGCATAGTGTTGAGTAGAAGATACCTGCTCCAAGGAGTAAATCGATGCCTCTGGACTCATAGAAATTGGGGTCGGCTAGTTGGAGGTTGCTCGGAATTTTCCAATCACATATATTGATGCTGCTTGATGGTTGCTTGGAAACAATCTCTGTTAGAATGTGAGCTTCAATTCTCTTGGTGAAGCCGGTCGTCCTCGATTGCAGCTGCAAGTTGACCCTTTCAGTGGTACGGCTCTGTGTTTGGCCTATGCCTTCTATTCCAATCGTGCACTGATTCCTTTTTACACCGATTTTGTTCGCAAGCCACCTTGTTATGAAGTTAGCTTGTGAACCGTTGTCTAGTAGTGCTCGGCAATGAATTTGATGTCCCCACTTATCAATTATGGTCACAGAAATCGTGCTGAGCAATACTATGGTTGATTGTATTTGCTGTTCTTCAACAGTTGTAAGTGATACCGGAGAATCTTTCGTTGTTTCAGGAGACTGCAACTGCTTGGTCCTGATTAATGTCTCCGAGCCTTGTGAACCTCCCAAATGAAGCAATGTATTGTGTTTTTTAAGGCATTTTGTGCAGGTGCCTGACATGCAAGATTTTGCGTTGTGTCCACTTTTCAGGCAGTTTACACAGTACTTTGCTTTTTGGACTGCATTTAACCGCTGGCTTGGTGTCATCTTGATAAAGCCTTGGCACTGGAATAGTTTGTGATGTTGGTTGCATGTTATGCAAGTTGAACCTTTCGTCACTGAGACACTTAACGCCTGATAGGCCTTTCTTCGCCCTTGTTCTGACGTATCCTTGTTAGGTCTTCCTCCTAACGCTTCCAACGACTGGAACCTGAGCTCAAGGAAAGTCAAGAATTCTTTTAGAGATGGTATTGCTTTCGGTTGGGTTCAAGATTGTTCCCATAATGCGTGAGTGGTTTTGTGTAGGTTTTGGGTTAGGATATACAATAGAATGGGGTCCCAGCTATCGGTGCTTACTCCTAGGCCTTGAAGAGTCATAATGCACTCGGTGGTGGTGTCGTGGAGCAGTTTGATCGCTGATGAATGATTATTGATGATTGTTGGCTGGGAGAGTAGTCTGCTTAATGTTGCATTTATCAACAGCCGAGGATTCTCGTATCGATCTTTGACCACCGCCCAAGCTGCTTCGTAATCGTTTGCTGATGCTGTGAAATGAAGAATGAGTCCTTCCGCCTGACCAGAAAGGCTGGACTTCAAAAACCACATCTTTTGACAAGCTGGAATTGGTTGCTTGTCGACCAGCTCCATAAATAGATCGTGAAACTGTCTCCACTTGTGGTAGCTGCCATCGAATTTTGGCAATTCGACCTTAGGCAGTTTTAATCCTGATGTCATCATGTTTGTTGTTTGCCTGTTGACTGATATGGGAGATGATTGAATAATTGTTGTCGCTGATTCTTGGGCCAAGTCCTGTAGCTGCAAAATCTGCGCAGTGATTGTTTGCTCGATCTGGGCAAAATTCTCGTAGTCGTATGCGTTGGGTTCATCAGATAACCAGATTTTTTGATGCAGGTCCTGGGCGGCTTTCCAATGGGTTTCTACCGTTTTCGCCTGCATTGCATAATATTGCGACGTTTGTTGTGTCGAACTACTAAGCACTTGGCTTAGCAATCTGCTAGCTGTATCGATTGACCTTTTTTGTTTATCAATCAGTGAGCGTAGTTGACTTGATGGACTTATGGTAGCTGTCACCATGGTGTTTGTTTCGATTTGTCGAGTAGCTGGCTGCGGCGACCGTACTGTGTTAGTGAACTCTGGTCCAGCCCTTAATGTTGATGTGTCCCGAACAAGTTTGATGGCCTTCGCTGCATTGTCCATCTCGTCTCGTGCTTCTCGGTATTTCAAGCGAATAATGCTGTGTATATCCTTTGTAAAATACGGGTGACTGGATTCCTTGCCGTGCTGGTCACGGATGGCGTTGTCGAGTTTTTCGAACTGTACCCACAATTCGTCCAGCTCCCTAGTCTTTGTTGCGATAAACTCTGATGTTCGGCGATCATGAGGCGCCTTCTTGTAGTTGGCTATGGGTTTTTGTATAGCCACTGCAATGTCATCTTGTCTCAGTGTAAGTTCATCAATGCCCATGTTTTGGCTGTTGTATATACTTTCGGATGTAAATTCTGTGTCCAATACACGGATTTACTGAAAATTGTTGTGTATGTTGATGCGTCTGATGACGCTTGTTTGCTGTCGTCTGCTGGTAACAGGACACGTTTGATGGATGTTGTTGATAACGCTGGTACATAAACCAGGATATCACGTTTGAAGTCTTCTGTGATGGACTTGAATGTTGTTTGACTCTTGGTACTTGCACCAGGATGTCAATTAGCACTTGTGGCAATTGTCAATAGCTTTTGCTGCTTTGACAAGATGATTACGTGTTCAGTGTATCGATGGATACTTGGTACTTGAACCAGTTATCCTTTCCTGCTGATCACGTCGGGGTCACCAAAATGTATAGTATGCTTTTATACTATATTATGTATATTAGACCAGGCACTTGAGCCATGTTCTATTTAATGTATATTTGGTGCATTAACCAATTATACTTTTATTTTGCGTAAATAAAAACACCTTGAGTTATAATGTGAATAATTTTACTGATCAACTTTATTGATTTGCGAAACTATTTATAGCTAAAAAATTGAATATTATTAATATAAACATAACAAATATAAAATATAAGCATAACAAACAATAAACGGCAATGCATCCAAAACTGCATAGTCAGCAGAACAAACTTTACGCAAAAATTCAAGGCCAGTGCAATGTGCCTTAAAACGCCTACATTGCGAAATATTGCGACAATGAACTTACTAGCATTCAAGGCTAAGTAGCAATTCATTGCACTTATGTTGTCAGCATTTTGCATTTATGTTTCTTATATTTGTATTTTACTTTGTTTAGACTAATAAAAAATACAAAAATGAAAATAGCTTATGTCTTAAGGTATACAAATATAATAAGTGTTTAAATGTGTGTATGTTATTTTATATGTGCTATTAATTTACTAACTTAACAACATATGATATATTTATATCCAAACAGTTCCTATAGGGCGGTTTATGTATCGCAGGATCGACATGCAAGGGGTTTGCTAAAGATAAAATGCTTTTCTATTGGTTTTTTTGCCTTTCGGGCTTAACTTGCAGAAATTCTTTGCCGACTGTCGGAGCATTAAAATGCACCATTTGAGAGCACAGTTTAGTTTATAATTCAAGTCTGAAGTTTTACTCATATTGTTCTAGTATTTATATAACAACTTCCTTTTCTTGTTCTTATTCTAATTAACATAATATTTACAAATCATAATTTTTTGCAAAAAAATAAAACTTAATTTTGTCATATGAAAATTGATCTTCACTGAAGAATATTTACAAATATGTGCAATGTAAACATTAAGCAATTCAACGACATTCAGCATGAATGCAATTGTCACTCTTTCATGTCAACGACACCAGTGTCTAATAACAAGCTTTGTTTTTGTTGCACATTTGTTTGTCAGCAATATTAGCTGCTGTTGACTGACGTATTGGCTTGTAAACGTTAATCATATGCACACTACATCCTTCCCCCCCCCCCAAAAAATAATGATATTTGTTTACATTTCTTAAAATTTAAATAAATATCATTTGATATGTTCTTATGATCTATAACGCTGTTTATAACTATGTAATTTAGGTAAAAATTAAATATCTTAATATTCTTCCTTTTTACTAAATTATTATTGTGTTTTTCATATAATTTATTGTCTAATTTTATAATGCTGTTACAATTATTTTGTGAAATTATCTTATATGGGCCTTTAAATGGCTTATCAAATTTATATTCTTATCTCTCAATCTTATATTCTTAGTATCTAAAGGGTGGGCAAATTTTAAGGGCCGATGTTGATTTTGAATAAAACACAAATTATTTAGGAAATTATTATCATTTATTTTTATTATGATAATATTAGTATGGTTCAATTATGCATGGAATAAAATATCGACAAAATGGCCGCCGCGATCTCAAATTTTGTCGATGGTCCAAATTTTCGATGACGCTGAGGCATAATTGAGGTTCTATGCCGTTAATGTGCCGAATTATCTCATCCTTTAGCTCTTGAATTGTTGCTGGCTTATCGACGTACACCTTTTCTTTCAAATAACCCAAAAGAAAGAAGTCCAACGGTGTCAAATCACATGATCTTGGCGGCCAATTGACATCGCCACCACATGAGATAACACGGCCATTGAATTTTTCGCGCAAAAGAGCCATTGTTTCATTTGCTGTGTGGCAAGTGGCACCGTCCTGTTGAAACCACATCCATATCTTCCAATTCGGGCCATAAAAAGTTTGTTATCATCTCACGATAGCGAAGATCATTCACAGTAACTGCCTGACCGGCCTCATTTTGGAAAAAATACGACCCGATGATGCCGCCAGTCCATAAACCGCACCAAACAGTCACTCTTTGTGGGTAAATTGGTTTTCGACAATCACTCTTGGATTATCATTAGCCCAAAAACGGCAATTCTGCTTGTTGACGAATCCACTGAGGTGAAAATGTGCCTCATCACTGAAGATGATTTTCTTCTAAAATTCATCATCCACTGTTGCCATTTCTTGCCACCATTCTGAGCATTGACGACTCTTGAAATGGTTAAGAGGCTTTAGTTCTTGAGTCAATTGCACCTTATAAGCGTGTAAATGCAAGTCTTTATGCATAATGTTCATACAAATTTCACAATTATTAATAATTTTTTTTTCCATTTAATTCATGGTTTTCCTTACGAAATTCTGTTTTAACTTTCTTATACATTTTCTGATAACAGAATGTCCTCCTAATTTCGAGTTATAATGTTCTTCTATTAACCTGTGCATTTCTTTTTTATTTATGACCTGTCTTGGAGGTTCGTATAAAATAATATTCAAACATGATTCGGTCTTTTTATTCTTTTGCATATATATCTTTAAACTCACTTATGTTCACTTTTTCAAAAATTGTACTTTTTCTTGGAAGCGCTACCTTTTTAACATCTGCATTGCTCAACATGAATAGTAACTTCTTTAAAATCAATTTTATATCTGATAGCGGATTATCGTTAAATTCTACAACTACAGTGCTTGCTGCTATATTTATTTCAACTCTTTTGGACCTTTATTCTTTAATACTTTTTCTAAATTCTAATTTCTTCACCCGCCTAGTGTCTGATATTGATACAAAGTCCCAGATATGAAGGTGATCAATCACCACATTTGAGTCTATGGCAATTGCACGGTTTTCTTTTATCTCTTCATTATTTTCTTTAATCTTCTTTTCTACTTTTTTCTTCATTGCGCGCGTAATAACATTAACATCATATTTTGGTATCATTTCTCTCAGTTTAATGGAATCTAACTGTATTCTGGAAAGTTCGTCCGCATTTGTGTTAATTTTTCCTTGCCTAAATATTATCTCAAAGTCGTAGTCCATAAGGTCAACACGTATTCTGGTCAGTTTTGATGAAGGATTTTTATGTGTAAAAAACTTACTAGCGGTCTATGGTCAGTGTAAACTATAAAATTGTCAGGTGCGCCTGAACCACTACCAAGAACAAACGGACGCACATTTTGGGTTCCTGATCAAAACTGAATTTGAATTTAAATTCAAATTTGAACAGGAAACCAAAAATGTCATCGGAATATTTACTCTGCTCAGTTTTAGGGGATTTTTTTTTTGTTCTTGTCTATGTTAGTCGTCATTGGGTTGGTTTCCAAAATTTTCAACAAGAAAACGGCTTAATCTCGCGCAGTGACTCCAACGCGTATTTTAGTTTTAACACTCAGTTTGACTGCGGTCGCCCAACCGATAGTATATTTACTCTTATTGATTCTTTTTAGTCCATCCTTACGTAGTATATGTCACAGTAAAATAGTCTGTCTATTTTAAAGTTGTTTGAATTATTTCAGTTAGGTAAATCAAGTTACGTGAATTTTTAGTTTTAGGCTCAAGCATGAGAAAAGCTTTGAAACTAAACAAACATAAGCTTTTATGACGGTTATTCGATCTGCCAATCTTGGCTTAGCTTCTAATTTTTAATGCTCAAGCAGGCTCTACACCAATCACGGTCGCGCTTCTAAAAATTGACGAGCTTTTGTACCTCACGCGATGTAAAAACGGGACTCAAAGCTCAACAGGCTGCATTTTGTGTATGCAACGAGCGTACAGCAAGGAAAGAGTCAGTTTGTCGGAGTGGGAAAATTAAAAGGTCGTGTCTGTGCTGCTGGTCGCGTTAGTTAGTCAAACTAGAAAAAATAGAAATGTGAAATGTCCGGTAAAATGGCGCACGTAATATGGATAAAATAAAGTTTTGAAGCTTAATTATAAACATGCTTAATTATAATTCTTTAGTGGAGTTTTAAAAACAATAAAGATAAAGTAGCGCGAGTGAGTGCAATGTTTAAATTTTCTTTTCAATGAGTTTAAAAACCAAACTTATAAACGTACAGCCAAGAAAATAAGTGTTTATTGTGTTGTCACCCAGTTCTGAGCTACATTTTAAGTTACAAAACTCTGGCTCATCGGAAAGTTGGTTGAAAATGCCTTGCAAGATTTATACGTGACAGACAAGAAGTGAAGCTATTAACGTTAAAAAAAAGTTCTTCACAGTAACGACTACAATCACCATCAGCAGCGTCAACCATATAAATATCGCTCAGTATACGCCGGCGAGCGGCAGCAGCAGCACGAGTGACGCCAGCGTCGTTGCAGCAGATGCGTGGCTTAAGAGCAACACGTCATCGCCATCGTCTCAGCCTTACGTCATATTGTCGACGTTTGGTTGTAGTTTAAACCATATTTTTCAGAAGGTTCCTTGTTCATTCCTCCCACTGCGGTACATATAATAAAAAAAAAGAGAGAAAGGAAAGAACGAGACAAGTAAACGCCGCAAAAACAAAAAAAAAAAAGGGAGAAAGGAAAGAACGAGACAAGTAAACGTCGCAAAAACAACAAAAAAAAACTAAAACTTCGGAGTCAGCCAAAACGAAAGAAAAATGGAAAGAAAAATAACATCAACTAAATATAAACCAAGATGAACATAACCGAAAGAACACGAGCGAAAGAAAAGAATAACAGCGAGTAGAGTACTCGGCGTATGCGGTTGTGCGGCATTCATTTGGTGTCAGATCTCGCCTAGTTGGCAAAAGCTAACGTAAAAGAAAAAACAAATAAAACAGTGAAAACAAAGCCTAAAATAACTAAAACATAGAAACAAACAAGCAAACAGTGAAAATAAAGCTTAAAATAAGTTGAACAAATATAATAAACAAAACGTGAAAACTAAACTTAAAATAACTCCAATAAAGAAACAGTAAAACAGTGAAAACAAAGCTTAAAATAAATAAAACATAGAAGCAAACTAAAAGTAAAAATAAAGCTTGAAATTCGTTGAACAAATATAATAAACAAAACGTAGAAAACAATTCTTAAAATAACTAAAACATAGAAACAAGCAAAAAGTGAAAATAAAGCTTAAAATAAGTTGAACAAATATTATAAACATAACGTAGAAACTAAGCTTTAAATAGATAAAACATAGAAACAAACAAACAAACAAACAAACAGTGAAAACAAAGCTTAAAATAAGTTTAGCTAATAGAAAAAAAAACAATGCATAAGAAAAAACAATACAGCTGAAAGAAGTAAAATGAAAGTGCATCAAAAAAGCGCACGAAAAAAAGCAGATAAGAATAAACATAGTGACAGTGACCAGAAAGATTTACACTGAGAAAAAATAAAAACTGGAACAAAAGAATAAGAAATAAAAAAATAAGAGAATAAATAAAATAACTAAACGGATGACGAATGAGAACGAAAACAGAACTGTGAATACACTGGAGAAGAAAATAAAAGATATAACAACAATGTGGGTGTTTAACTACAAAATGAGTGAAAATAAAACCAAAGATGAAACGTGAAGATTGACAGAAAATAGATACTCCGAAAAAACGAGGACATAAAAGTTCAAAATAAGAAAGAAAAAACAAACAAATTAGATAATCTGGAAAAACACAATAACAAAGGGAAAGAAAGAGTGAATAGGTGAATAGGTGAAAAAAATTGGAAAGAGAAAAAAATTAAGATGAAACTAATTAGAAGAGTGAAAACTGAGAAAAAGTAATAAAAATAAAACGGAAGATAAGGTAAAAGAGTGACCAGTTGAAAAATAAAAGCAATAGAAATAAAAACAAAAATTAACGAGTGAACAATAGTTGAAAAAACAAACCAATTGTAAACGATATACTGAAAAAAATATAAGAAACAAATAAACTGAAAATTAATAAAAGAAACTGAGAAAAAGAAAAAGAAGATAAGACAAACAATTACTCTGAAAAAAAACAAAAAACACTAAAAAAAAACATGAAATGATATACTATAAAAAAATAATACCGAAACCACTACCGCATCACCAACAAAATCCTCACCACAAAACCATCTTTTACAATAGCATCTTATCGACAATAGCGTCATATACACCAACATTCAACGGAATCATAACAACAAAAGCATCACATCAATAACAATAGCATCAGCTTCAGCAACCTCATCATCATCACCAGCGACGACATCATCATAGTCGTCATCATCAGTACCACATATGTCAAGGTCAGGTATTTAAAAAAAAAAACCACTTCGCATGTAACATTTTTGCTTTGACCATTCAAAAATCTATGCGTTTTAGATGTAACCCCTATCTAGCTTTTTAGTTAAATTCGACCATTTTTGATAGCGGGTACAACCATTTGATTTCATTAAATTTAATTTAACTTGATGTCGTTAATTTAATTTAAATATTTTTGTATTTATCTTGATTTTTTTTAGTAAATAAGGCTATTCCCCTATGGCTGTAAGGATTCAGCTATTTAAATGATCATATTGTGTAGACACTTTATATTCTAATTTTGTACTAAGGATTTTAACTAAGTCAGAAATTGGTAGATATAGGTATATTTTTAGTGTTATTGTGATAAAATATTTCGAGAAAATAGCATCATCATGCGTTTATATGCCATTCTAAGTTTTTAATATATTTTCGAAAGAGCCTTAATATTGTAATTCTTGGTTGAACTCTCCCATTTAATTTCTTCTACTTTTCGATACTAGCGTTTTCTTGAATTAATTGCAAACTAGTGATACGCTTAGTAGAATGTTAAAAAAACATTACAAATACAAACATTTACTTTTGAAAAGGAAAAAGATAGTTTAAATTCAAATAAAACAAAAAAAAAAAACAGAAATAATTTATATTCAAATAAAATGGAAATAACTTTCGGTGAAAATAGAGATGAAAAACAAATAATGGAAATGTAAATAAAACGGACATAACTTCGGTTCAAATTAATCTAAGCGATAATTTGACTTTAAATAAAAGGGATATAAAATAAAATTAAAAAAAAAAGAAAAATATAATTCATCGGTATAGGAAATGGAAATAAAATTCAATTCGAAGGTAAATAGTAGATAATTTGAATAAGAAAACATATTAACAAGGTAAATAAAATGAAGTGGATTTAAGATAAAATTAAAACACAGTTTAACCTCAAAACTTGTAATTTTTGTGCTGAAAGATAAACGGGTTTCTTTATTATTCATCCCTTTGGACATTTCGTTGAACTGGCTTTGAGATGTCTTTATTTACAATTTGCTTCGAGTTACAACCACCTTTAATTTTTTGTTTAATAATTGTTTAATAATACGCTATGCTATTACGGGATTAGCCCAAGAAACTTGAAGTTGATATAGTAATTAGGTAAGATAGATGTGAACACCAATCACATTAATGAATTTAAGTATTTCGCTATTTTATTGTATGCATTAAGCTAGTTACAAAGCACCAAATTTGTTATAATGGTGAAAGTTTTTGTATAATGAAATTGTACTGGAAATGGTACTAATTAGTTAAAGGTTATAAATAAATAAAACAAAAAAAAAATCTCTTGTTGTTAAAGACTTATTTTGGTGCCAACTTACATTTACGGGCTTACCATAAATAAGAACTAATGTAAATTAAATCTAAGCCATTTATAACTATGTAGATTCACTTTGTACAAATAGCTAAGTATTGATAAAATATAATAAAAAAAAATATGTATGTATTTTTAAAACCAAAACTACATCATCTATTTCCTTCGATTTTAGTGAGCGATGAATAGATAATTGTCGGAATTAAAGGTGGCGTAGATTGAAATGCGATAGGCGTAAGTATCTTTTAGCTTTGGGGTGATTTTATCAAATTGATCTTAAGATCACCAAGGTTGGCATTTAGCCATTCGTAGGCGGGCGGTCAGAGCCGATGGAACAACACCATCACATCGGCTCGCAAAAACGACCAAGAGCAGACAGTCGTTCCTCTCCGGGTAACTAACCTTGAGCCATGAAGGTTTTTTCGGTTTTTTTCATTTTTCTCGTCGTCTGGTTTTGACAGACAGTCGCAGACAGTTTTTGGGGTATCAACACTGGTAAGATTTTTATTTATGTCGTTCACTGCTGCTAGTTTTCGCTTGGCAAGAACCACCCCGTATCCGACGAGTAATAGCCGCGCATACGCAAGCGTACCAGCACAGCCAACAAGCTAGCAGTAAGTTGATGAGTGTCGGAGGCACTAATTACTTTGCAGGTGAACACGACAAACTTTCTACCAAATAGGTAAGGTCGGAAATAGTTTATCCCCCAATGAATTGCTAATAACTCCATTTCAATTATAGGTTAATCTAATTCGTGTTTGTTAAACGATTTGCTTGCATATGCTATTGGTTTGTCTGTCCCTATTTCTCCTTGTGACAATACTGCTCCTAGAGCATAATTTGATGCATCTTTCGTTAAGATAAATGGCTTGGAAAAATCTGGAAAACTGAGAATTGGAGGGCTCATAAGTTTATCTTTTAATGTACTAAAAGCTTCAGTCCAGCTAAAAGCTTCTTCTGTCCAGCTAAAAATCTGTTTTTTCTTTAGTAATTGATTCAAAGGTTTAGCAGTATATGCAAAATCTTGTATAAATCTCCGGTAGTAATTGCAAAATGCAACGAATCCTTTTACTTCATCTATATTTTCAGGTATAGGATAATTTTAAATTACTTCATGTTTTCCTGGGTCTGTACATACTCCTTTTGAAGTAATGAAAAGACCAAGATATACCACCTCTGGTTTCAAAAAGTTTCATTTTCCAGGATTAAGTTTTGTAACGACGTGTTTTCGTGCTGGATTATCACTCGCCGGAAACCAAGGTTCGTTACAAGAATTAGTTTATTATTTTCTCGTGGACACCAAGTCCAAACTCGGGCTGTATTCAAGTCCAATAACTTTATTATACGTGTTTTAGATTTCCTATAATACGCTTAAACCTACGATAAATCTGACTTTGAATGTTCTATCTTTGTTATATTTCCTTTATGTTGTGCAAAATATAATTCACTTCAAATATATCGACTCTTTGCTAGACTCTCATTCTACTTCCACAAACTATGATTTCAATTTGGGATTTGTCGCCTTAGCTTTAGTTGAGCTGCGTGATCAATCCGGCGAGACTTAGAAAGTTTATTTCCGTCTAGAGTCAAATGAGTGGGTTTAGGTAGAGGTAGGGAACTGCACGCGACTTTATACTACACTGCAGTGGTAAGGATGGGATCTCATTCAATCCGGAGAGACTTTCTTCCCGTCGTGAATAAAATGAGGGGAGGAGGTAGGGTTTAAGAGCCAGAGTTTGCTCATTAATTAAATTAATTCTAACTTGTATCGCGAACAAATGGTCAAGAAAATGAGTTTCAATCCACTAATAGTGAATTCAAATTAGAAATGATATTAAAATTTTAAAAACGGAAAATTATATGATAAGATAAAAAAATTAATGAATGAAAAATAGATAACTTGTCACCGCCTTATCCTGCTCTTGTGCTTTAGCTTCATAAGCTGTCGACGTTGATGCTGCTGCGTCGACGTCACGCCTGGTCGTTGGTGCAGTCGCGTCTCTGCCGAAGTTCTATCGTTGCTGACTGCAACGTTCTCGAAGATTCTGACGACGTCGTCGACTCACTGCCGCTGCTGTGTTCAACGTTGCGTATTCTTGCTGTCACGGTGATTAAATTACTGACTCCCTTCATCATTCGACTTTTGGCAATCGACTTTCTGATAGAGAAAAAAGTCGAAAGTCGACTTTTACTTTTGACTTTTTAATTTTATGTGAAACAAAAACCTTAACGCTACTCTGAGAACTGTCTTCTCTAAACTAATAGCTGTTTAACTAAGGAAATTATAAAGCTGTTTAATAGCTGTGCTAAAAACGAAATAGCTGTTTAACAACAAATAAAGCTGCGTTGGCAAGTTTTGATTCGATAAAAGTAAAATAGTGGTCGGCAAAATTAAAAAAAAGAGACTGTAAGTGGAAGTGTGACAAAGCAATTGCGTATCATCTGATTACGTTACATGCGTAACAAAATGTTTTAATGAAATTATCACTATTTGAAAAGCTGGTGACAATTTTTATCAAAATTTATTATTTTTGACCTTCAAATTTTGTTTAAAAAAAAAACCAACATTACAACAAACACAAAGGTATATCAAGAATACTGGGTAACAATTGTTACTTTGCCAGAATAGGACTGTTAATACAAATTTATATATAGAATATTCAAACTACGCTCAAATGAATTAATTTTTTATTATAAAAACCAGAGGAATATTCTGCTTTAAGTCAAATTGGCAAGAATTTAAAACGAGTGCTTGCCATTGAAATCACAAAAAATTTACAATATTGAATTGATAAAACCATACGCTTCTTTAACACTTCTAGATCCAAGGCTCAAAAACCTCGCATTTCAAAATATCCGTGATTGTTCTCAAGCACTCAGCTGCGCAATTATCTGGCTCGCCCAACTGTTCATCGAAAACTTAATAAAAATCCACTTGTTGTCTGAAAATGCATGAAAACTGAATTTCCTTTTAATTGGGCCGTTGCAAAAAAATATTTATCAATTGTTGCAACTTCGGTGCCATCCGAAAGGTTATTTTCTCATGCTGGTCTCATAGCGAACATAGAACATCTGGTCTCATAGAACATCTTAACATGTTGGTTTTTCTAAGTTCAGTTGGTGAAGACATGTGGTTCCCTTAATTGTCCATTGTGCACAAATATATC
The DNA here is from genome assembly GCA_963920525.1 of Dichetophora obliterata. NCBI lineage: Eukaryota > Metazoa > Arthropoda > Insecta > Diptera > Sciomyzidae > Dichetophora > Dichetophora obliterata. The sequence continues at coordinate 114,520,498 of OY986435.1, forward strand.
GAGTAGGCTTGTGCTTAACAGTTCCAGAGACGGAACGGACAAGGAACGATTCTTTTAAAGAAAGGAACTAGTTCATGGAAACATGTCCGCGGAACTATCTAGTTCCTTTGCTTATTTGAACTGTATAGACTATTTGGACTGTCTGCTTGTTGAACTACGCAGGGAATTTGAAGCATGTCCGCGGAAGTATCTAGTTCCTTTGTTTATTTGAACTGCAGAACTATTTGAAGCATTTATTTGAATTAAGTGCGTGTTGAACTGCGGAGAAAATATGTAAAGGTCCATGTAGATTTTCAAGACATCACTCTGATTAGTCTTAAATCAATTGAACAGAATTTTTTGCTTTTTTATTCTTTTTATTTTAATATTTTTAACTTAAAGAAAAACATTTCTTTAGCTTATATAAAAAAGGAACTTCTATCATTTAGTAAATAATTTCATTTAGTAAATGAAGTTCATGAAGTAAATTTATAAAGTTGCTGAAAAGCGAGCAAAAATAATTTCCAATCAGTTCCTCATAAGCTCGAAACTCAGTTGCATCTTATAGTTCATCAGCTTTAAGCATGTTCGCGGAACTATATAGTTCATCAGCTTTAAGCATGTTCGCGGAACTATATAGTTCCAGCAGTTCTATTTATAAGAATGAAAGTAACAAAAGCATGTTCAATGTCATTTCGTGATTGTTTTGTTTCATAGGTTAAAAGCAAAATCAAAAAGCAATGCTGAACAATGCACACAACATGAATGACGATATATAATTTTTTATTTTATCTATTATTTCTTTCACTCTCTTTCACATGCATAATTGGCTTACTTGTCGTCGCTCAAACAATTCAATTAAGTTATGTAAGTGCGAATGAGATGTCAGCTTATGTCGTCGCTCAAACAATTCGATTAAGTTATGTAAGTGCGAATGAGATGTGGCTCAATTAAAAAAATGTTATTGCAATCGGACCTGTTTGGACATGCTTAAATCGTACAGATGGAATGATTGGAACTATGTCCGAGAGTCAACATAGATCCATGAACTATGCAGGTCCGGAACAACCCAACTCTAATATCGAGTCCTAACCGCCGAATTTACGTAAGCGCCATTTTTTCGAAAATAATTTTTAAATGGCAAACGATAGTACGACACAAAGTCGTTAACTCCAAAAATTTCACATCTTTACGTGAAACTGTGCTAAAGTTATATCTAACGCAAAAATAAAATTTATATGTACCACTTATGCAAAAAAAAAACAACAAGGAAAATGCTTCTCTTGTAAAATTCGGTTTATAACGCTTACGTTAATTCCGCGGTTAGAACTTCATATTCAGCCTAATTATGAAAATTTTTCCTGGGGAATCGCAAAAGGAAGTTTTCATTTTTAAGACAGCAGATAGAGACATCACATTTTTTTTTTACTTTCATAAATATTGACGGTTGATGAAGAAATTTGCATTAAAAATTTCCAAAATGTTCTTAAACTTTATCTTGAAAATAAACTCTCCCTTCTCCGATTACCCGTGAAAAATTATTCATAAGAAGTCTGATTATCTATATAAGAACTAAAATTGCAATATCTTGGTTTTTTTTACAAGTACCATGTTTTTGTTTATTTTTTGACAATAAAACACATTTTTCTTATAGAATCATTTGCTTCTTAACTGCCCTACAAAAGCGGTACAAAAATATTTTAAATAAAGTCAAAAAAAGTTGAAAAGTCGACTTCTAAAGGTTCAAAAAGTCGATTAGTCGACTTTTAGATTTTTAACGGTTGAAAAAGTCGAAATCGACTTTTGCTGGCAGTTTCACATCCCTAGTTTGGCTGTTACCACTCGACTCCTCGATTCAGAACTTTTGTTCGTTCTTCATGCCTCGATGTTGCTGTACCCACAACGTCATTCCTCTCGTCTCTTCACTCCTGCGGATTTGTTCCGTTCCTCTCATGCGCTGTTGGTCACACACATAGTGGCTGGCTACCTTCTGTACATATTGCTGTTGTGCCTTTTCGGAGAAAACAAGCTCCTCATAAGCTCGAAACTCAGTTGCATCTTATAGTTCATCAGCTTGAAGCATGTTCGCGGAACTATATAGTTCCAGCAGTTCTATTTATAAGAATGAAAGTAACAAAAGCATGTTCAACGTCATTTCGTGAAAGACATGAAAGACAAAAGTTAAATTATTACTGCGCAATAAAAATACCCCAGTAGGAAATGATGATCGTCATCATTTACCGAACTGAAGTGGTAACTACTCCGGTAATGCCTAAATTAACTATTGGTCAAAACTGATGACAATAGTCTACCTTAACCCATATGGGCCCTCTGTTACCTAATTGTGCTCACTGGCCGAAACATAACGCCAGTCAGCCCTAACTTATTCCTAATATTATTTAACTGTTTAATATGCCCTGTATTTAAGTATATTATCTACTAACTTATGTGGTATGCGCGCCTACCATACTAATGACTTATTTTAATATTTAGAACCTAAGTGATAATTCTAGTTTGCCTAACTTTAATCCTAAAGAACATTATTTAGTTCGAAATTCTTAGCCTAATCGTACTCTAATTTATCACTACGACTACTATATAACCGAAATAAACTTGCAGTTAATTATGCTTCAAAATAAAGCAATTGATTTATTATTATTTCAAATACTCGAACGTTCACTCGTTATTTCGAGTACTCGGCTATTCACGGTTTGAGCGTACTTTTAACAAATCATATTTATAGCATTTGTTATTGTTCAAACTGTGAGCACCTCGCCATGTGACTGTCGCATAAAAAGATTGTGCAACCCTGTGATGTATGTGATTATGCGGCTGTAGACAGAGCATAAAAATACGAGGTACAAAGAGCACGTCCAAGGGCTGCTTTTATTTACGCGTGCCTGCGTATTTGCATTTGTATGCAAAACAACAACGAAGCAAAATACGTTTTCGTAAATTGGCGAACAAATAGCAGATCGAACAAATGGCAGACCAGCGTATTCGAACTGTGAATGGCCTTATTGAGATGTTTTAATGTTATTTGGGCTAGTTCTTAAGATGATCTAATGCGGAGAAAGTGCGAAAAAGCTGTAGTAGCTGAACTCTATTGTTATTGCATGATATATAATCGAAAAAATGTTGGTTGACTTCCAACTTTTCTTACGCAAGTCGGTAACTTGACCAAAATATTTGACGTTTTGTTTTGTTTATTTCTGTCTCCTCTCTATCGTTGTTCTGATTTTCCAAGCGGTTGAATTGCTTTTCAGTAATTTTTATGAGATAAATTATTAAAAAACATTGAATATAATTAAATCTTTTTAGATTATAGTTGCCAAAAAGTGGAGTAGAGACAGAACCATACAATTTCTGGAGGAATACGAGAGTCACAGTTGCTTGTGGAATGTGCATTCTAAACTGTATAAAAAAGACAATGTGCATGACTACTCCAGATACCAAGCCAAAGATTCGCTCGATAAGGACGTCTTACGCCGCAGAAGTTGCGAAGATAAAAAAGAGCAAAAGTCGGGGGCAGCAGCAGATGAAGCATATGTGCCGAAAGTGTCTTGGTTCCAGGTTGCACATAACATAACAATTTTTTTCAACAGTGCCTGCTTCATTTTATTCTTTTATTTTTTTTTATTTTCGCATTCTCTTTTGTTATTTTCTTGTTTTTCGCCTTTCATCTGCTTCGCAAAACAAAACCGATGACATTTGTATACAAAATGACTTTGAGCGTGTAAACAGATTTTGTATGCAATATTCAACATTGCATAAAAAATATTGACTGTGGAAACGCGCCTTAAACGTTGAAAAACTCTTGATAAATTTTCAATGTGTTCTCTTAGACTAGAACAAACCACAATTATATCATCTACGTATAGAAAAGCTGACGCATTTAAGCCACTTAAAGCTATTGATAAAATTCTTTGAAAACTATTCGTTGAAATTTTTAAACCAAATGGCAGTCTTCTAAACTGATAATGTCCTTGATTCGTGGAAAAAGTTGTTACATATTCAGATTCTTTACTTAGTGGTATTTGGTGGAATGAACTCGTCATATCCAGAGTACTTTCGTAAATATTCGTTCGAAAATATTTTGCGTTCCCTTATTTGTCGAGAATGTCATCCAATCTGGTTAGAGGAAATTTGTCATCAACTACTTTTTTATTTAAAGATCTAAAATCTACAACTAGCCTCCATTTAGTTTTATTTTCTTTACCCTTCTTGGTACTTTAAGTAATAGAGAGTTTTATGGACTTGTTGAGGGTTCTATAATATCATTTTTGAGCATGTTTGAGACTTGGTTATCTATTTTCTTTAATTGTGTGTGTGGTAATCTATAGTTTTTTATGTACACCGGTGTTGTGTCTGTCATTGCTATCTTTTGCTTATAAAAATTATTATTCGTCAAGATTTCTCCTTCTAGATTAAATATTTCCTGAAATTGTTCACATAGTTTCAAGATATCTGCTTCTGCTTTTTTATCTAAATTTTCAGTATTTTAATACCTTTCTCAGGTTTATCCGTCTGTTGGTGTAATTTTGTTCAATTGCGTGTGCGAAAATTTCGTAGTCTGTGAGAGGTTGAACTCCTATAACATTCAGTATCTCTAGTGTTGAGTATTTTAACATGCTTTCTACCATTTGATGGTACAATTTAATTTGGTAAAAATACTACCTTGCTTATTTCTTTACCAACTACAACACTGTCTTGATCTATCTGAAATTCCACAGCTTGTATGACTTCTGTTCTTGCAGGTATTTTTATGCTTCCTATATTCCTTGTATTCATGATCATTGGTAATATTATCTCAACTTCTTCATAATTAATGATTAAAACATAAATCTCATAATCAATTTTACAGTTGTAAAATTGCAAGAAATCTCGCTCCAAAATGCCATCAGTGGATAAATTAAAATTGTGATCAATAATCTGATATGTATGGTTTATTGTGATATCACCTATAACTAAACCTAAACTAAACTATGTATGATATTGTCTATATCCCCAATTCTGTGTGTTATTAAATCTGTCGTTGCTGTAAGTATTCCTATTGTTTGCGTTTTGTCGTTGAAAATAAGTATTGCTTCTGTAATTATTGTTATTATTAAATTATTGTTGTAGTTGTTTCTGGTGTAATTTGCTCTATATCTTGTAGCTAGATGTACATTGTTCTGTCTTGGTCTAGTTTCTGCTTCTGTAGCAATTTGAACTTTGAGGCTCTTGAAGCTAGAACAACTGATTTAATATAATCATTTAAACCGATCTCTAATGCACTTAGGACAAGTTAATCATTTAAAATTACTATTGGTTATCTATTTGATTCGTATTGCTCTTCTATTTGTATCTGATTTAACGTTGCTATTAGAAATTCTATTCTTTCAGCAAAAACCCTGACACTTGTGTTCCCCTGATATAATCTTGACAACTCAATGTGAATATTTAGTGAATTTATATTTGATTTGAAATTTTTGTTTAGAGTTGCTTTTAAATTTGCAATAGTATCTGGTTTTGTTTCAGTTAGGAGTTTATTCTTAACTTTATCTGTTAGTTTTGTTGCCAAAACAAATTAAACTAATCTAGCCTTTTCATTTTCGTCCTTGAGCGAATCTCCGTAGAATTCTATCAAATTTAGAAGATTTGATAGATTCTTTTGTTCTCCGTCAAATTCTGGTATTAACTTTACCGCGGTTAGTAACTCATAGTTTTGCCATTTCTGTTTCTTTTATTTTCAAAAGTTTTAATATTTCTTTATCTATATTATACAAAATTGTTATGTCTTCTCTTATGTCTTTGATGCTAGCTTCTTTTTGTATTGTTGCTTACTATTTTGTAGTATTAATTTGACTTTTTTATGTATTCACTTGTGTATGTTCTATTTGTACTTTTTTTAAAAAGTAGTTATATTTCCTTTAGTTTTGTTATTTCGTTGCTCATCATGCACAAAGCTTATATATTAACCCATGTTCTTCAATTAAGAAACTGTTTTTTGTTTACTAAATAACAATTGCATTTTCTGCATTTAACATTTTGTGAATGCCCATTTTTCTTATTATACTAACATAATGTACTTTTCCTATGAAATTATCATTGAGCAGTGGACTATAATATCCCTGGTATATTACAAATTTAATCATGGTTATTAAAAACTGATTTATTTATCTAAATTATTCTGATTTTGATTTTTATATATATACAGGGTTGTCGAAGCGCCCATTTTATTTTTAAATAAATCAAAGAAACCACAATTTTTTGTCTGTTCGTCATGAATATCATTTAATTGGGTTCAAGTAGATTTGCTTACATTATTTCTTGAATATGATATCTCGTAAATGGGAGCCATTGGCCTCTACGACATATTGTGCCCGTTTTGCAGCATTTTCCATGGTTTTCTTCAACATTTCGATGGGAATGGCGGTTATTTCTTGACGGATGTTGGTTTTCAGCTCTTCTAGGGTCTTTGGCTTGTTGACGTAAACCTTTGATTTCAAATAACCCCACAAAAAGAAGTCTGGAGGCGTTAAATCTGGTGATCTTGGCGGCCAATCGAAATCACCATTTTTTGACATCAAACGGCCAGGGAGCAATTGCTTCAAAAAATCGATTGTAGTGCGGCTTGTGTGTGGTGGCGCGCCGTCTTGTTGAAACCAGTAGTGCCTGATACGCTTTCGACGAACGATTGGCATGAAAAAATTGTTTATCATATCGCGATAACGCTCCTGATTGACAGTAACTCTGTGGCCATTATCATCTTCGAAAAAGAACGGCCCAATGAGCATTTTAGCACAAACGCCGCACCAAATAGTGACTTTTACATCGTGAAGAGGTACCTCTTGAATCTCTTGTGGATTTTCAGTGGCATAAATACGGCAATTTTGTTTGTTTACCGTTCCGTTCAACTGAAAATGAGCTTCATCGCTCATGAGTTTTCGGCACGTTGAGTTTTCACTATTGACTTGTTTTGTTGAATGTAAATTTCAACAATTTTAGAGCGTTCGCGTGGAGTGTACTGTTCCATTGTAAACATTTGCTTGGAATGACGCTTCAAACGCGGTATGTCATTAGTCGATTTGGCATCACTGCGGAAAGTTACAGTGTTGCCAGATGGGCGCTTCGAATAAGGGCTACCCTGTAGGTATATATATTATTTAAACAGTGCTGCTTACAGTTACACTTTGCATTAATTGTTTCTTTAAATACTTCTTAAAATACTTAACTAACCAATTGACCATTATAACGAACATGAAGAGTAAACAAATTATTTCTATTATATTCCTTATTTCGTGGCTGTCACGGTTGTTGCCGCTATTGTTGTTGTTATTATTATTCATAACTATTTCTTCTGTTATCATGATATATTCGTCTTTCTCTTGTGAGTTGAATAGTACTCCTGATGTCGCTAAAATGCTGCCTATCATCGCCTCAGTTTTATTGTTGCTTGGTCAACTTTATTTCTGACTGCAGGTTGGTTTTATTCTTTCCAGAAGCTATTCCAGTTAATCTGCGAAGTTCTGCGAGCTGCTTCTTTAATTTCCTCAGTTTTCCTCTTCGCTTCTTTAGTTTTAATTGTACTGTAGTAACCTCCATCACTTGCTTCACTGAGTTCCTCTTTTTATATTCTTCGATTGTTAAAGGTTTCGGTCCTGCAGTCTTCGGACTCGATATATATACTGGAGCTACGCTGTGTTGTCCAAACCCTGGATCATATTCGCCAATTTCTGGCTGTTCAAAAAGTTTATCTAGTTCTTCTTTCGAGTATTTGTTAGACATCACGTAAAGTAAATTTTTTCATCAGGATCGAAATTTAGGATCAGAAGATTCTCAGGAACGGTCGGGCAGGATTGCCATGTACGGTTTAAGTATCGCAGGATCGCCATGTAAGGGGTTTGCTAAAGATAAAATGCTTTTCTATTGATCCCTATTTTTGCTTTTTGGGCTTAACTTGCAGCAAGGCTTTGCTGACTGTCGGAGGATTAAAATGCACCATTTGAGATCTTGATAAATAAAGTTGAGCGACTAGCGCACAGTTCAGTTTATAATTCAAGTCTGAAGTTTAATTCATATTGTTCTAGTATTTATATGACAAACTTTCTTTTCTTGTTCTTATTCTAATTATCATAATATTTACAAATCATAATTATTTACAAAAAAATACAACTTAATTTTGTCATATGAAAATTGATCTTCAGTGAAGAATATTTACAAATATGTGCAATGTAAACATTAAACAATTCAACGACATTTAGCATGATTGCAATTCGTCACACTTTCATGTCAACGACACCAGTGTCTAATAACAAGCTTTGTTATTGTTGCACATTTGCTTGGCAGCAATACTAACTGCTGTTGAGTGACGTCCCTACAAAAAGACTATCGGTTATTTAACTAAGCAAAAACGGTTTTTCTAAACTGAAATATCGGTTACCTCTTCATACCAAGTTTCGGTTATGCTAGGAAGAGCCTCGGAAAGAAATTAACCGAAACTCGTGTATACGTGTGATCTGGCATCCCTTTTTCACACGTATCAATTTCCAATACCATTGAAATATAGCCGTCTCGCTCTCTCTCTAGTTAGGGTTAACATAAATACAGGTTATAGGTAACCAAATCTCACCAGATAAATCTAACCGAAAACTCAGTTATATGTAACCGTTAGAAATAACGTAAAAATCAGTTTTATCTAACGTACCTCTTAAAAAATAAAAATGCATGCAATTCGTTGGTGTCTTGAAACAAATGGTTTTAATTTATTTTAACATTTTTTATTGTTGTTGTTGTTGTTCTTACTGTTATTGCTGCTAATGCGAGCCACTTCTGTGCCGACGACTTTGGGAGTGGAATTAGATGTGGCGAATGTTGAAATGCTCACTGCATTCTTGATATTGGCAAGCGTGCTTATTGGCTCATCCTTCTTTGATGGGTAGCAGCGTTCCAACAGTAAGCAATTAAAAGATATTTAATTTTTTTATTGCAGAACTTGGTTTTTGTTAGCGAAACCAGGAATGGTAAACTACAATGGCGGATATGCAAAAATTGGACATGATTTTTAATAATGATACCTTCTCTTTCTTTCACATGCACTTGCTAAAATCTTCATATTTTTCCCTGTTTCACAATTTTTGACACTGAAATGAGTATGCGAATGTGGTTGTAAACAGAAAAATGTATGTGATTGTGTTAGAGTTTTGGTTAGCTATTTCTTGTAGGGGTATGCGCTTGTAAACGTTAATCATATGCACACTACAGTGAATTTAGAGTTGAAAAAATATGCGGTTTTCAATTGATTTATTTTAAGTAGTTAACAAAAATATTTTAAATTCAACTAATTTAACAAGTAGTTGAAAACATATGCAGACGAAACTCAATTGACTAATTTAGCGGACATCACCATACAAAATATGTTAGTTCGTTCTATGGAACAAAGTCAGAATTCCAACTAGTTGTGGTTGACAAAAAACTACTTTTCCAACTAGTTTAAAAATAAGTTGATTTTCCTACAGGGATTTAAAACTTGGAATATACTAATATACGGTTGTGGTGGTATTATTTTATCAAGTCGAAGATAATTCAACAAAATCCAGTTTTTTGCAATTCTTGCTTGCAGATTTTTTCGTGAGCTCGTAAATATATTTTCACTTAACAATTATTTTTTCTAAAGAGCCTAAATTCGGGAACATCTACACTAAAATTTACAATTAGAGGTAGCCGAATATTTTCATGTAAGGATGACATAATTAAAAATTATTTTAAAAAAATTTTAGTTTTTGGTGATTTATTTTTTATATTTGTGTCATACGGTATTTAAAAAAATCAGCTATTTGGGTCGGTTCCTCAAAATAATCCTTGATGTATGTTATGATGATTTCCAAAAAATTTGGAGTATGGTATGGTTGAAATAGCATCTAAAAATGGTCTGTTACAAAAAGTATTGGCTGGTGTAATAGTTGTAAAACTGTCAGAAATTATAGGCAGGAAATCTTAATCTGCATCAACAAATTGTAAATGTTTGCAAATCGGAGTAAAGATAATTTTATATGATTAAAATACAAATTCTAAATGTTTGATAGTTTAAATCATACTTCATTTCAAGAATTTTTCAAAAATGCATATTTAAAATCTTCAGGCACTGATATTGTGTAGCAAGCCTGTATAACAGCTTATTTTTTAAAAATTTTTTTAACTTTGTATTTATTTTTTACTTATTAGTCTTAAAGGTTTATTATTAACATCTTTTATTTTCAAAACTTATGGAGATTTAGCATTTTTATTGATTTGTGGGCGGTAAAAGGCAGTGTGGCAAAAAATTTTATTATAATATTGCATTGTCACCGGACTTACATATGTAAGGTAGAACTGGGTAAAGCAGCCACTTTTGCGTTTGGCACTCTGTAAAAACTTTGTTTATGATAATAATTTGAAAATTTCAACTGTTCCTGGTTCGTTGAACCCTTGGTTAAAAAAATTCATAAGAACATTTTTTTTCAAACTCGCATTGTTTATCCGGTATTTGCATTTGAAGAAAAAGTGTGAAATGGTTGTTTAACCCCACCAGGTAGGGTAAAACAACCAAACTTTCTTTTTATAATAAAAGTGATCAACATTGTTACTTTAAGGCTTTTTATTTTATCAGAATTTTACAAAACGTTACAAAAGAACAAAATTAACTTGAAAAAGTTTCTCTGGAGCTTCATTAATTGCTAGCGTCACTTTCCTTTACAAGGTATACTACTTTTCTTGGACGACATCTTTTGCAGCGACGAGTATCGTTTTTGGCTGACGTGTCTTGGTTTTTTTGCTCAGAAAATTTCTTTCGAATCCTTTTTTCCGACCTTTGCATGGTTGCCAATGACTGTTTCTCCTACTTCTTGACCACATTTTCCTGCTCCTCGCGCAAAGTCTCCAATACAGTTTCGTCGGTCAACACCGTGGATTTTCTTTTTTCCGGCCTCGAGTTGTTGTTTTTCTCGGTGTAGCTTTGGGAGGGGGTCGCAGATTCTCCAAAATTGCTTCCGCACTGAGGTTTTGCTTATCGTCATGTGTTTCATCATTGTATGAAATCTCTTCTCTCTCCCCGTCGAATGCTTCCGGTATGCGGCTCCGCAAAACTCCTCTTGGCAACTCATATTTGGCAGCAACAGCGAGCACTTTTCCGCCATTCTGAACTTCCTGAAGAGCTATTTCAATTATCTTCTCGTCTGGTTTGGGCGTCTTCCTCGCGTAATGACGTGGCATAATGCTAGAAAAAATTATAAGTTTTGCTGCATTTTCATGTACATTAATAAGAGGTTGTTTAACATTACTTGTTGACTGGTTATTTAACCCGACGTGCTCCTATTTTTTTTAAGGTGGATAACTTTTTAACAAATTTAAATCTTGTAAAAACAATTACAGATTTAGATTCAGCATGTAAGTCTGCTCTTAGAAAACACTTACCTTTCTTTCTGCACTTCACTGATTTGTGGAATTCTGAACTTTTGTCGACTGAAAATATCGCGGCGAGGATGCGTCAAATCTTTCTGTCGTCAGAACTCAGGTTATAACACATGTGCGGTAGTGGAACCTTTTGCCAAAGTTGCGTTGTATCGATCACTATCTGTTGTACCAACGGTCGTTCGATTCGACTTTATTAAAAAAAATAGAGGCAATTGGTTGTTTAACCCCGTGGCGATTTAGCCCCGTTCTACCCTATATTAACTTTCAGCTTAATCGGATACCAACAAGTTTGCAAAATTGCGAAAAATGGTTTGCAAACTAATATAGGACTTTTATTTATTTGTGGGCGGTAAAAGGGGGTGTGGCACCATTTCTTTCTGAACCATCCTTTACTTGAAGGAAATTAACTGTCAAAATTTTAGCTGAATCAGCCCCGTAGGTTTGGAGATATAGCATTTTTATTGGTTTGTGGGCAGTAAAAGGGGTTGTGGCCAAATGTTTTTCATAAACACCATGCTTTATTTATTAAAACTTTACTGTTTAAATTTCAGCTGAATCAGCCCCATAGTTCTTGAGATATAGCATTTTTATAGATTTGTGGGCGGTAAAAGGGGGAGTGGCAAAACATTTTCCTTAATTATTCTCTACTCGAAGGAATTTACTACCAAAATTTCAGCTGAATCGGCGTAGTAGTTTTAGAGATATAGCATTTTTATTGATTTGTGGGCGGTGAAAGGGGGTGTGTCAAATTTTCATAATATTGCATTGTCATCGTACTTTCATTTGTATGCTAAATTTCAGCTTAATCGAACACCAACAAGTTGTAGAAAAATGGCTTGCAAGTTTTGAGGACATACATACGAACGAAGCAAGTTAAATAAAAGCTCATAATAATGAGGATAGTTATGTAAAACAGTATTAGCTATCAAAGTTAATGTGGCATGAGCAGTGTTGTTTAAATTTACTTTTACGTTTTATTTAATAACATCAGATACAAAAATTATATAATAAACTATAAAATAAAAAACTATAATATTGTAACGAATAATTTCACTAACTTTTATCATTGCAAATAAAAATGTAAATTTATGCAATAATAAATGGTTCTTTTAGTTAACCCAAAATAAATTTATAAATAAAAAATATGTTGTACATTAAAGTAATGAACTACTGCTGGTTGTATTTTAATTATCGATTCTTTAACCAATGAACGGAAATACATTAAACGAAAAATACATTGGTCGGAAAAAAATTGATTTACTCGTACTTTTACAGAACAACGATTTGACAAATTTTTAATTTTTTTTGTATCTTTTTAATTTAATACTAGCTGAACCCGGTGTGCTACGCTACCCCCTCGTTATATAATAAAATTAAAAGTATTCATATATTTACAAAAATGTATTTATTTAATTTTAATTTAACTATTGCAATGTTTCTCCCCTTTTTTTGTTGTAAACCAATTAGAATTCAGCACTGAACCGCATGTAATTTGCTTCATGCTCCCCCTTTTTATTTTTAGATCAATCAAAAAGCAGCAATTACACAATCAGCTGTTTCGCAGTCATTTGTGGGAGAATGACAATGGGGTTACCCCACTCTCTATTTTAATTAACACATATTACAAAATCAAGACAGTTGTGGCAGAAAGAGAATGGTGCTACACTTCTATTTTAATTAATATCTATTTTAAATTTGAGGTAAAGCGGTTAATAAACAAATTAAAAAAGTAGGTGCAGAAGTGTGCATGGTCGAAAAATATTATCATGTAATAAGTATTCCTGAGTCAAAGCTGCACGCTGTGAAAATTTAAGATCGGTTAACAGCTCCAGCCTCCAATATATCGCAAACAAAGGGGCGTGCTCCGTCCACTTTTCTTTTGGTACGTATTTTTATTCATGCCAATACCATATATAGCAAATACTGCCACCGTTGGTCAAAAAATGCCCAAGATATGACGATTTTAAATTTTGGGTTTAATGGGCGAGGCCACGCCCCTTTGTCCACTCACAACTTTATATAGTCAAGAATTTATTATTTCGTAAGAATATCCTATTGTGAAAATTTAATGACGATCGGTCCAGTAGTTAAGACTATATTACGATTTTTAATTTTCCTAAAAAGGGGCGTGGTCCCACCCACTTTTATCCTGGTACGTATTCCTAATTATGCCAATACCATATGTACCAAATATCATCGACGTAGGTCAAAAAATGCCCAAAATATGGCGATTTAAATTTTTGGGTTATATGGGCGTTGCCACGCCCCTTTGTATAATAAAAACTTCATATAGCCTTTTATACCTTCCAGAATTATAGTAACATGCTGTGAAAGTTTCAGGAAGATCGGCCCAAGGGTTTGGCCTCCTATAAAGCACAAACAAACAAACAGACAGACAGACATTCATTTTATTATATATAGATTTTTAACTGATTGTACAATGTTGCACCTTAGTAAGCGCGGAAGATCTTGTGTTATCGAATGATGTAAACATTTTGTAAATAAACCGAAAACGCTGATTTTTGAATGCAATATTTCGAAAGTTTTAAAATTATGATATTGGATCATTATTAACATAGGTTTTTTGTAAATATCTTCGGAACTACATAACCGATTTAAGAGTTTGATATCTCGTTTTGAAGAACATGACAACGGCTTTAAAAAAATAAAATAAAATAAAAAAAAGCAAAAAAAAATAAATATATGTATATGCCATTGGTGATACAAGATGAGAATTGGATTTTGCCACGCCCCTCCGCCCACAGACCGAAAATCAAAAATCAGACTTAACAGTGTCACCCTCCTGAATATTCTGAAGATTCCCTGAAAATTTCATCAAAATCAGCCCAGCCGTTTTGGAGTCCATACGTTACATACATACATATAAAACAGGATTTGTATATAAAGATAGATCTATAAAAATCTATAAAAAAGCTGCATATACGTGCAGTTTTTTCTGATTTTGTTTGCTCTGTGTATGTATAAAATATGTTAGTATGTAAGTTCCTTTCTTTTTTCTTTTCTTTTTTCTTTTTGACGTGTTCTTCAATTCATGTCATTCATGCGAGGTGGGCGGACTACGCCCACTTTGATTAGCATATCTTTGTACACCAAAACAAGGAAAGGGGTGGGGAAAGAAAAAAAACATGTTAGTACAAGTATATTGCCTTGATTGGTCAAATAAATAAATATATCTGCTACATCACAACTTTCCTATTTTACCACAGGAGAGATTTCGTAAAAAAAGTTTTTCTTTCAAAACACTTACATAAAAGATTAATTCACTTAGTGCAATATATCGTCAGTTGCGCATATGATTTTTTCAAAAACACATTTTATTTCTGCTAACTAGAAATTTATCATTTAATTTTTAAAATTATCCAAATATAACTTAAAAAAAGGTATTTAACTATAAAATTGCCCACTTTCTTATGCGAAAAAATCATACTTCACGCTTTTTCTTTAATTTGACGCTCCAAGTACCGTAAAAATGCGTGCTGCCACCTTTTCGAAAAATTTTTGAATTTTTGGTGTATTTTTGGAATGTTTCGTATAATTTTTATTAAATTTTATCAATAATGAAAAAAAAAATTGGAATGTTGTGTAGCTATTTTTGAAAATTCTCACACTGTGGTACGTTGTGTTCTCAACGGTCGGCGCAAGTGGGTAATTTTGATTCTAATAACATCTGTAGCAGTATTTTTGTCGACATTTTAGGTTGAATAAAAGTTGCTTCCCGCACACCGTAAATAGGATTTAGGTCTAGATTTTGTAGCAAACTCAACTTCTAATGGTGGCATAGTTGAAGACTTTGATAGTGCTAAGATATACTGATATATATATTATAGACCAAATATTATAGTATGTAACACTGCCTTAGAACTGCCTAGATGTGCCAAGAACATTTTCATTGAAACATTATATTTATGAAAATATACTTAAGTCAGCAATAATAAAAATAAAACTTAATGCATTATTTAAAGCATTAAAAGACTACTTTTCAGTAAAACGAAATAATTTATATTTGTTAATGTTAAAATGTTAAAATAAAAATAATTAAAAATAACAAAAAGCCCACGCTTATTACGTCGCCAATATACAGATATTTTTTATTATTAAGGCATTATAATCAAAATGTTAAATGTTTTTTATTTTGTTGGAAAATCAGGCCAATAATTTATGTAGTATCTGTGTGTGGTGCCTTCGAATAATCGGTCAAGCCAGTTGCTTAAGCCGTCTAAAAGATTTTCTTCCAGCAAAATTTTCGATTCGCATTCATGGTCAGAGTCACCTGACAGTGCTTCATTCAAAAATATACCTGCTTCAGGGTCGTTTACCTTTGTTCTTAATCGAAGTGCCATCTTGAGCATTCTCTGAAAATAAGAAAATTTTTTTATTAGAATCAAGTTACTGTCTGTCTAAGAAATAACGGTTTATAATTTTATCATTCGTCCTTTAAACGAGCAATAATGTTTTTTGTATGAAAATTATCGTTCATCATATTTAACAGGAACAATTCTCTTTCTTTTGAGATACAGATATAAATCCTCAATTTTTAAGTTATTATTTGGAAATTTGAAACCTAATTAAAATTTGTTATTATTAAATTTATTATCAGTTAACAAGAACAATATAATGAGAACAATTTGATCAAACTATATGATGTACTTTTTATTCATTCTGATTCTGAATATTAAGAGAGGTCTTAAGCAAACAATTTTTTGAAAATCGCATGTTTTTAATTGGTTATTGTTGTACAAATATTCATGCTACTGAACTAGTCAATAATTTCTAATCAATCCCGCTATAAGACAGAGCAACTTCAAGCGCATTTTTATAGAAAACTAGTTTTTCAAAACGGGTCACACCACTACAAACAAACTAAAGCCCATATGACACTTGCTTTTTTCTTGCATTTTTAAGATCCGAAAAATGCAAACAGAGCAACACACCAAACGATATATTTAGGTAAAAAAAAATGCAGAGCTGTAAAACGTAAAAAACTTACTTTTCCAGCCGCTAGCAGCTTAAATTTTGACAGATTCACATTAAATTGTGGCATTTCACAATTTCTGTACAAATAGTATTATTTGCGTATTGTATTAATAGAAATAAAAATAAAATTGGATTTGAAAACCAAAATTGTTCGCAATGGAAAAATTAAATTTTTTATTTGCTGCATATTTGTTGGAGTCAGAGGAAGAACCCCAGCCCAAAAAGAAAAAGTGGCGGATGAGCAGAGGTGCACAGGGTGTATGATCTTCTTAGGTCAAAGGCAAAAAGAGGCAATCGTTCGAATCGGCTGATCCATTACCGAAATGCGACCTTAATCAACACTGTACTCAGCAGATCTACATTTTACGAGACAGTCAATATTTTTGCTGATAACAACAGCTCTAGCTCACACAACCGCTTTTAAATAGCCTCCTCAAAAGAAGCAGCTGCCTGAGGTGGTGATGGTGCAGTTTGCTTCGGTGGGATTCAAGAACTGCGAAGATGTTAGACTTGGATGAAACCTCATCATTAACATTTTACTTGATGTTCCTGCTCGCGATCAATAAGAAAACTTATTTTTTATGGTCCCATTTTTGTAACAATAATTTATTGTATTTCAAAAATTAAAAATTTCATGGAAATGTCATTTCCAAAAGTCTACTCTTATTATTCCTTTTTCACAAAGTATTTATTTTCCTTTCACCCGCTGCTTGTTTTACGTCATAAAAAAATCACTTTGCTGAATGTGAAAAATCGTTTGAAATTGTTTTAAAACTTTTACAAGCTAAAAATTTTTGGAGCGCAAATAATTGCACATTCCTCATACATTCTGACTTAAAACTTTTTGTAAGACCCACTCAGTCTATTTGTTCAGCAAAGTTGTTTGTCAGAATAATAGGAACAACTTTGCTGAAGAACGATGAAATTATCAAATACAGAGAAAAAAGAGTACAAGAAAGCGCACAGTGTAATTATTAATTTCACATACAAACAGTCATATCTTTCAAAATTACGAGTATAAAGAACCATGGATGAAATTTTTTTAGCATATAGTAGAAGTATGCTTAAGTACACTGAATTTTTAAAATCGAAAATCCACGATGACTTATTTTCAGAATGAATTTTAAAATATTTTTAAAGTTTTTATCCATTCGGTGACTTTGACTTTGACTGTTTTGTAATCTTTGTTTATTTTAACACTAGTATTATTGAACGAAGCCAGCATTAGTTCAGAATTTAAAAAAAAACTCCTTACAATTAATAAAAATTATTATATATATTTTTTACTTCTCCACTAAAAATAATCATCGAAAAAATTTGGAAAATTTTTTTTATTGTATTGAATTGCCGTATGGAAACTATAATATTCATTTCAGCACGATTGGCGTCGAGTTTTAATCCGAAAACGAGTGTATTTTCTTAATTCACTCGGGACAAAAAATTCACAAAATTGTGGCAAACTGCACAGTCGGCGTCGCTGCCCGAAAAAAGGTAGGGTTTCTGAAGCGTATTTTTATTTTAAATTGGAGATAAGCATGCAAAATGGACAGACGACTGCTAGATGGAACAATAAATTGTGGGTAATCCTCCCTCTCTCTCTTTCCCGGTCCCCTTTATCTCTCTCTCTATATGTCTATCGTTCCGTTTCACTGCTTACTTGTTTCATTTTCCCCCTTTGTGTAGGGTGGCTGAAATGTCATAAATATCGGCAGTAGTCAAGCCAGCTCTTATAAATTTAAGTTGCTACAAAAATTTCAAGTTTAAGGTGATAAGCCTCCAGCTTAATAGTAAGCTGGAATCAAAAAACCACAAGTTCAAGATAATGGCGCTATAGTAATGAATTTCATCACAAATTGTTTTGAATATGGTGGTTGAAGTGTAATGTTCTGTTGTTATCAGAAATTAAAAATATAAACTATGTTCTTGACCTTATTTAACTATGCCGATGTGAGGAAAAACAAAACGAGTTGATTTAAACATGAATCTTTCATTATTAATAAATATAAATATTGATAATTACATAAATAAAAAATAATTTATTTTATATTTACATTACTAATTGTTAGAGGCGTGTAAACGATCATGGATTACCAAACAGTAGACTGTCGCTTTATCTGGAATCGGTAGTGTTCTTAGAGTAAATAATCATTATTTTTAATTCTGGCTTAAAGTGAAGTCTTATAGAAATTTTTTCCACTCGAAAATTTATAAGGTCACCGTCTCGGTTTAAGACTTTTATAGTTATGTTGTTTATTTGTTAACAGTTGACAGGTAAGTAAATGACATTCCGAGGTTTCACATTAATTTAATATCCTGGTGAGACATCGAGAGGCAATCCGTGAATAGTATGAACTGATGTGTTTTTAATATATGATCCGGTTGTGAAGTTGCATTCAATTCGTATTGTGTTTATATTTGTAATATTTAAAGGTAAATCATTCAAAATTTTTTCTAATTTTATCTGACTGACCTATATGTATATATTCCGTTTTTTCTATATCTGGTAACGGATCTATAGGAACCATTTTTATAAATTCCTCATACGGAAAATCATTTACCATCAACTTTCTTTTACTGAATCCCATGGAAATTAATTAAAACACCCTGTAGAAAAAAATCTAAATTACAAGAAATTTTCTTACTCACTTCTACTTCTTTTCACAACATTTTTTTTCTTTAATCTGCTCTCTGAAATGAACCGTTAAAAATAGCAAAGTGATCGCACATTTGCACCTCTTTTTTCGTTTAATAATTATAGCAACATTTGAAAAGGTAACGTAAAAATGACAACACGTGCACTTAAGATAATAATTCTGTGCTTAAAGTTAAAAAACAAATAAGAAAGTAATTTTATATAGACAAACGAAAAATAATTTTTCTTACTAATTTGCTGTGTTTAAAATACTAACTAAATATTTTAAACAAAGGTTTTGGCTTTAAGCGTGCCACGCTGTATGTGTACACATTTTCTTTCATCCCTTATGCTAGAAAAGTAAAATAAGATTAGGTATCACGAAGCAAATTAACATCAAACAAAACAGTCCGAGCTTACTCTAGCCACAGATAACTTATCATATCGATGTTCATCTTGGCACCAAAAACCGGCATCAATTTCTTGAAGCTTGAAAAAGAGCTTTATTTTCAAAGCTCGATTGCAACACATACAAAAGCATATTCTAAAATGGAAGAAGTAGCGCAGTTCTATTTATAGAATTTTGGGATAAATAGATCACTAGTGGTAGTTGTAAAACAAATCAAAACCGTTTTTGTACTTATCTGAAGTTCTTTTGACGTTGTGGCACTTCTTTGCAAGCATTTTATTTTATGTTCTAGGAGAGAATGCAAACCTATTTGTGTTTTTGTATAACAAATCAAAGGTGTTTTTCTACTTGTTTGAAGTTCTTTTGATCTTATGGCACTTTCTTACATGAATTTTATTTTGTTTTAGTAGAGAAACAAAACTATTTTGTATCTCAATCAATTGTTGCGCCAAATTTACTAACCAAGTCCGTAGTTGAGTGGTAAGCGTAGTTATGAAATTTGCGACGGAGTATTAAGGGGTATTTGATCTAAAAAGCTGGCCAAAAGTCCAATTCTTAAAAATTAATCTTTTGCTAAATTGGTAATTTTTTTGGTTAGAGAACTTATTGCGCATCATGTACACTAAGGCGTCTTACTAAGAAAAGTTGTTCGGGTCGGTTCCTCAAAATAATCCTTAATTTATGTTATGATATTTCCTAAATATATCGACTCAAGCGATAGCCACCCGTGAGCTGAAATGATTTAAGAAAACCTCTAAAAATCAAGTTTTTTGTAAAAATATCGGCTGGTGTGGTAGTGAAAAAATAACAAACGGTCAGAAGTAATAGTAATGAAAAAGTTCTTGCAACCTGCATCAAAAAATTTTTAATCTTGGCATTCGAATTCACTTAAATAAGAAACCTCATTATTTCTAATGCAATCCTCACTTTCAAGATGTCGCTGAAAAGGTTTTGAGTGCTAGTCAATTCCTAGTTAGAATTGCTTAAACAGATATATATTGACACTAAAATATTTTTTATAAAATAAACACCTATTGAAAAAATATTGCAAGAAACTAAAAAAAAATTAATAACAATTATGAAGTTATTTGAATTTTTAAAGTTTTTGTAAAGAAATAAAATAAGAAAATATCAAAAATATGCATGAAAAGCAGCATTGTCTTTAATCCTATTGCAAACATTAACAATTTTTTATGCAGATGAAGAGTTTTTCCTGCCTATAATTTCTGTCAGTTAATTATTTTACAACTATTACACCAGTTCACGGAGGCTATCACTAGACTCCAAATATTTGTGGATTTCTTATAACATAAAGCAAAAATTTTTTAGAGGATCTGACCTGAATAGCTGTTTTATTCTATGGACCGTACCGTACTTTAAATTTTTTGATTTTTTTTTGTTATTTTTTAATATATAAAGGTAGTTTTGTTAGTTTCCACTAATTTTCTTGCATTGATTATGTCTTTTTGTTAAAGAGTGATTATATTACTTCACAAATATGAAAAAATAAATCACCAAAAACACCTATTTTTTTTAAATAATTTTAAAATCATTCATTCTTACATGAAAATATTCAGCTAATTCTAATAAAAGTGTAAATTTTCCCGACTATAGGCTCTTTAGGGATAATAATTGTTAAGCGAAAGTATATTTACAAGCTCACGAAAAAATCTACAAAGAAGAATTGGAAAAAATTAGATTTGGTTAAATTATCTTCGACTTGATAAAGGAATACCACCACAGCGATATTAGTACATTCGAAGTTTTAAATGGTGTATTATTTTGATACTCATAGCGTATATTAAAGCTTATGTGCAAAATTTGAAGTCATTAAAGTATTTTTTCGCGGAATTTAAAGAGATTTTACCGTTTTGGTAAAGCAACTTTGTACGGGAGGTAGGCGTGGTTTTTTCCCGTTTGATCTCTATTTTTGAATAAAAAACTTATATATTGAAGGTTGTTACGATAACTTTAAGATTACGGCTGTTATCGTGATCACAGACGAACATACAGACTAGCGGACCTTGCTAAATCGACTCAGGAGGTGATGCTGATTAAGAATTTGTTGTAAGCTTGTAACTGCATTCGCCACTTATTCATAACGAACAACAGAATGTAGCATTTGTTAATCAAATTTGTATTTAATGTTTTTTGAAGAAAAAAAAAAGACTTAAATAAAACAGTTGAGTAGAAAACGGGACCTCATAACAAATGAGAAGGTTTGATGTCTTTGCGAAAAGCATTTATTAGTGCCGTATTCAGACCCCTGACCGCAAAGAAACTCTATAACAATAAGCAATTAGAAAATGTCTACTGAATCAACAACAACCAATGTGAATTAACTTTTCTTTAGACCAAAAATTATATTTCTTTATAATAATTTTCTTTAGACCAAATTGTGGTGGCTTAAGAGGTCCATAGAGATAATATCTTAATTGCAATTGTTAACTTAATGTTGTTATTTTTAAATATTTTTATTGAATTTTTTTGTTGAAATATCAAAATATAAAAATCAAACATTTTCTTCAGAATAAAATCAGATCTATAAAATGCAAGTTGAATTGCTATAAAATAAAAAAAGTGTTTTATTAATTTGTATAATATACATTACTAGCTGAAACCCGGCACGTTGCTGCCACATTCCCTTGAATGTGTTGGTTCTAAACAGAGGTTGAATACTAGGGTGGTTACAAGAAATCACTTTTTACAGTTCCCCCCTAAAATGTGCCAATAGACTAGAAAATATGATTTACAAAGTTTAAGCCCAATCCGATAATGCTAACACGTGCCGGATTGAGGTTCAAGTTTGCAAAGTAAAGTAATAAACCTTAAATTTAAAAAAAATACTAAAAATTAACGAGTCAACTTATTCCAAGTTTTAAAGTGTGAGTTTATTGAGTACATAAACAAAAGTATTTAAGGTAAAAAAGAGGTTGATCAACCAATAGTTGTAGCTTTGGTGTCGATTTGAATTTTTAGTTACTTTTTGAAAAAAAGCCAAGTTGGCTTATTTTACTTTTTCTAATTTTTCGACTCTTAAAAAAATTTTCTAAAAATTTGTTCTGTGGAAATCTCATTTGTAGCAAAATTGTGAAGATTTATTGCCCAGAAACTATAAAATAGGTTGAGGGGTTCACAAGATACGCCTTTCAGACACGCGGACAGACGGACACTACGAGTTGACATAAAAAATTTCAATTACGCATGTTAGAAGGCATGTATCTTGTGAACCCCTCAACCTATTTTATAGTTTCTGGGCAATAAATCTTCACAATTTTGCTACAAATGAGATTTCCACAGAACAAATTTTTAGAAAATTTTTTTAAGAGTCGAAAAATTAGAAAAAGTAAAATAAGCCAACTTGGCTTTTTTTCAAAAAGTAACTAAAAATTCAAATCGACACCAAAGCTACAACTATTGGTTGATCAACCTCTTTTTTACCTTAAATACTTTTGTTTATGTACTCAATAAACTCACACTTTAAAACTTGGAATAAGTTGACTCGTTAATTTTTAGTATTTTTTTTAAATTTAAGGTTTATTACTTTGCTTTGCAAACTTGAACCTCAATCCGGCACGTGTTAGCATTATCGGATTGGGCTTAAACTTTATAAATCATATTTTCTAGTCTATTGGCACATTTTAGGGGGGTACTGCGAAAGATAGTAACAAAAAAAAAAATTCCCATACAACTTGTAACCACCCTATTGAATACTTAATTTCGATGCTGCACGACCTATAAATCAAAGCTGGTCGAAATTTTGGTTGTATGCCTCTTGTCCAACGCCCATAAAAAGTTATCAATGAAACTGCATTTTTCCGAATATTGAATTCCGACGCTGTGCGACCTATAACTCCAAAGCTATTCAATAGCAAGAACTTGGATTGTATGGGAGGTGTCACGTCCCCATTTTTAACGTCCTTCCAATGTTATCAATGAAACTGTGTACATTGAGGTCGAATACTGAATTCCAGAACTAAGAGATCAATAACTCCAAAGCTACTCAATATCGAAAATTTTGGTAATATTGGAGGTGCCACGCCCATCAACGCTCATAAAATAAAATCAATAAAACTGCATGTGTAAATCGGAATTCCGACGCTGTGCTACCTATAACTCCAATGTGATTCGATATCGCAATTTTATATGAAATAACAATAGAGTTCAGCTACTACAGCTTTTTCGCACTTTCTCCGCTTTAGATCATCTTAAGAACCAAACTAAATAACATTAAAATATCTCAATGATATCGATAAGAGTGGTCCAAAGCAATCTAAAGTGAGAAAAATTTACCCACCATAATATGGGTTGGGCTCAGGTACAACACAAGACATAACAACTAACCATGCGTTAACATAGATCTAATCATACATTAGTTTTCAATCTACTTTTGAGTTGACCTTTCGATAAGTTAACATCAAAAAAGCTACAGTTGTTAACAAAGGTACTCATGCGATGTAAAGGTGCAGTAGCCATATAATTTGTTCTACTAAAAGGTAAGTAAATTAAATTGTTAGCATTTCTACTGTTTCTACGGTTAGTGTTAAAATTTATAAGAGTTAGGAGTTCTGGTGAATCGAATACACCAGTTATTAGTTGGTGTAAATAGACGATATCTGCAGACTTCCTTCTCTCATTCAAAGATTGCATTTTTAATGGTTTTAAACGATCCTCATAAGGAGGAAGGTTTAAAGTGTCAGTTGCACTTAAACCCCTTAGAGCAAACCGAACAAAACGTTTTTGGATTCTCTCTATACGTTAACATGTACATTGTAACTTGGGAACCAAACTTGACTTGCATACTCTAAGTGAGGTCGCACAATTGCATAATACAGCGTTGTAGTTGTGATCATAGTATTAAATTCTTTGGCCCAGCGTTTCATAAACCCGAGCATAGAAAATGCTTTTTTACAAATGTGATCAATATGAACGTTAAACGATAGCTTAGAATCCATGCATATACCAAGATCTTTGACAGCATCTACACGACTTAAAGCAGTATCTTTTATCTTATAGTCAAAAATTAAATTATTCCTTTTTCGCGAAAAGGTCATAGTTTGGCATTTATCTGGATTTAGAAACATATTATTTTTAAAACACCAAATTTCAAAGGATTTCGAATCAGACTGGATCAGATCTGAATTGTCTTTAGCATCTATTGTTCTGTATATTTTCATATCATCTGCATAGATAAGTAGATGAGAGTATTTGATGATGTGGGTTACATCATTAATGGCTAAAATAAACAGAAGTGGACCAAGGTGGCTACCTTGAGGAACACCTGAATCAGCAATAAATTCAGCTGACAATACCCCTCGAAATCGTATTTGATAAGATCGCTCTGTCAAATACGATTGAATCCAGCTTACAAAAAATTGTGGAAAACCCATTAACTTTAGTTTAAATAGAATTAAGTTGTGTGGCAGTTTATCAAATGCTTTACTAAAATCAGTGTAAATACAGTCGACCTGGTTACCTGAATAAAATTAATTTAAGCAAAACGTTGTAAAATCGAGGAGATTAGACACAGTGGATCTGCCAGTAACAAATCCATGCTGACGAGTTGTCATGACCATCCCACAGCGAATTTTCACACGATCATACACGAGCCGCTCAAAAAGTTTTGGAATCGAGGAGAGTTTCGCGATAGGCCTGTAGTTGTTTATATCGTTCTTACAACCTTTTTTATAAATAGGACTTATAAAAGATTTTTTCCAAAAAAGTGGAAAAATACTTTCGCTAATTGATTTATTGAATAACATGGACAGTGGTTGACTTAGAACGGAACCACATTGTGTTAACACTGCGGCAGGAATTCCGTCAGGTCCAGCATTAAAATTCTCATCGATCAATCCAATATACTTTAAAATATCCTCTGAAGTAAAGGATATAGAATCCAACGAAACTCTGGGTGTAGAGTTCATATATTCAAAGTACTCTTCATCAGGATTAAAAGAGTCTGAACAAAATTACCCTTTAAAGAGATTGGCAAATAGACCACAAATTACGACAGGATCGTCAGTAAATCCGTCAGAGGTTTTAAGTGATGAAGGGAATCATCAGATTTTTTTTTTGGTGTTTATGAAACCCCAGAATTTCTTCGGATCAGACAATATTCTCAGCTTAATACTATCTAAATAATTTTGATATAAGGTAGCTGAGCAATTTTCAAAATCCAGAAACAAACGCTTGTAGATTTCTAGGTCATTCAAGTCTAAGCTACATACATATTTTTTTCCATGCCCTATTCCTGCTGTTGCGAAGAATCTTTAACTTCTTTGTGTACCAGGGGTAGGCACAATTTTTCGTAAATTTGAGGCTATATGGCACGGACAGAGAAAACATAGCAAAGATTTCCATATAAAAAAAAATTAATTGAATCATCAAGAGTGTTATTATTGACATATTCTAAAATTACATGAAGTTTGCTTTGAAGTAAATGATTCAACTTCAAAAAGTCAACTTTTTTAAAATTGAATTCATAAACTTCATCTATTGAGTTAGACTTTACTATATTATCCCTGTCCGATTTGTACCATATGCTCAATGGTGGATGGTATTCATCAACAGCAATCAAAGCATGAGGGGCCCTCTCAACAATCACATTGTTACTGTCTGTAGTTAAGACCAGGTCAAGAAGTCTTTCACGACTATTATAAATACAACTCACTTGTTGTAAGTCAGAACATATATTACGTAACGTATGCCTTAATAAGATATACATTAGAATTGCAATGTACAACCTTAACGCATATAAGTTCGATGTTAGCAGAGCAGGGAATAACAATAATGGAACTAATGAAGATAATTCCTTGCAGCTAATAAGAAACCTCCACCAACAGCAGAAGTATTGTCAGCGTGTCTATCTCTTCTATAAACTTCAAAACTGTTATCAAACAATTCTAAGTCAGTAATGCTTTCGTTTAACCAAGTTTTAGTCAATGCGATAATATCCTCAGAGAAATTCTGAGACATTAAAAATATGTCTCGCGTCTTAGAGCGTAATCCCCTTACATTTTGATAGTAAAGGGATAGCCTATTCAGTTTTTTTGGGATTGACGAGTGGCTTGAGTCGTCCCTCTAGGCTTATTCTTAGGCTGAAACTCTGTAACGAGTATATTATCAGTCCACAAATCAGTCCACAAGAGTTTAGAACAGTTGCAAACAGTTGAATAAAGGAAGCATGGGAAGGCTTATTACCTATTTTTTTGCATGAACAAAATGCATTTTGACTCAACAAGTTATTATGTTTGATAAAAGTCAATACATTTTCAACAGTTGTGTCGGGCTGAAGACGTGAAATAAATAATTTTTTTCCTCGATAGATTACTTAAACTTGATAGATTTCTAGGCTCAATAGGAGTCAAAACTGAACTATCAGTCAAAGAAGGAATTTTAGAAGGTGACGAGGAAGAAACTGGAGTGTTCCTGTTCAAAAGCGGTGCTGAGGGCTGCTTGGCCTGAGAAGTAGATCCAAATGATTTTCGCCTCTTATTATTTTTTTTATTTTTTCTCTTTCTTTTTGAGATAATGTGGTCTTCAGATGAAAGGATTGTTTGTGTCCCGGAAGAAACAGTCTGTGACAAAACAAGCGGGATATTTATCGAAATGGAATTTTCATCATAGACGCTGGTACTGAGTGCGGCCCTAACTTCACTAAAAAATGTTACAATTTCTCGAAAATTGTTGTTTAACGAGTTAAGACTTTCCCCAAAAAGCTTAGTTTTTGAATAAAGTTCATCTGGGGAAAGTGCCCTACACGAAGCACAGTACCAGCGAAGACCTGATCGCAGAGATTTTAAGTCGTCAAGGCATGACTTGGAAATACCGGCACAAGATGCATGAAACATTTACTCACATGGACCAGAACAGCTGAACATGGGGTTCAGAATGTTTTGGCTTTTGCAAAGTTCGTCTAAAGAACAAGCAACGATATTTTCTGCAGAAAAATAATCCATGTTTAATTTTTAAAAAATGAGCAGATGCAAAATGTGCTTTTAGGGTTATTATATTCAGGCAGTTTGTGCACAGTTTAGTAGAAACTAAAAAACAAAAACAACACTCACTGAGCTGAAGATAAACAAATCACCGCACAAATAAGAAACTAAAACACAGCAAGCATGCAAAAACAACAAAAACACTGCATTAACTAAATAAGTTAAACAAAGTTAAAATGCAAAAATTAAACTTACACAACTTAAATGTACAATTATTATTTAAGCGAACAGTTTTATATTAATGTTGTTAGTATTGTAAAATATGATATTTAAATAATTACAATATTGAAACTATTTTAATACACTCACGAATATAACAAACAAAGGCTTTTACATAAACGATAAAACACAACCGACACCAACTAATAGACGAGATCAACTGACCATGTTGTATGGGAGGTGCTACGCTCCTTGTATAACGCCCATTAAAAGTATTCAGTAAAACTGCATGCATAGATTGAGGTCAGATACTGAATTCCCACTCTGTGCGATCTATAACTTCAAAGCTATTCGATATCGTATATTTGGGTTATATGGCAGGTGCTATTGCCCTTGCAATAGCACCTAGGACAAGTCCTACGCCCAAAAAATGTTGTCAGTGAAACTGCATGTGTAAATTGAGGTCGAATACTGAATTCTGAGGCTATGCGACCTATAACTCTAAAGCTATTTGATAGCACAAATTTGGGTTGTATGGCAGGTGCCATATTCCCTTTTTTAACGCCCATAGAATGTTATCAATGAAACTGCATGTGTATATTGAGGTCGAATACTGAATTCTGACGCTGTGCGACCTATAACTCAAAAGCTATTCGATATCACAAATTTGGGTTAAATAAGAGGTGCTACTCCTCCTTGACAAACACCCATAAGATTTAATCAATGAAACGGCATGTGTACATTTAGGTCGAATACTGAATTCCGACGCTGTGCGACAAATAACTCAATAGCTATTCGATATCGCAAATTTGGGTTGTATGGGAGGTCCAACGCCCGCTTGTCCAAAGCCATGAAATGTTATCAGCAAAACTGCATTTGTAGATTGAGGTCGAATACTGAATTTCATAGCTGTGCGACCTATAACTTCATAGCTATTCGATATCGAAAAATTGAGTTGTATGGTAGGTGCCACTCTCCCTTGTCAGACGCTCAGAAAATGTTACCAATTAAAATGGATGCGTAAATTTAGGTCAAATGCTAAATTTCGATGTTTGAATTTGGATTGTATGGGAGGTGCCATTCCCCCTTTTTCAACAACCATTAAATGTTATCAATGAAACTGCATGTATAAATTGATGTCGAATACTGAATTTTGATGCTCTGCGACATGTAACTCCAAAACTATTCGATATCGCAAGTTTTGCTTGTATCGGAGGTGCCACGCCATTTAAAATGTCATCAGTGAAACATGTATAAATTGTGGTTGAATACCGAATTTCGAGGCTGTGCGACCAATAACTCCTAAGCATTTTGATATTTTTTATATGTTTGTGCGCAGTAAAAAGGGTGTGGCAGTTATAACTTACACCATCTCGTACTCGAAACAAATCCACTGCCAAAATTTGAGCTCAATCGGGCCAGTAGGTTCGAAGTATTTTTATCTTTTCTTAAAAGTAGGCGTAGCTATAGTGGGACCACGCCCATTTTTAGTATAGTTACCTATAGTTATTATACGAACTTAATTACCAAATTTTAGTTTAATATAATATATTAAATATAGCATTTTTATTGATTTGTGTGCGGTAAAAGGGGGTGTGGCAACATTTTATTTTTCCTAAACCTTCGCGTGGTAATTTCGAACAAATCCGCAGAAGGAAGTATCCAATTTGTTCAAGTCGTTTTCAAGTTTTAAGCATCCGAACAAATCACGATCCACTTTTATATATATAGATTATTTCAGATCAGGTATTCAATTCAGGGAAAATTAAGTCCTTTTTAAAGGAAACGTAGTAGATAATTTTTTAAAGGAATTTTAAAAACATACATACTTCCAAATCTGCGAATATAAAAATTCCTTAAATTTAAACATGTAACAAGATTTAGCACAAGTCTTTCTTGCTGGTGCTTCAAATACTGTTTCTGTACTTCAAGCTTATATACAGGGTCCGCCAAATAACTTTTTTTTTTGAAAATTCTATAAAAAAAAACTACTAAATATTTTCTCAAATTTCTTTTTTTATTCGAAAGTACAATCCTTCCGGTTAATAATGAAAAATAATTTCATTCAAATGGTTGCCTCGGCTGGCCATGCAGTAGCCTACACGATCGGTCCAATTTTTAAGCACATTATCGATTGTGTGCAGCTGTATTTCACCAATGGCTTCACGAATATTGTCCTTTAAAGCGTCAATTGTCTCTGGCTTGTCGGCGTAACACTTATGAGGGCACCCCACAAATAATAGTCCAACGGTGTCAAATCGCAGCTCCGAGGTGGCCAAACGACATCAGCTCTGCGACTGATAATGCGATTTTCAAAAACAGGGCGCAAAACATCGAGTGTAGCTTCGGCTGTGTGGCACGTAGCGCCGTCCTGTTGAAACCAAATGTTGCCAATATCCTCCTCTTCAATTTTTGTGAACAAAAATTCGTTCAACATGGCCCGATAACGATCGCCATTGAATATGTGTGTACATGAAAGTGTCTCGTGTGCTTATGTAAGTGACATTGGAGGCAACAGCTTTAGCTTTAGAGCAGTGTCGGGCAAAAATCAAAATCCTATTCACATGTGATTGAGTTAGATTTTGCTGCCGACGTCAATGTTTCCACACGTACAGAAAAAAAAACTTCGTTTGGCGTACGAACAGTAACCGAGTAATGCATTTGGTTCGTGCTTATGTGACGCTATGAGCAGTGTTGCCATGAAAAAAAATTTTACAGCGTAACTTTTGCACTCTGCTCGTCGGATTTCTCGTCGGATTTGTGAAACTCTGAAAAGAAGAACTAAGAAATTTTCAGTCGTATTTTACAACAAAGAAGACAAATAAAACATTGCATTTTATTAGACGTATATTTAAGGTTTATTTATTTAAATAAATCACATTTTTTCAAAAGTCAATTCAATAATGATTATATATATAGAAAATATATTATAATAAATAAGATTTTGAAAATATTTTTGAACACACAAACAAAGAGTAAAAATCAAATTAAAAATACATTTGCAACACATTTTGGTTTAATGTAGATCTCTTAAATCGGTAAAAATCAAATGCATAGAGCTATAATACATAATTTTTCAATTTTAACTCTATAAATGTAAAGCTTTTGCTTCAAGTAAATTAACGAAAAAATGTTGTTTTTTTAAGCCATTTTTACAAAAAAATTGGATTTTAGTGAAAAAAATATAATTTTTTCGAAGTCATATATACATTTCTTTATTAAATTTGTTTATCAATTCTTTATCAATTTCAAGACTAAAACAGTTAAAAGATTTCATACGCAGATAATCTTTTGTATGCAGAGTTCCTTCCATTGTATCTAACTCTAATCTATTGCGAACTTTAGTTTTATTAATATTTATTTGACTAAAAGTTCGCTCAACGTTAGCTGAGGAATTCGGTAAGCTCAACAATTCAAAAATAAATTTTTCCATTATTGGAAATGCAGAAGTACCATCGCATCTTTTTATTTTAAAGTTGCCATCAATTTTATTATTCTATTTTTTTTCTTTTCATATATATATATATATGTATATAAAATTATATGCAAAATCGGACGCCGGATCTACTTTTTCTGAAATCGTAACATTTTGAAGAATTTTGGTCAAATATCGGAACGTTGGATTCAAGTATTAAAATCGTAACATATCCGATATATCGGAGCATATGGCAACGCTGGCTATGAGCGTACATTTGATATTCAACTGAAGCATTCAAAAAGGCAAGAACTCGCTACTGCTCGCTTCACAACTATCAAAAGAATACAGAAGAAGAAATGTTTAATGATAAATGGATGCTAGATTTTTTTTATATAGAAAATACAAACGATGTAGCGCAATGCCTAATATGCGAACGCACTGTTTGTCGTTCCGTATAAATGTATGTGCATTACTCGGTTTGTCACGCACAATCAGTGAACGAAAATAAACCGAACGATATTTTAATGTGCTTCGCATGGCATGAATTTCCGTTCGGTTACGTATATGTCAGTGGAGACGAACATAAATGTTATTATTCTGTATCGTTCGACAGCATGGCATACAGTACATTATAATTATGTTTGCATACTCTCTACTCAACACATTCGGCATACGATATTTTTTACGAAGGCTGTTCTCTCTCACTTTGTGTCTCAGAATCTCAGAAAACACTGACGCTAACACTGTCGATTTTTTTTTGTTTTATTGCATCATTATTCTCTACTCATAGCATTGAGAATCAGGAAGAGTTGCACAGTGGTGTGAACGCAGAATTAAATAGTTTTCTCGTGATAGTTTTTGTTACAATTTTGTTATAACCCTTAAGCCTTTAAGGTGATATTAAAATTAAAACAATTGGCTGCGAACCTGCTTAAAAGAAACCAAAAGGGTAAATAAATGCTAATAGTATTTTTGACAGAGTTGTTTTTATATAGCTCAAATTAAAAAATTTAATTCCTTATGAATTGAAATTGTATTTTGCTTAGAATCTTAAAGTTAATATTAACATTTAAAATAATTGGCTGCGAACCTATCTTAAACGAAGAAAATAAATAAATTCGTATAGTTTTTTTAAAGAGCTGTTTCACTAATTCTACAACAAAAGTATGTAGCGTTCATAGTTTTTGTGTTACATGGAAAGTAGGTGCGGTTTGGGGCATGTTTGTTTGTTTTCTAATTATAACTCACACGCATAATTTTATTGGTCAATGACGAATCCTTCTATTTTATTCCTACATGAATACGGGATGGAACCACTGTGCGGTGTAATTCCATGAAAGTTCAGCAATCATCTTATTTGTGTTAGTTCGCACTAATATAGTAAAATTCACAAGGGGCCGCACTCGAATATTGCTGAACAGGAAGGGCCGAGCGCTAAGGTATATATAAACTCCTTCAGTGAATTTGTCCAATATATTGGACACGACAGAAAGCAATTTTTAATATTATTTTGCAACGGTTTTATTTTAATTAATTTGGTTCTATAGAAAACAATGTACCAACATGACAAAAATAAATTTGGAGAGGTATTTGACATTAACGTCAGTTTGATTTTATTTTTGTCCTATTTTGTAAGAAAAACCAACCGTACAGAAATCACATTAATGTTTTTTTTTTTACTTTTTATGACAATAAAATGATAATAAAATTAAGAGGATTTTTTAAATTTTAAAATGATTTTAAAATGATAATAAAATTAAGAGTAAGAAGCGCAGGTAAAAATCAAAGGTTTTTTCATCTTTTTAGGACCGTTATGATAGGAGTATTAACCTAAAAAATACTATTTCGGCTTAGCCTAGCCATTGAAAGGACTTAAGAGACGTTGAAGTGAAGTCGTTGAAGTGTCAGTAAGATAACTTTAAACCATTTAGATGTTCTCTTTTCTAATATTAATTATAAAAACCTAAGTACTTTTTACGAAGATTGTTTTACATTCCAAAAATAGTGATGAATATGGTCAGTTTTAATTATTGAAACATATGTATGTAAAAATTTCAAGTCATTTAAATAAATTTTGAGACTTTTTAAGAGAAAAAAAACTTTATAAAGTGATTTTGTATGGGAGTTAGGCGTTGTTTCTTCCCCAGCCGCTAATTTTCGAACTTCATCTTTATTTTTAGATAGAATCTTAACCCACTACTACACGGTTTATGATCCAGATAAACAATTTTTTATGGATTTATACACTGAGAAAATAAGCATACTAAAATCAAAGAACATTTACTCAATAGTAAAAAAAATTTATTTGTTTTAGCGCAATTTTTTTTTGTTTTAAATGGAAACTTTTCTTTAAAATAAAGAACTAAATTTAAAAAAAAGAAATGGTTTATTTTTTTAAAGAAAATGTCTTTCTTTCTGAAAGAATAATTTCCATTACAAAAAAAATTTGAAAAAATAAATTTCTTTGATTTTAGTCTGAGTGTGTAATTCATTTTTAAAATCAATATAAAAAATAAAACGAATAAAATTTTACTTTTGAATCCAAATTCTTAATTTTTTGAAAAAAATGCGAAATAGATGCAATAAATGAATATTGTTTAAAGAAAAAATGTCCTTAAAACTAACGAAATTTCAGATTTTAAAACAAATACCTGTGTTTTTTATTTCAAAGTTCAACTTTTTTCTGAGTTTGTTTAAAATGGAATGACTAGATACACAAACAAAACTTTCTTCAAAAATGTAGTTTCATTTCCGTCAGAAGCCATATATGGCTGTTCGAAGGAATGTGTGATTTCATGACCTTAACATGTACAATTGTAACACAATTCCATAAACATTAAACAGTAGTCTTAAATTCTATAAAAAAATTATATAAGTGAACTTACTTACATGTAACAAAGAAAAATTAATATTTTATTTTCTGAGATTTCCTTAGCAGTTGTTTTAAAAAAAGAGTCGTGTCGACAGACAGACAAACAGACGGAAACGAATAAATCGGCCCAGCTAGTGATTCTGATCAAGAATATATAATATACTTTTCTAAACCTGACACGCCTTTTTATGGGCTTTAGAAACAGTATAAAAATAAATATACTGAATAGCTAAAAAAATGTTTTGATTATTCATACTAAAACAAGAGCGCCCTGTAAATGTATGCTACCTACAAAACTGAATGCGCCCTTGATACGCAGCATGTGCTTGAACAAAGATAAAATGTTTTTCTCTCTGCTTTCTCAGTCTCTCAAACAACGCTCTCAAACAATGATGTTTATGTTCAAGTATGCAAACTTGAACGCAACCAAATACTGACCTTGGTAATGAATGCTACACAACATAAATGTTCAGTTCTCTAAATCAACGCTTTACTGCCTTAACGAACGAAACGTTAGAGTTTATTTTCGTTCCCTGCGCACAATACAATTTAATTTTAGGAGAAGAAAGAAAAGTAAAGCTTTTGGAATTAAAAGCTAAATATTTTTTAAGGTTTATTGCTGATAATGTTTATACAAATATTAATAATTCTAATATTCATAAAAGTTACATTCCTGTCTTGCAATTTAAAAAGGCATCCTATGCTGTGTCATTGCCCATGGCAAAAAAATGCCGACCGTATGAAGATGGTATGTTTTTTAAAGAATTCAGTCAGGTTGTTTTCAGTTTTTTTGGGGAGCAAGGGAAAGAAATGCAAGAAATTGTAGAACAAATACGTTTATCCAGAAGAACAATAACTCGCCGAACGGAAGTTATTAGTAAATATTTATATTTTTTCACGAAACAAAGGTTATTAAATTGCAAGTTTTTTCTATATGCCTTGACGAGAGCACGGACATAAATAATTTAAGCGTATAAATCATATGTGTTAAGTCAGTAGATGAACATTTAAGAACAACAGAGGAAATACTTTCCGTTGTTTCAATGCATGGGCATGTTACAGGCGAAAACCTCTTTAAAATACTACTGGAAATTTTCCCGACGGAAAATTTATTATATTAACTTTAACACTACTGTTAAAAAAAGCAAAGAAAAGTTAAAAGTCACGAAACTCGACAATTCAAAGACGGTGCTTTTCGGTCGCTTATAAAAAAACGAATGAACTTTATTTGGCTGAGGCCGAACTTCAAACCTTAAATATAATATTTATACATAAGCGAGGGAGTGAGAGGCACTCCCACATAAAAATAAAACAATTCAACTCAGCCGCTGTACAGAAGGTACATGGCTGATTAAAAGTACGTTTACGCCGTTGTAAACATGCCGCCCGGCTTGCAAGACTGCAACTACCAGACTCCCTGTCCGGTCAACACCCACCCGAAGATGGAGCTTTGGGCAAACGGCATGCCTACGCTTGTCGGCAGGCTACCAGGCTGTGTGATCCGGGTGTACACGTCGATACCCAGACGCAAATAGACGGGCGATGAACGGTAGAAGAGCGGATCAGCTAAGTTTATGCTATAAAAACCCTGCTGAATCCGCTCGTCCAGATCTCTTGAAGGCGTGACGATCCTCAACCGCCGCTTGACCCTAGCAGTCGTCTCAACGCGTTGATTGGTGCCGTATTGGCCATGCAGAACCAAGGTGCACATTTCATAGCCATCAACACATAAGTAGGCAGCTTCCACTTGGCGACGAGTTCAGGGGCGATGAGCGTCTGCGGAAGACAGGCATCTAATAAGGCTCTTTCTGACCTAGACGTCCTTCTGGAGACCATATGCACCATAACCGTGGGGAGCAGCGAAACGAGCTGTTGTAAGGGCGCTACTGGCGGCCGTTCATGTGATGATCGCTTCGGGAAGGAGTCCCTAGCCGAAGACGCATGTGGTGCTGTCGGCTGCGATCGTGCTTGCGTCAAAGACCGCTTCGGGAAACGGTCCCTAGTCACAGACGCTGTTGGTACATGCGACTGCGGTCTTCTAGAGGAGGAGGACCACTTCGGGAAAGAGTCCCTAGACAATGACGCTGGTTGGTCAATCGTCTGTGGTCGCTTGGCTCTAGAACGCCTCACGCGAGGTCTGCAAGAATGCGATCTACCGGTTCGCACTCGCGAACGCGAATGCAGCAGGCTGTGGTGGTCGTCTCCACAATGACGACACCGATGAGGGCTGCGACATTCCTTCCGCATATGTGCCGCTGAGAGGCAGTTTGAGCAGTAGAAATGCATCAATACTGCTCTCAACCGCTCCTCCAGATTCAGTGCCAGAAACTTGGCACACGCCGACAAGTTATGCTCCAACGAGCATATACGGCACATCGGAGGCAACTTGGAGCTGGCGCGCTTAACAACGCATACTACGCTCTGCGGAGTGCTCTTGGCTGCACTGGACTCCGGTTCATTCACTGGTGGAGCGAAAGCGGTGGCTTCTTCAGGCTCGACATCGATGGAAGCGATAGGACTGGGGACAGGGGTCCGCTCACGCACAGTCTCAACTTCATTGGCCACCATCTCCGTGTCAGTTTGAAGCAGGAGATCTTCAAGAAGTGCGGCAGTGATATCTTCAGCAGACATTCTGAAAGGAAACGGGAAAAAAACAAAAAAAAACACAAAAAAGGTATAATTTAAAGAAAACATCATTGGTGCTACGAGGTCGGAAGCGCGACGAGCTTAACTATGGGCCGAGTGATGCAACCTCTCTCGGTTCGAATGTCAGCAACCCGAATTCGTTTATCACGCCCTTGATAAATACGTATGACCCTGCCTAATCGCCATTCATTTGCAGGCAGATTATCCTCTTTGACAACAACAAGGTCGTCGACAGCGAAGTCCGTCTGAGGAGTTTTCCATTTAACTCGCTTATGCATCTCTTTTAGGTACTCATTTTTCCATCTGCTGCAAAAGTGTTGATGCATAGCCTTGACTCGTTGCCATCGGTTGACAATAGTCAAGGGCTGATCAGCTATCTCTGGTTCGGCTGGAGCTAGCAATGGACCACCGATCAGGAAATGACCGGGAGTAAGAGATTGAAGATCGCCAGGATCCTCATTCATAGCGGTAAGTGGCCGCGAGTTAAGGCACGATTCGACTCTATTCAGCAAAGTTGTAAATTCTTCAAACGTGTATTTCATATTTCCGGCAATCTTTTTGAAATTGGTTTTGAAACTTTTGACTCCAGCTTCCCACAGGCCACCCATATGGGGAGCACCCGCTGGAATAAAGTGCCAAGCAAGGTCTTGACAGGCGTGCTGAGCAAGAGCTGCTTCACGAGAAGCCCCCATAAATAATTTGAAATCCTTTTTTAAAATGTTGGAGGCGCCAACAAAATTAGTTCCGTTATCGGAATAAATATTTGCTGGGCACCCGCGAGAACGCTGCTAAGAAAGTAGCGGTTGATAAATCACTTGTAGCTTCCAAGTGAATTGCTTTAGTGGAAAAGCAAACAAATAGGCACACATAGCCCTTGCTTATCCGACAAGATCTACCAATGTAGCTCTTTATGTCGAATGGGCCGGCGAAGTCCATGCCAGTCGATGAGAATGGTCGCGATATTGTTGTTCTTTCGGGCGGAAGAGCCGCCATGATTTGTGTTCTCAACTGTTTTTTATAAATAACACAAGTTTTGCAACTGTATATGGCGGTCTTGATTAAGTTTCTAGCACGAGAAATCCAATATTGCGTTCGGATCAATCGAAGCATTAATTGATTCCCTCCATGAAGTGAGATCTCATGGATGAACCGTACTAAAAGGCGAGAAAAATTACAACTATATGGTAATATAATTGGATGTCTTTCATCAAACGATAAGTTGGGTGAGGAGGCAATCCGCCCGCCAACCCGCAACAAGTTATCGGTATGTAAGAAAGGATTCAAAGCAAGTAATGAGCTCTTCGAGCTAATTGATTGCTTGGTGTCCAAAAGATGATAATCAGCTGGAAAACTGATCTTTTGACACAACAGCATTAAACGAGTCTTAACTGCTTTTATTTCTGCATTATCAAGACATGTCGATTCTCTGCAAAAGGACACACGAAGCAGTGGATGGGTGCGGTGGAAGAAACGAAAAACGTAACTTAGTACCCTTAATGCACGCGACAAAGAGGAGAATCGCTCTAATACATCATCATATTCGGAGAAGTAAGCGAAATTAACTCTGACGAGTTTACGTTCGAGGGAAGTATCTACCACAGCAGGCAAAGCGGATGTTTGCCAGGCAGAGCGCTCAAGTGAAAGCCACGATGGCCCATGCCACCAAAGAGCATTTTTCGCAAGATCTTGGGGCGTGACGCCGCGTGTAGCTAAGTCAGCTGGATTTTCATGTGACTCTACATGAAACCAGTTTCTAACACCGACCCTTTCAGCTATTGTTGTGACCCGATTGGCCACAAAGGTAGTCCAAGAACACGGTGGCTTGCAAAGCCAAGCGAGGACGATTGTTGAGTCTGTCCAGCAAAACAATTTATGTTTGTTTATCTCGATATGTGATAATAGAGTATCGACCATATCAGCGAGTAGAACGGCACCACATAGCTCAAGGCGAGGTAGAGAAACTGTCTTGACTGGTGCAACTCTCGTTTTTGCATAAAGCAAGTGAGTAACAATACAATCATTTTGCTTCACGCGGATGTAGATCGACGCTGCATAAGCCTTCTCTGAGGCGTCAGAAAAAGCATGAAACTCTACATCATAACGAGGTGAGAAGTCGACATAACGTGGTATGCGGATATTATTTATATGCTCATAATCCGACAAAAAGGTTTGCCATGATTGAAAACTCGAAGTGGTTATATTTTCATCCCAATCAATATTGTCTAACCAAATACGCTGCATAAGGATTTTTGCTGTCACCACAATAGGAGCCAGCCATCCTGCAGGATCAAAGAGTTGCGCTATTATTGAAAGGACTTCACGCTTTGTGTAGGAAGACTTGATTGACAGGCGCTGTGCTGAAAAATAAAACAAATCTGAAGCGGCATTCCATCGCACTCCCAAAGCCTTAGCGCAGCTGGCGTCTTCTAGCTTGAGGAAGTTTTCTCTCATAAGATGCTCAGTGGGTGTACCTGCCAAAATGTCTGGATGGTTTGCAGTCCATTTTCGCATGGTGAAGCCAGCTGTAGACAATGCAGATATCAGCTGATTTCTAGCTTCAATTGCACTATCTACCTCATGAGCTCCAGCCAAAGCATCATCGACATACAGAAAATGTCGCAGGATTTGTGCAGCAAGAGGAAATTGGCTTTGCACATCATCTGCCAATTGAAGCATGGTTCTTATGGTTAAGTATGGTGCGGAATTTACTCCAAAAGTTACAGTTTTTAGTTCGAAATCCTGAATTTCCTCATTAGGAGAATTTCTATGGAGGATTCGTTCGTAAGAAGAGTGCTTTGGATCAACAAGTATTTGGCGGTACATTTGTTGGATGTCACCATTGAATACATATTTAAAGAATCGCCATTTCAGGATCAAAAGCGTTAAATCTGCTTGAAGAACTGGTCCTGCGTACAAGACGTCATTTAAACTGGCACCATTTGAGGATGCACTCGATGCGTTAAATACGACACGAAGCTTCGTTGTAGTACTTTC
The DNA here is from genome assembly GCA_963920525.1 of Dichetophora obliterata. NCBI lineage: Eukaryota > Metazoa > Arthropoda > Insecta > Diptera > Sciomyzidae > Dichetophora > Dichetophora obliterata. The sequence goes on from OY986435.1 coordinate 114,560,032, forward strand.
TGGTTTTAATACCGCGTGGTGCGGTAAATAGTAGTGAGATGGAGAAATCTCAACTTTTGGGGGCGACACTTTCTTCATGTGATCAAGCTTTAAGTACTCTTCAAGCACCTCATCATACTGTGACTTAAGGTCAGGATTCTTTGTCAATCGAAGTTCACCTCTAATGAATTGCTTAAAGACGATGCTTCGAGAGAATCCTATTCTAGTTTGATCTGGGAAAGTCTTCTTGAACGGTAAGGTAACAATATACCTTCCTTGAGCATCACGCTTGGTAGTTTTTTTGTAATTATCCTCACAAAACTGATCAGACTCAGTTATATATTGCTTCTGTGGAAGTTCCTCCAACTCCCAAAAACGTGCGATCTGCTGATCGATCGCAATTTCGTTATAAAACGAGAGGCATGTCGTAAAACTGGATATGCCGCTATGTGGAATAGGGCCTGTAAATATCCAACCAAATACCGTTTCTTGAGCTAAGAGTGACCCAAGAACATTTCGTTGAATTCCATCAAGAATAATGGCAGGGTACACATCACCACCAATGAGTACATCTATTTGATCGCTTCTGAAGAAATGCGGATCAGCCAATTGCAAATCCGGTAAATTCTTGCATATAGAAGGATCGATGCAGCATGAGGGCAGATTCCCAGTTAAGCGTGGCAGCACAAAAGCTGTAGCTTCTATTTGGAATTGCCTATTCTTAGGTGTGCTAAGAATAATGTCGCAAGCCCTTGAGACTTGCGCTGACACTGCATTCTTAAGCCCTGAAACCTGTGCATTCACAGCTCTCGTGGGTAACTTTAAAAGTTTCTGCAATCTTTCTGAGACAAACGTACCTTCTGAGCCGGAGTCTATTAGAGCTCTGGTCGTGTACGCTGTTCCTAGGTGACACACCGTCACCATTGCAGTTCCAAGTAAAACATTTTTTGTACTTGCGGCGAAGCATGTTTGTATATCATTGGAAGTGGACTGTAATTGTGCTGAGTGTGATTGGGTATTTAAGCCCGTAAGATTCGAACGCACATTTGAACTGCTTGAGTCTACACTCGAAGCAGGAGCTGACGCTACATTCGAATCACGATGCAAGAGAGTATTGTGGCGTTGCTTGCACACCACACATGTGTACTGACTCTTACAATCTTTGACTTGATGCGCACTGGATAAGCAGTTGATGCACAAGTTGTGTTTGCGGACAACTGTTAGTCTCTCCTTGGCATCCATCCTCATAAAATTTGGGCACGAACGTATACCATGCTGTTCTGAGGTACAGAGCTTACAGTTTGCCTGGGAAACTTTTAACTGGTAATTGTTTACCCTTTTTCCAGATAAGCTGTTCTGATGTGACCGTGAAGTGGAGTGATTGGAGGTTGCTGGCAAAGATATTTGCCGGGATATCGCACCGCTACCGCTGCGAATATCTGATACGGTTTCAAGTGTTTGAAACCGATTTGTGAGGAATAAATCGAGATCTGCCCACCTAGGAACTTAGTTTTTATTTGTTATGGACTGTTCCCATAATGAAAGCGTGATCTCAGGCAATCGCGTAGAACACAAATACACAAAAATTGCATCCCAATTATCAATTGCAATTTTGTGTAAGTGTAGGGCATAAATGCAACCATTTATGTCCCGTTGAAGCTTTTGAAGTTCGGTGCCTGATTCCTTAGGCACATTGGGCAAATTAAACAAAATTTTGAGCTGACTATTAACCAGAATACGTTTATTTTCGTATCTGTCCGATAAATCCTGCCATGCCTGTGCAAAGCCGTCATTAGTCAGTGGAGATTTTCTCACAATCTCCTTTGCTTCGCCACTCGTTTTTTTATTGAGGTGGAAAAGTTTCTCCACCGCGGTGAGGCGCATGTTTGTGATGTAAATGGCCGTAAACATGTCCCTAAATGACGGCCATGAGAGGTAATCACCACTGAAAACCTCTGTATCGCACGGCGGCACAGGCATACTGTGACCACCCGCCATTCCGATATCTGAAGCAGTGGTTTGCTCAGATGACCTTGTTTGGCGAAGCTCAGAAATCTTTGCTGCCGCCCTTATGTAGGCTTGATAGCAGCTGCGGTATTTTTTGTTTTACTGCCTCGATTTCCTCGAGCTCAGTTTTATCATTAAACTGATCCTGGCAAACTTCGTACTGCGCTTTGACCTTTTTCCACAGTGCTTTAAGCTCTTCGCTATGAAAGCCTAGCGAAAACGCATCATGAGTTTGAACAGAATTGAAGTCTGTTTCAAACTCAAAAATGGCGTCAGACGCCTGAATAAATTTTTTAAAATGCGCCATTGTTAGCCTTGTTTTTATTCTCGTAAAAATGCTGGTTTTTTTATTTTAATAAATTTAGTATACGAACTATACCAATTTTAATTATATTAAATATCTAGAAAATATCTAAATAAATTCCTTTTCAAATATTTAAATATAATTTAGTTATTATAAATTTTGTTTTTATAGTAATTACTCAATTTCTTTCTCTTAAATATCTGAAAAATATTTAACTAAATTCTTGTTGAACTATTTCAATTTAATTTAATTATATAATTTAGTATTATTAACAAAACTTTCCAAATTCAATAGTTTTAAATTTAAAGAAAATCTTTTTTTTTTAAATATCTATCGCGAAACTTTTTTTTTAAAAATAAATCGCGAAATATAAACTAATTTTATTTGATTATAAAAAAGAAGGAATAAAAAATTTACAAAAAAATATACAACTCCGTCCAACCGTGCACAATTCTTTTTGATTATTGATTGCGCGTTGTTGACCCACTGTGCAATACTCTTGTGCTCTCAGTGCTGCGCTAGTGTTAAGCTGATGCACATAGTTAACGTTGGTGATTTTTAAGTAGTTGCTGCCATCGATTTCGGTCACTACGTAAGCGACGCAAAGAGGAATGAAAAAATCACTTCGTTAACTTATATTTGAGCACACCAAATAAATTGCTGTTTGGGCAAAGTAAATATTTTTGCTCCTTAACAAAAGAAATATTGTTAATGCGACTCCTTTTTATTTTTTATTACAATTAAAGAAAAATTTCACAAAAAAAATTACAATAAATTTAACTAATTTTATGCAATTAAAAAAATAAGAAACAAATAATCACTTTTTTTTTACGTACTAAATATTATTTTTATTTATCCTTTTTTAATTGATTATTTTGAGCTGATGATCGATCCACTGTGCTGTATTCCAGAGAGAGTTTAACTCGAAAGAACAGTCCCACTTGGTCCAACGTTGGTGAATTTTAAGCAGTAGCAGCTGTCTCAGCTTTGATCGCTACGAATGCGACACAAAATGGAATTAAAAAAATTCACTGCAGTTAGCTTAAAACACACACACTCACTTGAAAAAATGACTCTTCGCGGAAAATTGTTGTTGGCCCCAAAAAAAATAAAAACGGTTCCAATATGTATAAACTTTTAAATCAACGCAAAAAAATTGCAATGCAAATTTTACCACCACTTTATGTAATTTTTTTTTCTCAACACACAATTTACCGCGAAATATTTACGATACTCTTTTCGATTTGAATCGCTAAAATATGAAAAAACACATTCCAAAAAAATGCAAACAAAAGAGCGAATCGCGTATATTTTCGAACCGAGGTAGCACCAATTTTGTTTTTTAACAATAAATCGAATATTAATTTGAAATAAAAGAACTTACCTTCTTTTTTCTGGCCAAAAAACCAAAGTTGTTTTCTCTTCTGTTTTTGGAGCTGTTGCTGTTGTTGGCGACTACGCTGATTGATGGCGGCTTCGTTGCGTTGCTTTAAAATGTCTTACTTAATATTGCACTCGCAATAATTGAATTTTGTTTTTAATTCTTTCACACGCGACCGAGCGAAACAAATTTAAAAAATAAAAAACTTGACGGTTTAGGAAACGGTTCGAGAAAGGACCATGGAAATTTTCCCGACGGAAAATTTATTATATTAACTTTAACACTACTGTTAAAAAAAGCAAAGAAAAGTTAAAAGTCACGAAACTCGACAATTCAAAGACGGTGCTTTTCGGTCGCTTATAAAAAAAACGAATGAACTTTATTTGGCTGAGGCCGAACTTCAAACCTTAAATATAATATTTATACATAAGCGAGGGAGTGAGAGGCACTCCCACATAAAAATAAAACATTTCAACTCAGCCGCTGTACAGAAGGTACGTGGCTGATTAAAAGTACGTTTACGCCGTTGTAAACACTACAACAAAATGTTTTTTCACTTTTTGACCAAAAAAAATTTACTGATTTGTACTGATGGAGCCAGAGTGATGACTGGAAAAAAGCAAGGGCTGATAGGTTGGTTAATAAAAAATAATATACAAATTCCAGCTTTTCATTGCATTATCCATCAGCAGTCGCTTTTTTCGAAAGAGTTAAACCTTTGCTATGTAATGGAAATAGCCATAAAAAGTATTAACACAATTCGAGGGGGACATAATGCACTACGGCACAGAAAATTTAAAGATCTTCTCGATGAACTTGATGCCGAGTTCGGAGATTTACTTTTGTACACAGAGGTTCTTTGGCTTAGCTGTGGCAGGAGCCTGCAACGCCTTTTTGATTTGAGAAATTAAGTTTTAGTTTTTTTCGAACAAAATTTATGTTTAAACTCGGATGATTTAATTTCAAATCTTAAAAAGAAAAATTTTTTTTATTAGACTTAGCCTTTTTATGCGACATTACTCTCATGCTAAATCAATTGAATCCGTCACTACAGGGTAGAAACAAACATATTTTTGAGCTAGTACCTATTGTAGACCACTTTGAGCGCAAACTAAATATTTTAATTATTCACTTAAAAAATAACGATCTGTCCAATTTGGATTAAACCAGGATAATAAGGTCAGATAACTTGAATTTGAATAAGTTAAAATACTATACAAGGATTGTTGAGGAATTATTAATCAATTATAAAAAAGATTTCAGGATTTTCAGATAATTAAAACCGCAATTGAATTGCATAATAATCCCCTAATTTGCAATATAAACGGCCAACCAACAGAACTACACGCAGAGCTACAGAACTACAATGGGTCAAAATTTTTGGAAACAGGTAAGAGGGGAAACATATCCAAATATTAAAAATGAAATCTTCAAAATATATTCTATGTTTAGTTCCTCACACGACTGCGAGGTTGGATTTTCAACCCTCAA